>CM029013.1:239188128-239705184 GCA_016801055.1 Panax notoginseng | reverse complement strand
GTGAGATAATGAGTTTGTTCAACTGGGCGACCAACAACATGATAATAATCGTACCGGTGGCAACGTCCATCGGACAATGATAATCATCGTGGAGGAAATTACATGCCAAAAATGGTAATCACTTCGGTGGTAATCAGAGCCAAGATAATAGGAAAGGTGAGTCAAGTGGAAATTTCAGAAAAGAAGACTCAACAATGACAGGAAGACGTCGGTACTAGCATTAGCAACAAATTCTAGAGGGTGAAAAGACCACCAGCTAGATGCTACAGATGCGGAGAGGAGGGACACATAAGTCCAAACTGTTCACAGCCTTCCAAGGTATGTTTTAGTTGTGGAAAAGACTGTCATATAGCTTGAGATTGTCATGTACCAAAACCAGGTCCAGCGGGGATGGTGACTCCAAAGGCTGTCCCGGACAAGTCAAAGTCAGTGGTTCCTGGAAGAGCATTTGTCGTGACTACCCAAAACGCGAGGAACCCGAACGAAGTTATCACGGGTTAACTAATCATAAACTCTTGCGAAGTTTATACCTTATTAGATACCGGCTCTACCCATTCTTTTATCTCTCCTACTTGTGCTCAACGTTTGAACTTGACTCCTGAGAAATTAGACTTTGACTTATCTGTTGAAACTCCGTTAGGAGAAACTTTCGTTACATCCACTGTTCATAAATTTTGCTTGATTCAGGTTGGCACCATCACATTACCTGTGATCTCATTTCTTTGAAAATACTTGCATTTGATGTGATTTTAGGGATTGATTGGTTAACCACTCATCATGCTAAAATTGATTATTTTCTTAAGGTTGTTAGTTTTTATATTCCTAACCAACCTGTTGTACGAATTCATTAAAGTCAATCACTGTCATATCAAGCCATAAGCCATTCGTTATTGAAAAAACGATGTCAACTTTCTTAGCCCATTTCATGGATTTAAACAAAAATACGTCAGATTTGAATGATATTTCTGTTGTTAGTGAATTTCCTGACGTATTTCCTGAAGAACTTCCTGGCCTACCCCCAGAGTGTGATATTGAATTTTGTATCGACTTTGAACCTAGTACAAAACTCATTTCTAAAATCTCATATTGAATGGCTCCTATTGAACTTCAGGAGTTAAAAACCCAACTACAGGAGTTGGTACCCTAGCCTCTATCTGGTGACTTCCTTTGCGAAATGCACCGAAGCCAGACTCTCCGTAGGGGATGCTATATTTGTGTGGTGGTAAAACGATAGGTGCCATTGTGACGTGCTAAGATTGGGATATGAGTCATAGTTGAGAGCAACCTAAGTCAGTAATCGAAATACGTAGCTTTCTAGGCTTAGCTGGTTACTATCGGAGATTTGGGGAAGGATTTTCTCGAATCGCTATTTCATTAACTCAGCTGACTCGAAAAGATACAAAATTTGAACGGAGCAAGGAATATGAGAATGGCTTCCAAGAACTTAATAGGAGACTCATTTAGGCACATGTTCTGACCATACCATCCTGAAAAAGCGAACGTGGTAGCTGACGTGTTGAGTAGAAGATCGTATACGGGTACGAGTATGACGTTGTCAACGCAAAGACCTATTTTGGATGACTTACAAATGATAGAGATATAGTTAAAAACTCTAGGGACCCACGATAATATACGAGTAGAATCGACTTTAATTGATAAATTTAAATCGCTCAAGCTACACACCAGAGTTGATGAATATAAAGAAGAAGGTGCAAGAAGGCGTTATTCTAGAAGTAAGAGTCGATGAAGAGAATAAATCTCAACCCTCGATTTGTTGGTCCATTTGAGATTTTCGATCGAGTAGAAAATGTGGCCTATAGACTCGCTTGACGCCGAAGCATGTCTCGTGTTTATAACGTTTTTCGCATATCCACGCTATGTAAATATATGAAGATCCGAACCACATTATTGAGTTAGAACCAAATGAGATAGCCGAAGATTTAACGTACGAGGAGGTACTGTCAAGATCTTGGATAGGAAGGAACATGTCCTGCGCACAAAGGTTATACCACAAGTCAAAGTTTTGTGGAGGAACGCTTTGAAGAAATGACCTGGGAATTAGAAACGAAAATGAAGGCGAGGTATCCTCACCTTTTCGAAACACCAGGTACGTACATCAATTTTGAAGACGAAATTTCATAAGGCGGGAAGATTGTAAGACCCCAACTTTTATAAATAAAATCAAATTTCCTCTAATTATTATTTTGAATAATAAGATGTTAATTTGATATAATATTTTGGTTATGGGTGAAATGCGTAAATATTTTAAATAAGCAAGTGGTTATAAAATATTCATTGTTGTCGGGGAATATTCGTTTGGTCGTAGAATATTCTTGATGTCGGGAAATATTCGTATGATGGAGTAGCTATTTGTGGGCCTCATAACGGAAAACTATTGGATGAAGAAAATAACAAGTATTAGTTTTTTATATATAACGATGGATGAAGAAAAGCAAGTATGAGTTTTTATAAATAACGACGTAGTTGTTACCGTTAATACTGTTGGAATACCCGGTAGTTAAAACACATTAATACGCAGTGTTGCACAGTAGCACACGGTATTGCACCAATTATTGATTCTTATGTAAGAAGGCACTACTCAATAATTGTTACAGTAATTATTGTTCAATATTTTTTTATTGATTCAATAATTGCAGCGTTGATATTTTATATTGTTGATTCAATAATTGTCATTGCACAGTATTTCAAATTATTAAATCAATAATTTATATTATTTGAATAATATTATTAGATAGCATTATTGGCAATTTCTAAGGAAGTTCTGTCTAGGAGAGGTTATTTAATTGCGCGCCAGTAAGGAGAAATATTTACCGGAAGGCCTCCTCTTTCCTAGGAACGACCTGATTGTCATTATTGTGATTTTGTAATATTATTTGTGAATAATTAATTGTTAATTATATGATAAGGAAAATATTTATTTTATGTGGATATAAATGGATGAATTTTTAGAAAAGTGACAATTATTGAAAATTGATATTTTATCTTTTCTGATAAATAATTCATTCAAATATATTATTATATTACATTATAAATGTATAATGCGATAATATAATAATGGTGATATTTTTACAATGAATGTGTGACATATGAATAATGAGGAGGAAGAGTATTTTTGTTACAACAAATACTAAAAATATTTAAACATGTTGGTGGACCCTATTTTTGACTGAAATTTGATTATAGCCTGCAAAATCGTCCGTACGTGAATTTCGGTCAATTTTTGTTTGGAATTTGAAAAAAATTAAAGCTACAAAGTTGTAGAGAATTAAATTTTCTACGAAATGGACATAAGATTTGAATTTTTCTGATAAAAAGACTATTTATTATGAATTATTGAAGTTCTAGAATATTGGGTCTAAATTGATTTTATTGCATTAAATGATAAAAAAATGTTTTATGTGCTGGTGGGCCCTACTTAGACCTGGCAAACGGGCCCAAAGCCCGCGGGCCGGCCCGGCCCGCCCGCCAAAAGCGGGCTTTGGGCCGCATTTTTTTGGCCCATAAAAACCCGGGCCTTTTTGGCCCGTCCAGTTCAAGGCCCGGCCCGGCTCGGCCCGCCCGCGGGCTTCGCGGGCTCAAAAAAGTGCAAAAAATAAGGCATAAACCACCTTCGGCCCGCGGGCCGGCCCGGCCCGCCCGTGAGCCCGCGGGCTATGGGCTTACTTTTTTTGGCCCGTGAAAAGCCGGGCCTTTTTGGCCCGGCCCGTTTTAGCCCGGCCCGCCCGTTTGCCACCTCCCTACTTGATGGTGCAAAATTCTGAAATCAGATTTTCAAAGTGTGCGTGGGAAATTTTTTAATAAATAATATTATTTATTAAATTTTCTGCTTTTGGTTTCTAAGCATTTTTCTATAAATAGGGTGCTTAGGATAGAATTGAAAATCACACCAGAAACTGAAGTTTTCTCTCTCTATATTATCGAGTGTATTTTTATGAGTATTTTTGATACTTTGAGTGTTTCTATACGGTGCAAGTTTCCTTCAGCGTTATATTTGATATTCCAGCCAGAAGTACTATTTTTTTGATGTAAGGGATGTTTTTTTTTCTTAAATGATGTTATTTCTTTTAATATCATTATACCAGAATATTGGTAAGATTTTTCTTGTAAAATTCTTGTCTTTTATGTCGGGGTTACTATTCACGTATACGGTACTATTCACAGAAAAATTAAAAAAAAATCTTTGTCCAAGTTGTTTATTATGGTTACTAGCTTTTGATTGTATTCATGTTTTGATCTTCATTCTTGAATTTTGCTCTACAATGGTTTATTATGGAGTATTTTTGAACATGGATGTACCAAAATACGAATCCTTAATCCTTGTTCTTTTATCTCACTGGATTCGTTTTTTTTTAAAAATATTTTCATCATTCTCAATCCTAAATGGTGATATAACTGAATATCTTTGGCCAGTAGTACAAAGATGAACGATTACATGATGAATATCTTTGGCCTGTAGTGCAAAGATGAACATGACCAACTGGGGACACGGTTGAATATTTTGGTCTTAGAGCAAATATGAATATTTAATTCAAGATGCATATTAATTGATGTCACAAGGATAAAATTATTAATGATGGACTTTAAAATCATAGAAGATAGTAGACTTCATTCTCTACTTAACTCTTCTAATAAATTATTATTTCCGCTGCGAATATTGATCTAAAACTTGTTGTCTATTATATTATATCAAATTTTTCCTTGTTGAGGACTAACGATAATTTGTTCTACATTATCTTAGTCATAATATTCTTTACTGGGCTAGTTGAGCTCACCCTTTTTCTTTTTGTTGCATTTTTCTTCTTAGGAGGCGAAATATAGCAGGAACTAGTCGAGGTGTGGAATGATGTGTCCAGACAGTTGTTTTAGTAGTCCTCTCTATTTTATAAATAGTGTATCAATAATTATAATGAGGAATTAGTTGAGTGTGGATATTGTCTAGAAGACAATATTTTTATTTAAACTCACAGTATATGTGTTGTCGTATTTTGCACGACAAATGTAATAATGAAGTTATAGTTGTTTTCTGTACCATGGATTTGGAAACCCAGGATGGGTTGGGTAGAATGGACCTATTTTGGGGCGTCACAACATGATGCTTAAAAGAAGCATCAAGATGATGCTTACAAGAAGCATCAAGAAGATGCTTTGGACGTGAGTTGTCTCATGCTAGCAACTATGAACACTGAGCTTCAGAAGCAACATGAGTTAATGGATGTTATGAGATGATTGAGCATCTCAAGAAATTGTTTGAAGGGCATGCTAGACAGGAAAGGTATGATACAAGCAAAGCGTTGTATCACTGCAAGATGGGTGAACATGATCCAGTTGGTCCACATGTGCTGAAAATGATTGGGTATATTGAGTATCTTGATAGGTTGGGTTTTTCGATTACTCCGGAAGCCCAAACTGATCTTATTTTGTAATCTTTGAATAGAAACTACTCTCAATTTGTTATGAATTATCTAATGAATGAAATTGAGAAACCACTTACTGAGTTGTTGAGCATGTTAAAAACTGTAGAGAACAACATGGAAAAGGTAGGACCCGCTCCCATAATGATGGTGTAAAAGGGGAATGCTAAAGGAAATTGGAAAGGCAAGAAGAAGATAGGATCTAAATCTGGTGCCAAACCCAATTCCAAAACCAAACAGGTTTTAAAACCTAAAGGTAGGGTGGCTAAAGAAGGTGATTGTCACTTCTGTAGAAAACCTGGACACTGGAAGAGGAATTGTCATGCTTATTTGGAAGAAGTGAAGAAAAAGAAAGGAAGTGTGACTTCTGATTCAGGTATATATGTTATAGAAGTCAACTTATCTACTTCTACATCATGGGTATTGGATACTGGATGTGGTTCTCACATTTGTGGTTCTCACATTTATGTTAATGTGCAGGAACTCCGAAGGAGTAGGACTTTGGCAAAAGGAGAGGTTGACCTACGAGTTGGGAATGGAGAAAAAGTTGTTGCACTAGCTGTAGGAACTTATCATTTATCTTTGTCCACTGGGCTAGTATTAGAATTAGAAGATTGTTATTATGTGCCTGCTATGAGCAAAAATATTATTTCTGTTTCTTGTTTGGACAAGAAAGGTTTTTTATTTATAATAAAGAACAACCGTTGTTTGTTTTACTTAAATGATATATGCTATAGTGTTGCACAATTGTTTAATGTTCTTTATATTCTTGATTTAGAAGTGTCTATCTATAACATAAATACAAAACGATAAATCAAATGATTCAAATTCGACATATCTCTGGCACTGTCGTTTAGGCCATATAAATGAGAAACGCATATCCAAACTCCATAAAGATGGGTTTTTAGATTAATTTAATTTTAAATCATATGAAATGTAATAACCGGGGATTTTTAGTCACTATATATGTATGTACATTATTGATATTTAAAACTTTGTGCTATATAGTGATTTAATATGTGACAACATATGTGAAGTGGTGCATGGATCAATAAACATATATACTATAGTTATGGATATATACATTTATAGATTTCATTAAAAATGAAAGTTTCGTAACCTAATTATACATTAGGTGAAACAATTAAATAACATATGGGTTATGGTAATAAGGAAAGGTTAGTATTTAATATGTATACTAACTTAAGTGGATAATTTTGTTATTTCAAGTGACTACTAATTTTAAACCTATTTCTAGTAAACCTAATTAGGTTATGAGTTAAAGTCACATGTATAAGTAATTAAATTTTATAAGATTAGAAATGAAAATCCTAAATAAACAATTTGGGTAACATATATTAAAATTGTTAGACTATGTTTATTACATGGCCCAAAACAATTAAAGGAGAAGCCAAAAGAAATAAAATGCAAGCCCAAACTTAGCCCACTTGATTAAGGGTAATTTAGACATTTAATTTATCTAATTTATGCATTAAAATAAAAGCTAAATGAAGGAATTAGTGGGCATATATATAGCTGGCCACATTAGTCTTTTTAAGGCAAGAATATTAAGCTAATCAAGTTCCATAAGTAGAAGTCATACACACAAGGACAAGTGTGTCATGCTCCCATTGGTGGAAAGCTTAATTAGCAACCTTAATGGCATGATTAGGCATGATTAGGAAGGGATAAGGCTAACCCTTTTGTCCAAGGGTCAAAAGAAACATGAAGGATATTAGCATTCCACTCCAATTCACCAACATAATATCTATCTCATTTCATTTTACTCATCCACCATTCTTCTTCTTCTTCTATTTTCTCCCAACCCATCAAAACACAAAGCTTAACAAGAGAGATAGGATAAGTTCAGATTCTAGAGAGGGAGAGAATTTTATTGTTCATGCATCCTAAGTTTATATCATACTTTGGAAGAACAAGAAGTATAGCAAAGAAAACTAGGTGAGGATTCCCTTCCATTCTTTCTTATTCTTCTTCTATTTTGGTTTTTATCTCATCATATATGGGGGTTATGGTCTAATACTCAAAGTACCCTAGTTCTACATATCATCATGTATGGAACTAAGTATCTTGAGTGTTAGATCAAGGGCTTAGAGGAAGAATATGAGCATATGTTGTCCAATGGTGAAAACTCTTGTTTTCTTCCACTAAATCTTGTGTAACTCAAGTTTTTCAACTTAGATTTGTGATCCGTCAAAGGGGGGGTGCTAGATACATGAGTTATCTAGTAAACCCAAGTGATAGAACAGAAATCTAGCAAGTTTTGAAACCTTTGGGGCTGTTTTCCCCAAAACAGTCCACTTAGAATGTTAAAAGTTCAAAACCCTAAAATAGCTTATGTCCTATTTTTCTTGGGACTGTTTCGGATAGTTTCATGTCTTTTAAAATTTTGGGAAAAATCACAGAGGTACCTTGAGAAGTTATCTACATGTAGGAAAAAGAACGGACACGTTTCGAGTTATAGATTGTGCGTAATGACTATTTCCGTAAAGGACTCCTAAATATTTACTTTCGAATATCTCACTGTGTATACACTGGAAAATTCCAAAATTTTTACAGTAGGTTCATATATGTTATGAGAGTATACCCTAAAAACTTCAGATTTTTCTGAGCAGAACTCAATTTATGAAAATGAAGCAAGATCCAAGTGTTTTGGGCAATTTAAAATTAGTAAATCATTTTCTAAAATTCCAGAAAAATTTGGGGATCATTGTTGGTTCATATACTGCCCAAATCCAGAAAATGAGAATATTTGGAATCAGTTTGCAATTTTTCCTAAAAATAATTAAGTTATGAATAAAAGGAAATAAATAGTTAAATGATGTCTTAAATAAGAAAAATATGATTTTAATGCTTGAATACTCCTAATATATCATAGCCTGACTATCTTAGAGCACTTTGGTAATTTATGATAAGAAATATTATTTATGACCTTTTATAGATATTAAATAAGAGGTTTAATAAAGGGTGAACAATTAGAATAAATTGTTTATTAATCCAATAAATTATTAAAATATTATTATGATATTAATAATATTAGAATATGATATTAATAAGTAAATAAAAATATTAAGATTAAAATTTCTTTAAAATATTATTAAATAGTTAATAATATTTAATTTTAGCATTAATAAATGATTAAAGTATTATTAAATGATTAATAATATTATATTAAAATATTATTAAAAGATTATTAATATTAAATTAAAGTATTATTATTGAGTAAATAATAATATTCGAGATTAAATAAAATATTATTAAAAATATAATAATATTAGTAAAGAAATAAAATATTATTAAATGATTAATAATATTAGTAATGGAATAAGATATTATTAAATGAATAAAATATTAGTAAATAATTAAAATTATTATTAAATGATTAATGATACTAAAGCATAAGTAAGATTTTATTAAGGTAATAATATTAAATTAAAATATTATTAAGAGGATTAATAATATTAGTAAGGTATTAAAATATTATTGAGATGTTAATAATATTAATTAGTAAGAGAATGAAAGTATTATTAGGGAACTAATAATACTAAGAGGTGAATTAAATATTATCAAGATTAATAATATTAAGTTGTTATCTAATAGTAACATTATCAAGACAGAATAATATTTATAAGAACTAAATATAATGTATAATATTTATGTGATTACATAATCTAATGTTATACTATGACTAATTGAAAGATTAACTATAGGTCTCTCAAAGGAAGATAATTTAACTGCATAGTGGATATAAATTAATTACGTAGTCGTAATCTACAGACGAGGCAAGTCTCCTAACTCAAACTCGAGTTATTATTTTCAAAGCATGTTAGTGAATAATTATTGATGATTATTCACATCTATATTGATTATTGAAATTCGCAATTTGTGCAATTGAATTCATATTCTATTATTATTGAACTGTGAATTAAATTAAAATTCTTTCATTTATGAACTGTTTATGAGATAGATCTATGCTAATTGTATCAGCTAGATCAAACATGTTTAAATTTTTTAAATCAAATGTGTTTTAAAAAGCTGTTCTTATTAAATTGATATGATAAGAACTCTTGACTGAGAAAAGGACGAATTTGATTAAGGCATGATATCGATGTCGGAATATTAAGTGTTTATGCATAAATCACGGGGTATAAAAGGCTGATCCCCTTGAATACCAAAACTTATTAAGAGGTCCAATTTAAATAACTGAGAACCTTGGCAAATGTTCATGGTTATTTCAAAACCACTCAGTATACATTACTCAATTATTCGAATACTCAATTGTTGATTATTAATTCATGTTCCTACACAATCTTATACTATTGTTGAACATTGAAAGTAAAACTTCTTTCTAGTCATGATATATCTCCCTTGTATATAAACTTGCTAAGTAAATTAGTTGCTTACCCTTGCTATATCATGACATTTATTTCAATTAAGCCCGAAGGATCCAATGCGAAAGACAAAGGCAAGGGCAAGATCCAGGAATAGTTTAGAATGAATGTTAATTATAATTATCTGATGGGATTTCTTATGTAAACCTTTTATAATATAAATGGTGTGTTTAAGTTAAGGTTAAGAAGACCTTGGGACCATGTTATGAAACTTTATTATAATGAACAATGTATGTTTATTATTTCGTAATAGTTATTGAATGCTTATGATGATGATAGATCGTGAGCACCGAATCTGAGGTTAGAGAACCTGGATTTGGGGGCGTCACATGAAAGATGTGAGTCTTGTTTATTAGGAAAGATGACTAAAGCCCCTTTCACTGGACACAGTGAACGGGCTAGCGATGTATTGGGACTTATATATAGTGATGTATGTGGTCCCATGAGTTTGTTAGCAAGAGGTAGGTTTCATTACTTCATTACATTTTACTGACGACTTCAGTAGATATGGATATGTGTATCTTATGAGACACAAATCAGAATCTTTTAAAAAGTTTAAGGAATTCAAGAATGAAGTTCAAATCCAATTTGGCAAAAGCAAAAAAGCCCTTCGATCCGATCGAGGTGGTAAATACTTAAGCCAAGACTTTGATGACCTTCTAAAGGAGTGTATATCACAGCTCACTCCACCTGGAACACCACAATGGAATGGTGTATCTGAGAGGAGGAATCGAACCTTGTTGGACATGGTACGATCAATGATGAGTCATGAAGATCTTCCAATAATCTTCTGGGGTCATGCCCTAGAGACAATTGCATTCACACTTAACCGTGTTCCTATAAAGACGGTTCAGAAGACACCATATGAGATGTGGACTGGGAAACATCCTAGTATGTCGTTCATGAAGATTTGGGATTGCGAGGCATTTATAAAACGTCTGGATTCTGACAAGCTCGGATCCAAATCTGACAAATGTAATTTTGTGGGATATCTAAAGGAAACAAAAGGGTATTATTCCTACAAATCTTCTAATAACAAAGTGTTTGTTACTCGAACTGGTATTTTTCTAAAAAGAGAATTTGTCTCTAAAGGAAACAGTGGGAGGAAAGTAGAACTCGAAGAAATTCGAGAACCACGAAATATGATTGAATCTGAGTTAGAAAGTGAGCAGGAACCACAAGATATTGTGGAAAGTGAACCTGCTCAAATTACACAAGGAATTCGTAGATCTGGTAGGACGCGCTAAGAGCCCGAGAGATATTATGGATATCTTGTGACTCAAAATGGTGATGTAATGCTCATAGATCAGGATGAGCCTGCTTCCTACCAAGAAGCTATGAATGGACCAGATTTTGAGAGATGGCTTGAAGCCATGAGATCTGAAATGAACTCCATGTATACTAACCAAGTATGGACTTTGGTTGATCTACCCGAAGGGGTAAAACCAATCGGGTGCAAGTGGATTTTCAAGAAGAAAACCTACATGGATGGTAATGTATAAACCTACAAAGGCCGACTGGTAGTAAAAGGTTACAAAAAAGTTCAAGGTGTTGACTATGATGAAACCTTCTCTCCAGTGGTAATGGTTAAATCCATCAGGATCTTACTTGCTATTGCAACTTTTTATGATTACGAAATTTGGCAGATGGATGTCAAAACTGCTTTCCTTAACGGAAATCTCCTTGAGGATGTATACATGACACAACCTGAGGGTTTTGTCACTTCAAAGGATGCTGGAAAGGTATGTAAGCTGTAGTGATCCATTTATGGATTGAAGCAATCCTCTCGGAGTTGGAATCTTCGATTTTATGAAGCAGTCAAAGAGTTTGGCTTTATAAAAAATGAAGTTGAACCTTGTGTATATAAGAAGGTTAGTGGGAGTTACATTGTATTCCTAGTATTATATGTTGACGACATATTAATTATTGGGAATGACATTCCTTCCTTACAGGCTGTAAAAACATGGTTAGGAAAATGTTTCTCCATGAAAGATTTGGGCGATGCAACCTATATTTTAGGTATCAGGATCTATAGAGATAGATCGAGAAAAATGCTCGGCCTAAGTCAAAGTACATATATTGATAAAATGCTGAAACGGTTCAGCATGCAAGAGGCAAAAAGAGGACACTTACCCATGACTCATGGTGTAAAGATCTGTAAGGCCCAATGTCCTAAATCACAAGATGATGAGGAGCGTATGAGAAAGATCCCTTATGCTTCGGTAATTGGATCTATCATGTATACAATGTTATGTACTCGTCCGAATGTCTCGTATGCTTTGAGCATGACGAGCAGATACCAGTCGAATCCAGGTGAAGGTCACTGGACAGCAGTCAAGAATATCCTCAAGTACCTAAAAAGGACTAAGGATTCATTCTTGGTATATGGAGGTGAAGACGAACTGGCAGTAAAGGGTTACACAGATGTTAGTTTCCAGACTGACAATGATGACTACAAGTCTTAGTCAGGTTATGTATTTTGCCTTAATGGCGGTGCTGTTAGCTGGAAGAGTTCAAAGCAAGAGACAGTAGCCGATTCTACAACAGAGGCTGAGTATATTGTTGCTTCTAGTGCGGCCAATGAGGCTGTATGGATTAAAAAGTTTGCCACTGAACTTGGTGTTGTTCCAACCATTATTGGTCCAGTTATGTTATACTGTGATAATAATGGAGCCATTGCACAGGCCAAGGAACGTAGATCTCACCAACGATCCAAGCATATACTTAAGCGGCACCATCTCATCCGTGAAATGATTGATATTGGAGATGTACATATAGGAAGAGTGCCAATAGATGATAATGTTGTAGATCCATTGACTAAGGCTCTGTCACAGCAGAAGCACAAAGGTCACACTAGCTCCATGGGTATTATATACATGAGTGATTAGCTCTAGTGCAAGTGGGAGACTGTTAAAATTTATGTCCTAGAGGCCAATTATTTGATATAATTGCTTAACATTTTGATATTATATTTGATTGAATAAATGAATGATTTTATATTCCTCGATTCATTGGCCCATTTGAAATCCTTGACCGAGTAGGAACAATGGCCTATATACTCGCCTTACCGCCAAGTATGTCTCGTGTTCATAACATTTTTCACATATCTATGTTACGTAAATATGTAAAAGACCCGAACCACATTATTGAATTTGAACCGGATGAGATATCGGAAGATTTAACGTATGAAGAGGTACCTGTTAAAATCTTGGATAAGAAGGATCATATTCTACGCTCCAAGGTTATACCTCAAGTCAAAATTTTGTGGAGAAACCACGATGTTGAGGAAATGGCCTGGGAGTTAGAATCTAAAATGAAATCAAGGTATCCTCACCGCTTTTGTGACGCCCCCAAAATAGGTATACATCACCCATTCTGAGTCGCCAAATACATGGTACAGAAACAAATAACTCTTTATTAAAACACTTGTCGCGCAAAATACGACAACACAATACTGTGAGTTTAAATATAAATATTGTCTTCTAGACAATATCCACACTCAAATAAGTCCTCATTACAATTATTAAAATACTATTTAATAAAATAGTAAGGACTGCTAACACCACTGACTAGAAACATCACTCCACACCCCGACTAGTTCTCGCTATATTCTCGCCTCCTGAGAAAAATGGAACAAAAAGAAAAAGGGTGAGCTCAACTAGCCTAGTAAAGAATATTATGACTAAGATAATATACAACAACTTATCATTAGTCTTCAACAGGAAAAAATCTGATAAAATATAATAGACAACGAGTATTAGATCAACAACTACAGCGAAAATAGCAAACCATTAGAAGAGTCAAGTAGAGAATGAGTTCTACTATCTTCTAAGATTTAAAAGTCCATCATCAATATTTTATTCCTGTAACAACAATCAATAACCATCTTTAATCAAATATTCATCTTTGCACTACAGGCCAAAGATATTCATTTGTATCACCAGTCGGTCATGTTCATTTCAACACATGTTCATCTTTGCACTACGGGCCAAAGATATTCATCAGTTAATCATTCATCTTTGCATTATAGGCCAAAGATATTCAGTAATATCATCATTTAGGACTGAGGATGATGAAAAATATTTTAAAGAAAACGAATCCAGTGAGATAGAAGGACAAATATTAGGGATTCGTATTATAGTTTATCCAAGTGCAATAATACTCCATAACAACCAATTGTGAAGTAGAATTCAAAAATAAAGATCAAAACATGAATACAATCAAAGATAGTAACCATAATAGACATCTTGGACAAAAAAGAAAATTTTTATTTTTCGGCGAATAGTACCGTATTCGTGAATAGTATCGTATACATGAATAGTACCGTATACGTGAATAGTAAACCCGACACAAAAAATTCTAAATTTAATAAAAAGTTCAAACCAATATTTCGGCATAATGATATTGAAAGAAATAATATCATTTACGAAAGAATAACATCCCTTACCTCAAGATAACAGTACTTCTGTTCGGAATATCGGTATAAGGCTGAAGGAAACTTGCACTGATAAATAAAAACTCACAAAATATCTAAATACTCACAAAATACGCTCGATAATATAGAGAGAGAAAGAGAGAAAACTTATAAATTCTGGTGTGATTTTTAATTCTAACTTAGCCCTCTATTTATTTGAATAAAAATTCCAGCACATTTCTCACCAACTAAAAGTGGGCCCCACTCAATTCTAGAATTTTCTACCAAAATCATTTATAAACCTAATTCCGAATCATTCACCTCTTAAAATTCATAACAAATTATACGTTCATTTTTAACGGTTCAAAATTTATGGGCATATACTCAACTTATGTATGTATAACATATCCAAAAATCACAACGATCCAACAGTCAGATTAAAAATTATAACTCACGCAATATATCTCAAGAACAGTGATTTAATTTTTAATACCTTCATTCCGACAAAAACACCTCAACATCCTTCACATAAAATAAATATATCCATCAATTATATCCACATAAAAAATAAATATTTCCTTATCATATAAATTAATAATTAATTATTCATAAATAATATTGTAGAATCACAATTATGACAACCAGGCCGTTCTCAGGAAAGAGGGGGCTTTTCAATAAGGATTTCTCCTTACTGGCGCGCAATTAGATGACCAAACCTCTCATTAGACAGAACTTTCTAGACATTTCCAATAATGCTATCAAGTAATATTATTCAAATAATATGAATTATTGATCTGATAATAGAAAATACTATGCAGCAACAATTATTGAAACAACAATAATATAAAATATCAACGTAGCAATTATTGAATCAATAAAATAAAATATTGAATAGTAACTACTGTAACAATTATTGAGTAGTTCCTTCTTACGTAAGAATCAATAATTGGTGCAATACCGTGTGCTACTGTATTTTAACCACCGGGTATTCTAACAGTATTAACGGTAACAACTACGACGTTATTTATAAACAACTTATACTTGTCGTTTTCTTCATCCAATTGCTTTCCATTATGGGGCCCACACAAAGTTGCGCCGTCCTACGAATATTCCCTGACAGAAAGAATATTCCACGACCAAACGAATATTCCCCGACAACAAATGAATATTTTATAACCACTTGCTTATTTTGTAAAATTTGCATATTTCACCCATAACCAAAGCATTATATCAAATTAACACCTTATTATTCACAATAATATTTAGAAAAAATTTGATTTTATTCATTAATAAGTTGGGGTCTTACAACCTCCCCTCCTTATGAAATTTAGTCCTCGAAATTGACGTACGTATCTGGTGTTTCAAAAAGGTGAGGATACCTCGCTTTCATTTCTGATTCCAACTCCCAGTTCATTTCTTCAATAGCATGGTTTTTCCACAAAAACTTAACTTGTGGTATAACCTTCGTGCGTAGAACATACTCTTTCCTATCCAAGATCTTAACAGGTACCTCCTCGTACGTTAAATCTTCGGCTATCTCGTCTAGTTCTAACTCAATTATGTGATTCGAGTCTTTCACATATTTATGAAGCACAGATACGTGAAAAACATTATGAACACGAGACATGCTTGGAGGTAATGCGAGTCGATATGCCACATTTCCTATTCGGTCAAGAATTTTAAATTGACCAACAAATCGTGGATTGGGCTTTCCTCTCTTCATAAATCTTGTAACTCCTTTCCATGGTGCAACACGTAACAATACATGATCGCCAATACTAAATTCTATATCCTTTCGATGAAGATCCGCATAACTCTTTTGTCGATCTTGTGCCGTTTGTATACATTGTCGAATCGTTTGGATCTTCTCTGTAGTTATGCGTACCAATTCTGGTTCCAACAATATTGCTTCACCCACCTCGTCTCATCATACTGAAGAACGACACTTTCATCCATACAAGGCTTCAAATGGAGCCATACCTATACTTGCCTGATAACTGTTGTTGTAGGAGAATTCCACCAGTGGCAAGTACTTATCCCAACTTCCTTTGAAATCTAGAACACATAGTCTTAATAGATCTTTAAGGGTTTGAATAGTCCTCTCTGATTGCCCGTCCGTTTGAGGATGGTATGCTAAACTGAATCGTAAATCCGTACCCATAGCTTTCTGCAAGCTAACCCAAAATCGTGAAGTGAATCTTAGGTCACGATCCGAAATTATGGATAATGGCATACCATGCAATCTCACAATCTCATTCATGTACATACTAACAAGACGTTCAAGGGAATAAGTCTCACGTATAGGTAAGAAATGAGCAGACTTGGTTAATCTATCAACAATGACTCAAATCGCATCTATGCCTTGAGAAACCTTGGGAAGACCCGTAACAAAATCCATAGTAATGTGTTCCCACTTCCATTTTAGAATCTCAAGTGGTTGCAATGGACCCTTTGGTACTTGATGCTCCACTTTTACACGTTGACAAGTTAAACACCTCGAGATAAACTCCGCGATCTCTCTTTTCATATTGCTCCACCAAAATGTATGTCGAAGATCGTGATACATTTTGGTACTCCCAGGATGGATTGCAAACGGTTTGTTGTGTGCCTCCATCATGATTCTATGCTTTAAGTCAGAATCGTTAGAAACACAAAGTCTGGAGTTGACTCGAAGTATTCCTTCTTTATCGATTCTTGCTTCTGGAATAGCACCTTCTTGCACTTTCTTCTTCATACGCATCAGCTCTATGTCCGTAGCTTGAGCAGCTTTAACTTTATCAATTAAATTCGGTTCTACTCGTATATTTGATATCATCATGTGGGTACTTGGAGCCTTCATCTCTATCTCTATCCTTTGAAAATCATACAAAATGGGCCTTTGTGTTAACAACATTGCACTCGTACCCGCATATGATCTTCTACTCAATGCGTCAGCTACTACGTTCGCTTTTCCAGGATGATATTAGATGGTATGATCGTAATCTTTCAACAGCTCAAGCCAACGTCGTTGCCGCATGTTGAGTTCCTTTTGGGTGAAGAAATATTTTAGGCTTTTATGATCCGTATAGATCTCCACTTTCTCCCCATACAGGTAGTGTCTCCAAATCTTCAACGCGAAAACGACTGCTGCTAACTCCAAATCATGAGTAGGATAATTCCTCTCATATTCTTTGAGTTGTCGCGAGGCATAGGCTATGACTTTCCCATGTTGCATGAGAACACATCCTAACCCTTTGCCTGAAGTATCGCTGTAGATAACAAATCCATCCGAACCATATGGTATTGTCAGAACAGGTGCCGAAATGAGTCTCTTCTTGAGTTCTTGAAAACTCTTCTCACAATCCTCGCTCCAACCGAATTTTGTATCCTTCTGAGTCAGCTGAGTTAACGGAGTAGCAATTCTAGAAAATCCTTCCATAAATCTCCGTTAATAACCAGCTAAGCCCAGAAAGCTACGTACTTCGGTCACCGACTTCGGTTGCTCCCAACTTTGTATGGCTTCAATCTTTGCCGGGTAGATAGATACTCCATGTTTTGACACCACGTGCCGAAGGAATGCTACTTCCTCAAGCCAGAACTCGCATTTCTTCAGTTTGGCATATAGCTTGTTTTCACGAAGCCTTTGCAGTACCAGCTTCAAATGGTGCTCATGATCTTCACGACTTTTGAAATAGATGAGGATGTCATCAATAAAGACAACAACGAACTAATCTAAATATTCCTTGAATACACGGTTCATCATATTCATGAAGGCAGCAGGAGCATTAGTCAATCCAAAAGACATGACTAAGAATTCATAATGCCAGTACCGAGTTCTGAAGGCAGTCTTCGGAATATCCTCAGTTTTAATCTTCAGCTGATGATATCCAGAACGAAGATCGATCTTTGAAAAGAATTGTGCTCCTTGTAACTGGTCGAACAGGTCATCAATACGAGGTAGCGGATACCTATTCTTGATGGTGACATGGTTCAATTCTCGATAGTCAATACAAAGTCGCATACTCTCGTCTTTCTTCTTTACGAATAAAACAGGAGCACCCCAAGGAGACGTACTAGGACGAATGAAACCGATGTCTATCAATTCCTGTAATTGGACTTTTAACTCCTGAAGATCAATAGGAGCCATTCGATATGGGATTTTAGAAATGGGCTTTGTACCGGGTTCAATGTCAATAAAGAATTTAACTTCACATTCTGGGGGTAGACCAGGAAGTTCTTCAGAAAATACGTCAGGAAATTCACTAACAACAGAAATATTATTCAAATCTGACGTGTTTTTATTCAAGTACATAACATGGGCTAAGAAAGCTTGACATCCGTTTTTTAATAAATGAATGACTTTATGGCTTGATATGACAGCGATTAATTTTAATGGTTTGGTTTCTTGAATTCGCATAACAGGTTGGTTAGGAATATGAAAACTAACAACCTTACGAAAATAATCAATTTTGGCATGATGAGGAGTTAACCAATCAATTCCTAAAATCACATCAAAAGTAAGTATCTTTAAAGAGATAAGGTCAATAGGTAATGTGATTGTGCCAACTTGGATTAAGCAAGATTTATAAACTGTAGATGTAATGAAAGTTTCTCCTAACGGAGTCTCCACAGATAGGTCAAAGTCTAATTTCTCCGGAGTCAAGTTTAAACGTTGAGCACAAGCAGGAGAGATAAAAGAATGGGTAGAACTGGTATCTAGTAAAGTATAAACTTCGCAAGAATTCAATATTAGCTTACCCATGATCACCACATTCGGATTTCTCGCGTTTTGGCCAGTCACGACAAACGTTCTTCCAGGAACCGCTGATTTCGACTTATCCGGGACAGCTTTTGGAGTCACCATCCCCACTGAACTTGGTTTTGCTATAGAACACTCTCGAGCTATATGACCCTCATTTCCACAGTTATAACATACCTTGGATTGTTGTGGGCAGTTTGGGCTGATATGTCCCTCTTTCCCGCATTTGTAACAAACGACCGATGCTCGTTCTCCTCCCCTAGAAACAGTTAATGTTTGTGCTGACATTTTCACGTTATCATTGTTGTACCTTCTCTTCTTGAAATCTCCTCCCAACTCGCTCCTTCTATTATCACGGCCACGATTTTTACCAGAGTGGTTACCGCTTTTGTCCGAATGTTTTCCTCCATGCTGGTTTTTATTGCTTCGATGACTGCCGCCACTGGTATGACCCTGGTTGTGGTCCCTCGGTTGAATATACTCATTATTTTGCTTTAATAATTGAGCCCTGTTTACAACATCTGAATATAAAGAAAATTTATGAGAGATAAGATATTACCGAATCTCGGGTTTTAAACCTCTCAGAAACATCCTTGTTATTCGTTCCTCATTCTCGACCAAATGAGGTACAAACCTGGATAACTCTGCAAACTTCGCCTCGTACTGGGACACCGTCATGTTATTTTGTTCTAGTCTAATAAACTCTATCTCCTTCATATGACGAATACTTTCAGGAAAGTATTTGTCATTAAACAGTTTCTAAAATATTTCACAGGACATGTTGAGTGCGTCAGGCTGGGTACGCTTCACAGACTCCCACTCATAGTCTGCCTCACCGCGGAACATAAAGGTGGCGAATGGAACCTTTTGTTCCTCCGTGCATCCTAAGACATCGAATATCTTGGTAATTTGCTTGACCCACATTTCCGCCTTAATCGGATCCAGCTTTCCTTGAAAGTCTGGTGGTCCCAACTCTTTGAACTACTTGGCCGTGACAAATCGCGCGTTGTTATCATTTCCACCCGTATTCTACACACGAGTCTCCCTCGTCTGATTTTGCATGAACTGCAAAAAGCTCCTAAACATTCCATCATTCATCGTTTGCTCGGTAACGTTGTTTACAGGAGGAATATTGCCTTCCTGTTACACGTTCTCCTGGTTTGTGACTAAAGGTTGTTCCACAGTCTCATACACCCTATTGTTACCGTTCTCGACTGTCATTCTCAAATACTGCCATAAAACAAGGGTTAATTAAACAAATTAACATATCACATAATATCCCTATATTATGACCAACCAACAAATAAGCTTAGGTAGGACACACTAAAGAAGGATTTACTTGTCTCTCCCCTCCTAATTCTATTCACCGATCTCCGCCAGAGACCATATCCCTAAGCTCTGATACCAACTATGACGCCCCCAAAATAGGTATACATCACCCATTCTGAGTCGCCAAATACATGGTACAGAAATAAATAACTCTTTATTAAAACATTTGTCGCGCAAAATACGACAACACAATATTGTGAGTTTAAATACAAATATTGTCTTCTAGACAATATTCACACTCAAATAAGTCCTCATTACAATTATTGAAATACTATTTAATAAAATAGTGAGGACTGCTAACACCACAGACTAGAAACATCACTCCACACCCCGACTAGTTCTCGCTATATTCTCGCCTCCTGAGAAAAATGGAACAAAAAAGAAAAGGGTGAACTCAACTAGCCCAGTAAAGAATATTATGACTAACATAATATACAACAACTTGTTATTAGTCTTCAACAGGAAAAAATTTGATAAAATATAATAGACAACAAGTTTTAGATCAACAACTGCAGCGGAAATAGCAAACCATTAGAAGAGTCAAGTAGAGAATGAGTTCTACTATCTTCTAAGATTTAAAAGTCCATTATCAATATTTTATCCCTGTAACAACAATCAATAACCATCTTTAATCAAATATTCATCTTTGCACTACAGGCCAAAGATATTCATTTGTATCACCAGTCGGTCATGTTCATCTCAACACCTGTTCATCTTTGCACTACAGGCCAAAGATATTCATCATTTAATCATTATTCTTTGCACTACAGGCCAAAGATATTCAGTAATATCATCATTTAGGACTGAGGATGATAAAAAATATTTTAAAGAAAACGAATCCAGTGAGACAGAAGGACAAATATTAGGGATTCGTATTATAGTTTATCCAAGTGCAATAATACTCCATAACAACCAATTGTGAAGTATAATTCAAAAATAAAGATCAAAACATGGATACAATCAAAGATAGTAACCATAATAGACATCTTGAACAAAAAGGAAAAATTTTATTTTTCGGTGAATAGTGTCGTATTCGTGAATAGTACCGTATACGTGAATAGTGCTGTATATGTGAATAGTAACTCCGACACAAAAAGTTTTAAATTTGATAAAAAGTTCAAACCAATATTTCGGCATAATGATATTGAAAGAAATAATATCATTTACGAAAGAATAACATCCCTTACCTCAAGATAACAGTACTTCTGTTCGGAATATCGGTATAAAGCTGAAGGAAACTTGCACTGATAAATAAAAACTCACAAAGTATCTAAATACTCACAAAATACGCTCGATAATATAGAGAGAGAAAGAGAGAAAACTTATGAATTCTGGTGTGATTTTCAATTCTAACTTAGCCCTCTATTTATAGGAAAATGTTAGCACGTCGAAACAGACTTGACCTGCAACCTGATGGCTTTACCTGCTACTATTCCCACCCACCACATTTGAATAAAAATTCTAGAACATTTCTCACCAACCAAAAGTGGGGCCCACTCAATTCTAGAATTTTTCACCAAAATCATTTATAAACCTAATTTCTGAATCATTCACCTCTTAAAATTCATAACAAATTATACGTTCATTTTTAACGGTTCAAAATTTGTGGACATATACTCAACTTATATATGTATAACATATCCAAAAATCATAACGATCCAACGGTCAGATAAAAAATTATAACTCACACAATATATCTCAAGAACAGTGATTTAATTTTTCATACCTCTATTCCGACAAAAACACCTCAACATCCTTCACATAAAATAAATATATCCATCAATTATATTCACATAAAATAAATATTTTCTTATCATATAAATCAATAATTAATCATTCACAAATAATATTACAGAATCACAATTATGACAACCAGGCCGTTCCTAGGAAAGAAGGGACTTTTCAATAAGGATTTCTCCTTACTAGCGCGCAATTAGATGACCAAACCTCTCCTTAGACAGAACTTTCTAGACATTGCCAATAATGCTATCAAATAATATTATTCAAATAATATGAATTATTAATCTGATAATGAAAAATACTATGCAGCAGCAATTATTGAAACAACAATAATATAAAATATCAACGCAGCAATTATTGTATCAATGAAATAAAATATTGAACAGTAACTACTGTAACAATTATTGAGTATTGCCTTCTTACGTAAGAATCAATAATTGGTGCAATACCGTGTGCTACTGTATTTTAACCACCGAATATTCTAACAGTATTAACGGTAACAACTACACCGTTATTTATAAACAACTTATACTTGTCGTTTTCTTCATCTAATTGCTTTCCATTATGGGGCCCACACAAGGCTGCGCCGTCGTACGAATATTCCCCGACAGAAAGAATATTCCACGACCAAACGAATATTCCCCGACAATAAATGAATATTTTATAACCACTTGCTTATTTTACAAAATTTACACATTTCACCCATAACCAAAGCATTATATCAAATTAACACCTTATTATTCACAATAATATTTAGAGAAAATTTGATTTTATTTATTAATAAGTTGGGGTCTTACAGCTTTGACATACCAGGTACGTACACTAATTTTGAGAACAAAATTTCATAAGAATAAAAGGTTGTAAGACCCCAACTTTTATGAATAAAGATAATTTTTTTTCTCTAAATATCATTTTTGAATATTAAGGTGTGAATTTGTTATAATGTTATAGTTGTGAATAATATTTATAAATTTTACAAAGTAAACTAGTTGTTATAAAATATTCGATTGGTCGGGAAATATTCATTTTATCAGGGAATATTCATACGACGACATAATCATTGGTGGACTCCACAACGGAATTATTGTCAGAGTTAGAAAACGACAGAAATAACTTTTTATAAAAATAACGGCAAAAATTTTACCGTTAACTGTTTAAATACCCGGTGATAAAAGTACAGTAATACGCGTGGTTGCATAGTAGCACATGGTATTGTACAATATCTTTTATTATTGATGCTTACGTGAGAAGTCACTCAGTTTTGTTCAATTATTGCCACAGTAATTGTTGCATAGTATTTCACGTTATTGATTCAATTATTGTCACAATATTTTATATTATTAAATCAATAATTGAGACGACAAGGTTATTCATATTATTATTTGTAATATTGACGATATCTAGAAAGTTCTGTCGAGAAAAGGGGTTTGGTCACCTAATTACGCGCCAATAGGGAGAAATTCTTATCGAAAAGCCCCTTCTTTCCTGGGAATGATCTAGTTGTTAATATTGTGAGTTATAATATTAATGATAAATATTATTAAAAATTTGTTTTGAGAAGCCAAGTGATTTGAGATAAATAGAGGGATATTTTATGAAGTATTTATTATAAATTTGGCTTATTACATGGACCCCCACTTACCCAATTTTCAAAATAATCGGGAAAAAATTATCTCAGTATATATATATATATATATATATATATATATATATATATATATTATAAGTTTTATTTTTTTATGTAAAATATAATATATTATTTTTTATTATGCATAGTATTTGCATAGTGCAGCATAATAAAATTAAAATTATTTCAGACGAATTCGTTGCGCCTGTGATTTCCCCCACTGTGCAGTCCGTGATTTTTCCTAAATAGTATCCCTCCATTCTCCTATAAATAAGATACTTAGTTTAGAATTGAAAATCACACCAGAATCAGAGAATTCTTCTTCTATAATATTGAGCGTATTTCTTTAGAGTTTAAGAAAGTTTTGAGCGTAGAAAATAGTATAAGTTTTTTTCAAGAATATCTCCGCCCTACCAGTCATAAATACTCTCCTTTTAAGGTAAGGAATATTATTTTTGTTCAATATTCGTAAGAAATAATATTTTCTTCCATACTCTGTAGTATGTAAGTAATATTATTTCGTTTCAGATTCTAAATTCTACACTCAATTTGTTAAAGTATTGCTTCTATACTCCTTGAAATTAGTAGAATATTCTTAAAATTTGCATTTCATCCAGTATCGTTTCACAATGATATTTTTTTGAGCATTCTTGTACTATTCACGAACTATTCACAGAATACTATTCACGAACTATTCACAGAATACTATTCACCCGGGGTACTATTCATGATAAAAATAAATTTCTTTTCTGTCCAAATTATTTTCGGAATATTATTATTGAATTTTACTCCACAAAGCAGTTGTCATGTTACAATTTAGACATTTTTAAACTCTGGATAAATTAAAAATATTTAATATTTATCCTTGTTTTCGTTTGATTAATGTTTATATCATTGTCATCATCCTCATGCTTATATTGTGATAAAAGTCATCTTTGGCCCGTAGTGCATAGATGGACTGTTGATTGGTATGATTATGACTATGTATCGGTATAGTCATGACCTATAATGTTACAAACGATGTGGTAAAAGTCATCATTGGCCCGTAGTGCATTAATGGATAGTTGTTGGCATGAGCATGACCATTGGTGATAACACGAATATCCTTGGCCCGTAATGCATGGATAATTCGTGAATGTGATAATAATGAATA
Organism: Panax notoginseng; assembly: GCA_016801055.1. Classification (NCBI taxonomy): domain Eukaryota; kingdom Viridiplantae; phylum Streptophyta; class Magnoliopsida; order Apiales; family Araliaceae; genus Panax; species Panax notoginseng. The sequence goes on along the minus strand of CM029013.1, from coordinate 239,680,342 downwards.
TCCTTGGCCCGTAGTGCATGGATAATTCAGTGATGTGGATTATTTATTAAGCTGAGTCTCAGCGATAAAATTGATGATAAACTTTTAAATCGTAGAAGATAGTAGATATCATGCTCTACTTGACTTTTCTAATGGATTGTTTGTTCCGCTGCAGTTAAACTTGTTGTCTATTGTATTCTATCAGTTTAACACTGTTGAATGCTAAAATAATTTATTCTGCATTATCTTAGTCATAATATTTTTTACTGGGCTAGTTGAGCTCACCCTTTGCTTTCATTGTTCTTTTTAGGAAATGAGAATATAGCTGGGACTAGTCGAGAAATGGAGTGACGATCCAGATGGTTGCTTTAGTAGTCCTCACTATTCTGTGAAATAATGTGATTATAAATGTAATGAGGACTTCATTTGAGTTTGGATATTGTCTAAAAGATAATATTTGTGTTAAAACTCGCAGCTTATGTTACACGATAGTTGTATGATTAAGTTTGTATTTGTATTCTGTACCACATATTTGACGACTAAGAATGTGTGATGTTTACCTATTTTGGGGACGCTATATTTTTACTTTACTATTCTTACCTTCCATCTGCTTGTTTATATTATTTATCTTGCAAAATTCAGAATTGAGATTCTTTTTAAATTTATAAGAGGATTTTCAAAATATGTATTCCGTTGTGCTTAATCAATCTGATTAACAATTATTTGATAATATCTTATAATCAATCAAAAGTTTTAAAGATCTATTCAACCCCCTTCTAGATCTATAAGTGCATCTGGAAAATAACAAATTTAGTTTTAGAAAAAAATAGATTTTTTTTTAAAATATGTAAAATTTCATAAAATATAGATTAAAAATGTATAAAATAAAAAAGTAAAACTTTATTTTCAAAAAAAATAGAGATTTTAATTTTTTGTAAAACGAGTAAAGTTTCATAAAATATAGATTCAAAAAAAGTAAATAGAATTTTTTTTAAAGATATGTAAATTTATTTTATGAAACTTTACTCATTTACTTTATTAACTTTTTTTATTAATTTACTTTAAATTTATTTACTTATTTTATTTTATACTTTTGCCATGAAAATTTACTTATTTTTTTAAAAAATAAATTTTTTATTTTTTTGAAAAATAAAGTTTTATTTTTTAGAATCTATACTTGATGAAATTATAATCATTTTTTAAAAAAATTCTATTTTTTTAGAAAATATAGCTTTATTTTTTTGAATTTATATTTTATGAAACTTTACTCATTTTAAAAAAAATTAAAATTCTATTATGTGCTAAAAATATTTATTTTTTAATTTTTGAATCTATATTTTATAAAACTTTACTCATTTTAAAGAAAAAATAATTTTTTTTATTTTTTTCTAAAATAAAGTTTTATTTTTTTGAATCTATATTTTATGAAACTTTACTCATTTTAAAAAAAAAATTTATTTTTTTGAATATAAATTTATGAAACTTTACTCATTTTTTTAAAAATATTTTTTTCTATTTTTTCCGAAAATAAAGTTATTTTTTTAAAATAAAGAAATCGAGTAACTTGGAGGGACAGAAGTGCAAAATATTTCAAATCGGGTAAAAGAAAAATTAGTCGGGTTACAGTCAAATCGAAAAAAATGAACGGAATCAACAAAAATTGTCACTTTAAGGACCTAATTAATAAAAAATAAATTTTAATAATGACTTTAACAACTTAGAGAGATATAAGTGTCGTTGAACCATTTATCTAACATGAGCTTAAAGAAGTAAAATGCACTTAAAGTAGTAATTGACTTCACATGCATCTATTTCTAGAAACTATTATTCTAACAGTTTCCCTAAAATTGCCTTGGCTTGACAGAAACTAAATGAGTAATAAACTGTTAATATTTATAGAAATGAAGCCAATACATACTTTAACACAAAGCTGGGTATGTTTCAAAATAACTTATAAAATAGCTTCATCGATATATTGTTCCTCTAAAGAAACTTGCTAAATAGCTTCATCAATATATTTTTCCTCCGATAGAAGAAGGATTTTGAAATGGGTTTCAACTAAAACACGATATTTTTCCTCCGAGAAAAGAAGAATTTTGTACATCTATTACTGGGACTTTCTTGCTTTAACGCTTGGATTTATCCTTTCATAAATCTCCATTCAAGTATCTCTTAATCAAATCATTGATTTGAATTTCAAATCAGACAATTTATGAATGAATCTCCTCGCTAGAATTAACGGTATCTATAGCTATTCTTATAGCCTGTAGGCTGGTCAAATGATTGAAGGGTTCTATTCTCGCGATTCGCATATTACGTATATATTTTATTAAAGGAGAGCAAAAAAAAAATACTTTCTTGAAGTCTATTTTCCCCTTTTATTTTATTTTTTTATCCCTATTTTTACCCTTCTATTCTCTCATAACCTCTTTTTATTTAACTTTTATTTTTAGTTTCTTTTTTTTCCTTCTCACGAGGAAGTGTGTGCATGTCAAATCAATCCCTATATTTAAAAATACGCCATTCAATTCAATTGAATGAGTTAATTTAATTGATGAAGTTGATTCAAACGAGTTGGTCTTTCATTTTCTATTCCATGCAATTTATCTATCAATGCCAAAAAAATTCCTTGCTTTCATTTTCTTATTGGATATGAAAAGTCAAAAATCAAAGAGCTTCAACTTCATTAACACATACATTCGCAGTTAAATAGTATATATTAAATAAAAAAAATTAAAACTATTCACATTTTCAAATTCATGTAATTGAATCTTTATCACTACGCTATTTATACATATTTACCACCACAATATATATATATATATATATATATATATATATATATATATATATATATATATATATATATATATATATATATTTAATATTAAGACCCTTTATATTAGTCATAAATTTTGTAGGCCTAGGCCGTCGGAAGATAGTTCCGCTATATAAAAGTTTTAATACTGAAAATAATGTTGTATTGTGTACCAGGGTTGTATTTATAGTGATCACAACCCCTTATTCATGCACGTCCCTAATACGTGCGCCTAGGATCATGGGATTACATGAAGAGTGGGTCAAGTAATGTGCAGATTGTGTGGGATTTGTGGTTACATTATTCAAATAAAGTAGTTCCTATTTTCTAGCTAGATTTTATTTGATTTCGGTTGTTGTTTAATTTATTTCCCGTTGTTGTGGCTGCTATATAAAGCCATGGGTCTTTTTTGGAAAGCAATGAATAATTTTGAGCAAATCCTCTTTCCTTCTGCTGCAATATTCTCCTCACTTTCTGTCTATATTTCTCTTTCTCTTCCCCAGTTCCTGGTTGCCAAATCATCTTTATCAGTGGTATCAGAGCAGGTTCCAATTATGGATACGCGTGGCAAAACCAATGTTGAGTTCCACAACGAAGTAAACGACATCCTAGCCAAACACTAGTCAAACTTTGATCAAGTTAATGCTACCTTACAAGTGGTGTTAACTGAGCTCCACGCACTCCGAACCTCCCGTACTAATCAAAGCGACTTTAACCCATTTGGATGAGATGAGTCCTCTTCCCGCACCAGCCAATCCACATCCAACAACCAACAAAATCACAACACCCTCAAGTTATTCTTTTCGAAATTCGATGGTGTAGACCCAACTGGATGGGTGTATCAGGCTGAACAGTACTTTGATTTCAAAAGCATAGCCCCGGAACAACAGGTACAACTCGCTTCTTTCCATTTGGAAGGCATAGCTCTGCAATGGCACCGTTGGTTAGCAAAGTTTCGAGGACCACTGACATGGGGGGAATTTACCAAAGCTCTCCTCCTCCGTTTTGGGCCAACTGACTATGAAGATCCATCTGAATCTTTGAGCCGCCTTAAGCAAACCTCAACAGTAGCTGTTTACCAAGAAGCCTTTGAGAAGTTCTCGCACCGCGTAGATGGGTTACTAGAAAACTCTCATTAGGTGTTTCTGAAAGTAGTATGCACACAAGTCAATCATGTTTGATGATAAAGCATATACTTTGTAACAATCTTATTCATTTATTCATAAAAAGTATTAATTTATTAAAGGCTTTTAATTATCTACATGATGCTGTTTTATAATATGTGATAAACTCATAGTTTTAAGCAATGCTTTTAGAATAATGATGATGATCATTCTGATGAGATCTAAATTCTTAGAAAGCTTAAAACTAAAATAGTTTCCAATCGTTGGATTACTAAATTTGGGATTAGTGAATCCGGATAGATTGGTATATACATTACTTGCTCATTGGATGAGGATGATTGATCTCATGATCATTTGTGTGGAGACACTAAAGCAAGTATGTAGGTGCTTATTAGAGAATAGGTTCACTAAACGTGACTCGCTAAGGAATACCTAATGGAGTTTTACTTGCCTGTCAATAGGAATTCCTGTATTGATAGTAGTACAAGTGATCTTTGGACTTGAGATCATCATAGTATCTTGTGTATGATGAGTTATACTTTGACTTATTCCTTAAGACCCTTAGGGTATATCAAAGGGTATGCTTGGATATAATAAGTTGTACATGGAGATAATGTATGATCAATAAAGAATCTACCGCTTCTAGTAAAAGAAGAGAAATGTCCTATGTGATTCAATAAATGACAACCCAGTAGTCCTTGGCCAAGGCAGAATGAAATTAGAAAGGAGTTTCTAATTTGCATTATTTGGTGTTGTGCATTCAAGAGTCGAAATACATATAATTAAATAAAATAAGAATTGACAGTAATTCAATGTCTTATATTTAATTGGGGCATTGTATGGTGGAAGGATTGAATTGTACGGTAACTATTTACTCAAAGGTTCTTTTATGATTAATATTGAAATCTATATTATGTGAAAAGTCGTTAATCGCTAGGGAGGCTTATCCCTATTGTAGAATAAATATTATTTATTTAAATAAATTAATTGTTTAATTTATTTATTTAAATAAGATTAGAATTGTTCTAATTGATTTATTCACAACCGGTTTAATACGGAGAACCTAAAGGGTCACACCATAAAAGGAAGAATAATTATTTAAGAAGTTAATGGCATAATCGTAATAATATGTTAAGTATATTTAATTTAATCTATGGTGATAGAATAAATTAAATAGCTTAATATTTTATTATTTAATATTTTATAAATATTAAATATAAATTAATAAAAGGAGTCTTATTAATATTATTACAATTATTATTATTTTAATTTCTAAAAGAGTATGTCATCATCATTGAAAGATATCACATTATTGTTGAAAATGTGATCAACCAGATGTTGAAATTTTTCCAACATCCACTGATTTCGACAAGTATGCTTCTTCCAAAACCTTCAGTAGATTCTTCCTGTGATCCTCAGAAGTTAAAACCAAGTCCATTATTAAAATTTGATGTGGAGCTTCTCTTAAGCTTAAAACCACCTTGGCTTCATTATGACCCATAGCACGGAGGAGTTTTTCAATCTTCTCCATGGAAATTTTCCCATTTGATTTGATGGTATGCTTCATCACCCGTTGGGGAAGATACAGTAGATTTTCCCTCGACACTGCAGCAGTCGTATGAGAGGTGGATCCTTCAGCTTCTCCATAATTCTAGGGGACTTTTTGTAAGCTGATAACAGGATATTGTGGTTTGAATGGCAAGGTGTTTGGCTCTGGCGCAGCCACTTTCAAAGAATTGTTAGCTCCTTTGAGTTGAATTGTGAATGGTTTAACTGTCTCATCAGCCTCAGCGGATATAACTACCACCAATCCCTTCCATTTAGTAGGATAAGTATTTTCAGTCCCAAATAGCACGGTATCGTTGGTACTCTCATTTATTCCTAATAGGATTAGGAGAGAAAATTAGTTAAATGAGTTTAATTAATTATCCCTAATAAAATTAGGGAGCCCATTTAATTAAAAGAGTTTAATTAAATAAATAATACCTTATTTTTAATTAAATAGGGTTACCTGATATCTTTAGAAGGTGAGTCTTATATCAGATACCTAATATACACAATTTTAATAGTTGGAGAGTGTGACGCCCCCAAAATAGGTATACATCACCTATTCTGAGTTACCAAATACATGGTACAGAATACAAATACAATCGTTAATATACGACAAGAAAGCTGTGAATTTTAATACAAATATTGTCTTCTAGACAATATCCACTCTCAGAATAAGTCCTCGTTATATTTATTGTCACACTATTTAACAGAATAGTTAGGATTACTAATACTATCATCTGGTCCATCACTCCGTTCCCCGACTCGTCCCAACTATATTCTCATTTCCTGAAGAGAACAATGAAAGAAAGGGTGAGCTCAACTAGCCCAGTAAGAAATATTATGACTAAGATAATGCAGAATAAATTGTCATTAGTCTTAAACAGTGTTAAACTGATATAATATAACAAACATCAAGTTTAACTGCAGCGGAATAAGCAATCCATTAGAAGAGTCAAGTAGAGAATAAAATCTACTATCTTCTATGATTTAAAAGGTTTTTCATGACTTTTATCGCTGGGACTCAGCTAAAAAAATAATACACATCATCGAATCACCCCTGCACTACGGCCAAGGATGTTCTTTAGTATCACATAATGTGGTTCGGGTCTTCCACATATTTACATAACATGGATATATGAAAAACATTATGAACACGAGACATACTTGGCGATAAAGCGAGTCTATAGGCCACATTTCCTATTCGATCGAGGATTAAAAATGGACCAATGAATAGAGAATTGAGCTTTCCTCTCTTTTCAAATCTCATAACTCCTTTCCACGGAGCAACTCGTAACAACACATGATCTCCTATATAAAATTCTACGTCCTTTCGATGAAGATCAGCACAACTCTTTTCTCGATCTTGTGAGGTTTTTATACGTTGCCGGATCGTTTGAATCTTTTCCGTAGTCATACGTACTAACTCCAGTCCCAACAATGTTGCTTCACCCACCTCATCCCAACATACTGAAAAACGACACTTTCTTCCATACAACGCCTCGAATGGAGTCATGCCAATACTTGCTTGATAACTGTTGTTGTAGAAAAACTCCACTAATGGTAAGAACTTATCCCAACTTCCCTTGAAGTCAAAAACACAGAGTCTTAATAAATCTTCAAGAGTTTGAATAGTCCTCTCTGATTGTCCGTCCGTCTGGGGATGATATGCCGAACTAAATCGTAAATCCGTGCCCATAGCTTTTTGCAAACTAACCTAAAATCGTGAAGTGAATCTTGTGTCTCGATTAGAAACTATGGATACTGGCATACCATGCAGTCTTACAATCTCGTTTATGTACATACGAGCAAGACGTTCAAGTGTATAAGTTTCTCGTATTGGTAAGAAATGAGCAGACTTGGTCAATCTATCAACAATGACCCAAATTGCATCAATGTCTTGAGAAACCTTGGGAAGACTAGTAACGAAATCCATGGTAATGTGCTCCCACTTCCATTCTGGAATTTCAAGTGGTTGCAATGGACCTTTTGGTACTTGATGCTCTACTTTGTCTCGTTGACAAGTTAGACACCTTGAGATAAACAGCGATATCTCTCTCTTCATATTGCTCCACCAAAATGTATGACGAAGATTACGATACATTTTAGTACTCCCAAGATGGATTGCAAACGGTGTGTTGTGCGCCTCCATCATGATTTTATACTTTAAATCAGGGTCGTTAGGAACACAAAGTCTGGAGTTGAATCGAAGCATTCCTTCTTCATCGATTCTTGCTTCCGGCATACCACCTTCTTGCACTTTCTTCCTCATACGCATCAGCTCCAGATCTGTAGTTTGAGCAGCTTTAACTTTAGCAATAAAAGTTGGTTCTACTCGTATATTCACCATCATCACATGGGTCCCTGGAGTCTTTAACTCTATCTCCATCCTTTGTAAGTCACACAAAATGGGCCTTTGCGTTGACAATATCGCACTCGTACTTGCATATGATCTTCTACTCAATGCATCAGCTACCACGTTCGCTTTTCCAGGATGGTATTGGATGGTATGATCATAATCTTTCAACAGTTCCAGCCAACGTCGTTGTCGCATGTTGAGTTCCTTTTGAGTGAAGAAATATTTGAGGCTTTTATGATCCGTAAAGATCTCCACTTTCTCCCCATACAAGTAATGCCTCCAAATTTTAAGTGTGAAGACAACAGCTGCCAACTCTAGATCATGAGTAGGATAATTCCTCTCATATTCTTTGAGTTGTCTTGAGGCATAGGCTATGACTTTCCTATGTTGCATGAGAACACATCCCAACCCTTTTCCCAAAGCATCACTGTAGATGACAAATTCCTCCGAGCCAGATGGTATTGTCAGAACAGGTGCTGAAATGAGTCTCCTCTTGAGTTCTTGAAAACTCTTCTCACATTCTTCGCTCCAATCGAACTTTGTATCTTTCCGAGTCAGCTGAGTTAATGGAGTAGCGATTTGAGAAAATCCTTCCACGAATCTTCGATAATAACCAGCTAAACCGAGAAAGCTACGTACTTCGGTCACTGATTTAGGTTGCTCACAGCTTTGAATTGCTTCAATCTTTGTTGGGTCAACAGATATTTCATGATTTGATACTACGTGCCCAAGGAATGCTACTTCCTCAAGCCAGAACTCGCATTTCTTCAACTTGGCATAAAGCTTGTATTCACGAAGCTTTTGGAGTACCAGCCTCAAGTGTTGCTCATGTTCTTCACGGCTTTTGGAATAAATAAGGATGTCATCAATAAAGACGACCACAAAGTGATCCAAATATTCCTTGAATACCCAGTTCATCATATCCATGAAGGCAGCAGGAGCATTAGTCAATCCAAAGGACATGACTAGGAATTCATAATGCCCGTACCGAGTTCTGAAAGTCGTCTTTGGAATATCCTCAGTTCTAACCTTCAGCTGATGATATCCAGAACGAAGGTCGATCTTTGAAAAGAATTGTGCTCCTTGCAATTGGTCAAACAGGTCATCAATACGTGGCAATGGGTACCTGTTTTTGATGCTGACATGATTCAACTCCCGATAATCAATACAAAGTCGCATACTTCCATCTTTCTTCTTCACGAATAGAACAGGAGCACCCCAAGGAGAAGTACTAGGACGAATAAAGCCAATGTCTAACAATTCTTGCAGGTGGATATTTAACTCCTGAAGTTCAATAGGAGCCATTCAATATGGGGCTTTGGAAATGGGTTTTGTGCCGGGTTCAAGGTTGATACAAAATTCAATTTCACGCTCTGGGGGTAGGCCAGGATGTTCATCAAGGAATACATCAAGAAATTCATTAACAATAGAAATATCATTCAAAACTGAAGTATTTTTGTTTAGATCTGTGACATGAGCTAAGAAAGCTTGACATCCATTTTTCAATAAGCGAATAGCTTTATGGCTTGAGATGACAGTGATTGATTTTAATGGTTTGGTTGTTTGAATTCGCATAATAGGTTGATTAGGAATATGAAAGCTAACAACCTTACGAAAATAATCAATTTTTGCATGATGAGTAGTTAACCAATTAATCCCTAGAATTACATCAAATGCAAGTATTTTCAATGAAATAAGATCGACAAATAATGTGAGGGTACCGATTTGAACCAAACAAGACTTATAAACAGTGGATGTAATGAAGATTTCTCCCAACGGAGTTTCCACAGATAAGTCAAAGTCTAATTTCTCCGGAGTCAAATTTAATCGTTGAGCGCAAATAGGAGAAATAAAAGAATGGGTAGAACCGGTATCAAATAAGGTATAGACTTCGCTAGAGTTTATGATAAGCTTACCCATGATGACCTCGTTCGGGTTCCTTGCTTTCTGGGAGGTCACAACAAACGCTCTTCCTTGCACTACCGGTTTTGATTTTTTTAAGACGTCCTTTGGTGCCTCCATCCTAGCTGAACTTGTCTTCGGTGAACGACAAAATCGGTCTAGCTGACATTCTCTTCCACAATTATAACATGCTTTGGACGGCATCACGCAGTTTGGACTGATGTGTCCCTCCCCTCCGTATTTGAAGCATATAATCGGTGGTCATTCTCCTTCCTTAACCACGGGTGCTGGTGCTGACGTCTTTCCATCATTGTTGAATCTCCTCTTCTTGAAATGTCTATTCTTATTGTTTTGGCCATGATTACCACTGAAGTGGTTACCATTTCTGGCCTGCTGATTCCCTCCACGCTTGTTGTCACCGCTTCGATGACTGCTTTCACTGGTATTATCATTTTGCCAGTTGCTCTCTTTTGGTTGCGTTGACTCGTTATCGCGCTCCACTAACTGAGCCCTATTTACAACATCTGAATACAAACACAGTTCATGAGAAATAAGATGTTGACGTATCTCTGGCTTCAAACCTCTTAAAAACATCCGCGTCATTCTCTCTTCATTATCCACCAAGTGGGACGCAAACCAGGACAGCTCGGCAAACTTAGCTTCGTACTGCGATACGGTCATATTATTCTGCTCTAACTTGATGAACTCTACCTCCTTCATGTGACGAATACTTTATGGAAAGTACTTGTCATTGAACAGTTCTTAGAACTTCTCTCAAGACATCTTCAGTGCAGCAAGTTGAGTACGCTTTACCGATTTCCACCAGTAATCTGCCTCTCCTCACAACATAAAGGTGGCAAAGGGAACATTTTGCTCCTCGGCGCATCCCAAGACATCAAATATCTTGGTGATATACTTTATCCATCTTTTCGCCTTAAGTGGTTTTGGTTCTCCAATAAACTCCAGTGGTCCCAGCTCCTTGAGCTGTTTAGCTGTGACCGTCCGAGAGTTTTCAGTGTTTCAACCTATATTTTGGACAGGAGCCGCTGTAAGACCCCAACTTTTATAAATAAAGATGAATTTTCTATAAATATCATTTTTGAATATTATGGAGTTAATTTGATATAATGTTATAGTTATGGGTAATATTTATAAATTTTGCAAAGTACGCAAGTTGTTATATAATATTCGATTGGTCGGGGAATATTTGTTTTAACAGAGAATATTCGTACAACGGCACAATCATTGGTGGACCCCACAACGGAATTATTGTCGAATTGAGAAAATGATAAAAATATTTTATTAAAAATAACGGCGGAAGTTTTACCATTGATACTGTTGAACGACTCGGTAGTAAAAGTACAGTAACACGTGTGGTTGTATAGTAGCACACGGTATTGATTATTAATGCTTATGTGAGAAGTCACTCAGTTTGATTCAATTATTGTCAGTTAATAATATGAATTATTTAGCGATAATGAAGTTTTGTTTTATCCGTATTATTAACGTAATAAAACAGAAACATATTTTTATATAAAACAGAATACTTTATTAAAGTTATTATATAAATAGAATATATTATATTTTTTTTAAAAGATTTTTCTTTAAATATTGACCGTCAGATTAAAGTAATCAATCTGAACCGTTCATGGATTAGTTACTATGCATTCTATTTTTCTATAAATAGCAGCTCATTCCTTCATTATTTCTTATGCATTTACTGAACTCTAGAGAGAGAAACTATAGAGAGAGAGAAGAAAAGTATTCTGCTACTTAACTACTTCCTTATTTTAGTTCTTCTTTAAAACGGTAAGGGGTGTTATTCTTTCTTATTCATGAAGAGAACTTTTGTTATTTCATTTCTTATTATTCTGTTGGAATAACCTGTATACGCGGTCTACCCTATACTTGGTGACATTTTTCTATTATTCTGTTGGAACATCCTGTCTGTGTATTTTACACCGGACCTGGTTCCGTCTTGTTATTATTTTGTTGGAACATCATGTCTGTGTGTTTTACACCGGACCTGGTTCCGTCTTGTTATTATTCTGTTGGAACATCCTATCTGTGTGTTTTACACCGGACCTGGTTCCATTATTTATTATTCTGTCAGAATATTCTGTCTGTGTGTTTACTCCGGACCTGGTTCCATTATTTATTATTCTGTCAAAATATTTTGTCTGTACGTTTACGTCGGACCAGGTTCCATTATTTATTATTTTATTAGAATAACCTGTCTGTGCGGTCTATCGCATTCCGGGTGATTTCTTTTGTTATTCTATTCTTTATTATACTCAGTTGGTTAAGTTTTAACTTCTATACTCCATGAAATTAGTGGAATATCCTTGATAATTGCGTTTCATCCAGTATCTTTTTATGAAAATATTATTCTAAGCATTCTTGAATTTTACTCCACAAAGCAGTATCATGTTGACAATTTGGACGTTGTTAATTCTTGGATAAATTAATTCTTGAACTTATTTTATTGAATTCTTATATCATTGTCATCATCCTAATGTTGATGGACAGTTGTTGGCATGATCATGACCATTAATGAATACACAAATATTCTTGGCCCGTAGTGCATGGATAATTGTGGTCGTGATACTAAAGAATATCCTTGGCCGTAGTGCAGGGGTGATTCGATGAAGTGGATTATTTTGTTAAGCTGAGTCTCAGCGACAACAGTGTTGAAAAACCTTTTAAATCATAGAAGATATTAGATTTTATTCTCTACTTGACCCTTTTAATGGATTGCTTGTTCCGCTGCAGTTAAACTTGATGTTCGTTATATTTTATCAGTTTAACACTATTAAAGGCTAATGATAATTTATTCTGCATTATCTTAGTCATAATATTTCTTACTGGGCTAGTTGAGCTCACCCTTTCTTTCACTGTTCTCTTCAGGAAATGAGAATATAGCTGGGACGAGTCGGGGAACGGAGTGATGGATCAGATGATAATATTAGTAGTCCTCACTATTCTGTTAAATAGTGTGATAATAATTGTAATGAGGACTCCTTTTGAGTTTATATAGTCTCTAGTAGACAATAATTATAAGACCCCAACTTATTAATGAATAAAATTAAATTTTCTCTAAATATTATTGTGAATAATAAGGGGTTAATTTGATATAATACTTTGGTTATGGGTGAAATGTGCAAATTTTGCAAAATAAGCAAGTGGTTATAAAATATACATTTTGTCGGGGAATATTCGTTTGGTCGTGGAATATTCTTGCTGTCGGGGAATATTCGTACGACGGCGCAGCCTTGTGTGGGCCCCATAACGGAAAGCGATTGGATGAAGAAAACGACAAGTATAAGTTATTTATAAATAACGGCGTAGTTGTTACCGTTAATACTGTTGGAATACCCGGTGGTTAAAATACAGTAGCACACGGTATTGCACCAATTATTGATTCTTACGTAAGAAGGCACTACTCAATAATTGTTACAGTAGTTATTGTTCAATATTTTACTTTATTGATTCAATAATTGCTGCGTTGATATTTTATATTATTGTCGTTTCAATAATTGTTGCTGCACAGTATTTTCCATTATCAGATCAATAATTCATATTATTTGAATAATATTATTAGATAATATTATTGACAATGTCTAGAAAGTTCTGTCTAAGAAGAGGTTTGGTCATCTAATTGCGCGCCAGTAAGTAGAAATCCTTATTGAAAAGCCCCCTCTTTCTTGGGAACGGCCTGGTTGTCATAAATGTGATTCTGTAATATTATTTGTGAATAATTAATTATTGATTCATATGATAAGGAAATATTTATTTTATGTGGATATAAATGAGGGATATATTTTTGTGGTTAAAAATGAAGGAGTTAATGTTGAGGTTTTTATCCGTATTTTTGTCGGAATGGAGGTATTAAAAATCAGGGTTTTTGAGATATTTTGCGGGGGTTATAATTTTTAATCCGACCGTTGGATCGTGGTAATTTTTGGATATGTTATACATATATAAGTTGAGTATATGCCCACAAATTTTGAACCGTTAAAAATGAACGTATGATTTATTATGAATTTTACAAGATGACTGGTTCAGAAATTGTTGAATTTTCAGAGTTTATCATTTTGATGGAAAATTCTAGAATTGGTGGGCCCCACTCTTGGTTGGTGAAGAAATGTACTGAGATTTTTATTCAAATGTGGTGGGTGGGAATAGTAGCAGGTAAAGCCATCAGGTTACAAGTTAAGTCTGCTTCGGCGTGCTAACATTTTCCTATAAATAGAGGGCTAAGTTAGAATTGAAAATCACACCAAAAACAAGTTTTCTCTCTTTCTCTCTCTAGATTATTGAGTGTATTTTGTGAGTATTTAGATACTTTGAGAGTTTCTATTCATCAGAGCAAGTTTCTTTCAGCCTTATACCGGTATTCCGACCAGAAGTACTGATATCTTGAGGTAAGGGATATTATTTTCTTCTTAAATGATATTATTTTCTTCAATATCATTATGCTGAAATATTGATATGAGTTTTTATCAAATTTGGAACTTTTTGTGTCGGGGTTACTATTCACGTATACGACACTATTCACGTATACGGTACTATTCACGAATACGGCACTATTCACCGAAAAATAAAATTTTCCCTTTTTGTCCAAGATGTCTATTATGGTTACTATCTTTGATTGTATCCATGTTTTGATCTTTATTTTTGAATTCTGCTTCACAATTGATTATTATGAAGTATTATTGATCTTGGATAAACTGTTATACGAATCCCTAATATTTGTCCTTCTATCTCACTGGATTCGTTCTCTTTAAGATATTTTTTCATCATCCTCAGTCCTAAATGATGATATTACTGAATATCTTTGGCCTGTAGTGCAAAGATGTATGATTACTTGATGAATATCTTTGGCCTGTAGTGCAAAGATGAACAGGTGTTGAGATGAACATGACTGACAGGTGATACAAATGAATATCTTTGGCCTGTAGTGCAAAGATGAATATTTGGATAAAGATGATTATTAATTGATGTTACAGGGATAAAATATTGATGATGGACTTTTAAATCTTAGAAGATAGTAGAATTCTTTCTCTACTTGACTCTTCTAATGGTTTGTTGTTTCCGCTGCAGTTGTTGATCTAAAACTTGTTGTCGATTATATTCTATCAGATTTTTCCCTGTTGAATACTAATGATAATTTGTTGTATATTATCTTAGTCATAATATTCTTTACTGGGCTAGTTGAGCTCACCCTTTTTCTTTTTGTTCCATTTTTCTTCTCAGGAGGTGAGAACATAGCAGGATCTAGTCGGGGTATGGAGTGATGGTTCTAGAAAGATGTTTTAGCAGTCCTCACTATTTCTATAAAATAGTGTTTGAATAATTGTAATGAGGACTTATTTGAGTGTGGATATTGTCTAGAAGACAATATTTGTATTTAAACTCACAGTATGTGTTGTCGTATTTTGCACGACAATTGTATTATTGAAGGTAGTTTGCTTTCTGTACCATGTATTTGGCGACTCAGAATGGGTGTTGTATACCTATTTGGGGGCGTCACAGTTGGTATCAGAGCTTAGGGATATGATCCCTGGCTGAGATGTGAGACAAGAACTAGGAGGGGAGAGACGGGGAATTCCTTCGCTAGTATGACCTAACTAAGTTTATTTGGTGTTTATTTGGTCGGTCAGAGTATAGGGATAATATATGACATGACTATTAACCCTTGTTTTATGGCAGTATTTAAGAATGGCAGCTGAGAACGTTAATAATGGAGTAAATCAGACCGTGGAGACACCTTTGATCACCACCCAGGGGAACGTGCAACAGGAAGGCAATATTCCTCCTGTAAACAACGTTACCGAGCAAACGATGAATGATGGAATGTTTAGGAGCTTTTTGCAGTTCATGCAAAATCAGACGAGGGAGACTCGTGTGCAGAATACGGGTGGAAATGATAACAACGCGCGGTTTGTCACAGCTAAGCAGTTCAAAGAATTGGGACCACCAGAATTTAAGGGAAAGCCATATCCGATCATGGCGGAAACGTGGGTCAAGCAAATTACCAAGATATTCGATGTCTTGGGATGCACGGAGGAACAGAAGGTTCCATTCGCCACCTTTATGTTCCGCGGTGAGGCAGACTACTGGTGGGAGTCTGTGAAGCGTACCCAGCCTGACGCACTCAACATGTCCTGGAAAACTTTTCAAAAATTGTTCAAAGACAAGTACTTTCCTGAAAGTATTCGTCATATGAAGGAGGTCGAGTTTATCAGACTGGAACAAAACAACATGACGGTGTCCCAGTACGAGGCGAAGTTTGCAGAGTTATCCAGGTTTGCACCTCATTTGGTCGAGAATGAGGAACGAATGACAAGGATGTTTCTGAGAGGTTTAAAACCTGAGATTCGGCAATATCTTATCTCTCATAAATTTTCTTTATATTCAGATGTTGTAAACAGGGCTCAATTATTAGAGCGAGATAATGAGTATGTGCAACCGAGGGACCACAACCAGGGTCATACCGGTGGCGGCAGTCATCGAAGCAATAAAAACCAGCAGGGAGGAAAACATTCGGACAAAAGCGGTAACCACTCTGGTGGTAATCGTGGTCGTGATAATAGAAGGAGCGAGTCGGGAGGAGATTTCAAGAAGAGAAGGTACAACAATGATAACGTGAAGACGTCAGCACAAACATCAACTGTTTCTAGGGGAGGAGAACGACCACCGGTCGTATGTTACAAATGTGGGAAAGAGGGACATATCAGCCCAAACTGCCCACAACAATCCAAGGTATGTTATAACTGTGGAAAGGAGGGTCATATAGCTCGAGAGTGTTCTGTAGCAAAACCAAGTTCAGCGGGGATGGTGACTCCAAAAGTTGTCCCGGATAAGTCGAAATCAGCGGTTCCTGGAAGGGCGTTTGTCGTGACTGGCCAAAACGCGAGAAACCCGAACGAGGTGATCACGGGTAAGCTAATCTTGAATTCTTGCGAAGTTTATACTTTACTAGATACCGGTTCTACCCATTCTTTTATCTCTCCTGCTTGTGCTCAACGTTTAAACTTGACTCCGGAGAAATTGGACTTTAACTTATCTGTTGAAACTCCGTTGGGTGAAACCTTTGTTACATCTACAGTTTATAAATCTTGCTTAATCCAAGTTGGCACAATCACATTACCTGTTGACCTTATCTCTTTAAAGATACTTGCTTTTGATGTGATTTTAGGAATTGATTGGTTAACTACTCATCATGCCAAATGTGATTATTTTCGTAAGGTTGTTAGTTTTTATATTCCTAACCAACCTGTTATGCGAATTCAAGCAACCAAACCACTAAAATCAATCGATGTCATACCAAGCCATAAAGCCATTCGTTTATTGAAAAATGAATGTCAAGCTTTCTTAGCCCATGTCATGGACTTGAACAAAAATACGTCAGATTTGAATGATATTTCTGTTGTTAGTGAATTTCCTGACGTATTTCCTGAAGAATTTCCTGGCCTAACCCAGAGCGTGATATTTAATTTTTGTATTGATCTTCAACCCGATACAAAACCCATTTCTAAAATTTCATATTGAATAGCTCCTATTGAACTTCAGGAGTTAAAAACCCAACTATAGAAGTTGGTACCCGAGCCTCTATCTGGTGACTTCCTTTGTGGAATGCACCAAAGCCAGACTCTTCGTAAGGGACTCTATATTTGTGTGGTGGTAAAACAATAGGTGCCATTGTGATGTGCTATCCAAGATTGGGATATGAATCACAATTGAGAGCAACCGAAGTCGGTGACCAAAGTACGTAGCTTTCTGGGCTTAGCTGGTTATTATCGGAGATTTGTGGAAGGATTTTCTCGAATCGCTACTCCGTTAACTCAGCTGACTCGTAAAGATACAAAATTCGTATGGAGTGAGGAATGCGAGAAGAGTTTCCAAGAACTCAAGAGGAGACTCATTTCAGCACCTGTTCTGACAATACCATCTGGTTCGGATGGATTTGTTATCTACAGCGATGCTTCAGGCAAAGGGTCAGGATGTGTTCTCATGCAACATGGGAAAGTCATAGCCTATGCCTCACGACAACTCAAAGAATATGAGAGGAATTATCCTACTCATGATTTAGAGTTGGCAGCAGTAGTTTTCGCGTTGAAGATCTGGAGACACTACCTGTATGGGGAGAAAGTGGAGATCTATACAGATCATAAAAGCCTCAAATATTTCTTCATCCAAAAGGAACTCAACATGCGGCAGCGACGTTGGCTCGAGCTGTTGAAAGATTATGATCATACCATCCAATATCATCCTGGAAAAGCAAACGTAGTAGCTGACGTATTGAGTAGAAGATCATATGTGGGTACGAGTGCAATGTTGTTAACACAAAGGCCCATTTTGTATGACTTGCAAAGGATGGAGATAGAGATGAAGGCTCCAAGTACCCATATGATGATATCAAATATACGAGTAGAACCGACTTTAATCGATAAAGTTAAAGCTGGTCAAGCTACGGACATAGAGCTGATGCGTATGAAGAAGAAAGTGCAAGAAGGTGCTATTCCAGAAGCAAGAATCGATGAAGAAGGAATACTTCGAGTCAATTCCAGACTTTATTTTCCTAACGATTTTGACTTGAAGCATAGAATAATGATGGAGGCACATAACACACCGTTTGCAATCCATCCTGGAAGTACCAAAATGTATCGTGATCTTCGACATACATTTTGGTGGAATAATATGAAGAGAGAGATTGCAAAGTTTATCTCGAGGTGTTTAACTTGTCAACGTGTAAAGGCGGAACATCAAGTGTCAAAGGGTCCATTGCAACCACTTGAGATTCCGAAATGGAAGTGGGAACACATTACCATGGATTTCGTTACAGGTCTTCCCAAGGTTTCTCAAGGCATAGATGCGATTTGGGTTATTGTTGATAGATTAACCAAGTCTGCTCATTTCTTACCGATACGTTAGACTTATTCCCTTGAACGTCTTGCTAGTATGTATGTGAACGAGATTGTGAGATTGCATGGCATGCCAGTATCCATAGTTTCGGATCGTGACCCAAGATTCACTTCACGATTTTGGGTTAGCTTGCAGAAAGCTATGGGCACGGATTTACGATTCAGTTCGGCATACCATCCTCAAACGGACGGACAATCAGAGAGGACTATTCAAACTCTTGAAGATCTATTAAGACTTTGTGTCCTAGATCTCAAAGGGAGTTGGGATAAGTACCTACCATTGGTGAAATTCTCTTACAACAACAGTTATCAAGCGAGCATAGGTGTGGCTCCATTCGAGGCGTTGTATGGAAGAAAATGTCGTTCTCCAGTATGCTGGGACGAGGTGGGTGAAGCAACATTGTTGGGACCAGAGTTGGTACGCATTACTACAAAGAAGATCCAAACGATTCGACAACGTATACAAACGGCACAGGATCGACAAAAGAGTTATGCGGATCTTCATCGGAAGGACGTGGAATTTAATATTGGGGATCATGTATTATTACGTGTTGCACCATGGAAGGGAGTTACAAGATTTGGGAAGAGAGGAAAGCTCAATCCAAGATTTGTTGGTCCATTTGAGATTCTTGAGCGAATAGGAAATGTGGCATATAGACTCGCATTACCTCCAAGCATGTCTCGTGTTCATAATATTTTTCACATATCTATGCTTCGTAAATATGTTAAAGACCCGAACCACATTATTGAGTTAGAACCAGACGAGATAGCTGAAGATTTAACGTACGAGGAGGTACCTGTTAAGATCTTGGATAGGAAAGAGCATGTCCTACGCACGAAGGTTATACCACAAGTTAAGGTTTTGTGGAAAAACCATGCTATTGAAGAAATGACCTGGGAGTTGAAATCAGAAATGAAAGCGAGGTATCCTCACCTTTTTGAAACATCAGGTACGTACGTCAATTTCGAGGACGAAATTTCATAAGGAGGGGAGGTTGTAAGACCCCAACTTATTAATGAATAAAATCAAATTTTCTCTAAATATTATTGTGAATAATAAGGGGTTAATTTGATATAATACTTTGGTTATGGGTGAAATGTGCAAATTTTACAAAATAAGCAAGTGGTTATAAAATATTCATTTTGTCGGGGAATATTCGTTTGGTCGTGGAATATTCTTGCTGTCGGGGAATATTCGTACGACGGCGCAGCCTTGTCTGGGCCCCATAACGGAAAGCGATTGGATGAAGAAAACGACAAGTATAAGTTATTTATAAATAACGGCGTAGTTGTTACCGTTAATACTGTTGGAATACCCGGTGGTTAAAATACAGTAGCACACGGTATTGCACCAATTATTGATTCTTACGTAAGAAGGCACTACTCAATAATTGTTACAGTAGTTATTATTCAATATTTTATTTTATTGATTCAATAATTGCTGCGTTGATATTTTATATTATTGTTGTTTCAATAATTGTTGCTGCACAGTATTTTCCATTATCAGATCAATAATTCATATTATTTGAATAATATTATTAGATAACATTATTGACAATGTCTAGAAAGTTCTGTCTAAGGAGAGGTTTGGTCATCTAATTACGCGCCAGTAAGGAGAAATCCTTATTGGAAAGCCCCCTCTTTCCTGGGAACGGCCTGGTTGTCACAAATGTGATTCTGTAATATTATTTGTGAATAATTAATTATTGATTCATATGATAAGGAAATATTTATTTTATGTGGATATAAATGAGGGATATATTTTTGTGGTTAAAAATGAAAGAGTTAATGTTGAGGTTTTTATCCGTATTTTTGTCGGAGTGGAGGTATTAAAAATCAGGGTTTTTGAAATATTTTACGGGGGTTATAATTTTTAATCCGACCGTTGGATCGTGGTAATTTTTGGATATGTTATACATATATAAGTTGAGTATATGCCCACAAATTTTGAACCGTTAAAAATGAACGTATGATTTATTATGAATTTTACAAGATGACTGGTTCAGAAATTGTTGAATTTTCAGAGTTTATCATTTTGATAGAAAATTCTAGAATTGGTGGGCCCCACTCTTGGTTGGTGAAGAAATGTGCTGAGATTTTTATTCAAATGTGGCGGGTGGGAATAGTAGCAGGTAAAGCCATCAGGTTACAGGTTAAGTCTGCTTCGGCGTGCTAACATTTTCCTATAAATAGAGGGCTAAGTTAGAATTGAAAATCATACCAAAAACAAGTTTTCTCTCTTTCTCTCTCTAGATTATTGAGTATATTTTGTGAGTATTTAGATACTTTGAGAGTTTCTATTCATCAGAGCAAGTTTCTTTCAGCCTTATACCGGTATTCCGACCAGAAGTACTGATATCTTAAGGTAAGGGATATTATTTTCTTCTTAAATGATATTATTTTCTTCAATATCATTATGCTGAAATATTGATATGAGTTTTTATCAAATTTGGAACTTTTTGTGTCGGGGTTACTATTCACGTATACGACACTATTCACGTATACGGTACTATTCACGAATACGGCACTATTCACCGAAAAATAAAATTTTCCCTTTTTGTCCAAGATGTCTATTATGGTTACTATCTTTGATTGTATCCATGTTTTGATCTTTATTTTTGAATTCTGCTTCACAATTGATTATTATGAAGTATTATTGATCTTGGATAAACTGTTATACGAATCCCTAATATTTGTCCTTCTATCTCACTGGATTCGTTCTCTTTAAGATATTTTTTCATCATCCTCAGTCCTAAATGATGATATTACTGAATATCTTTGGCCTGTAGTGCAAAGATGTATGATTACTTGATGAATATCTTTGGCCTGTAGTGCAAAGATGAACAGGTGTTGAGATGAACATGACTGACAGGTGATACAAATGAATATCTTTGGCCTGTAGTGCAAAGATGAATATTTGGATAAAGATGATTATTAATTGATGTTACAGGGATAAAATATTGATGATGGACTTTTAAATCTTAGAAGATAGTAGAATTCTTTCTCTACTTGACTCTTCTAATGGTTTGCTGTTTCCGCTGCAGTTGTTGATCTAAAACTTGTTGTCGATTATATTCTATCAGATTTTTCCCTGTTGAATACTAATGATAATTTGTTGTATATTATCTTAGTCATAATATTCTTTACTGGGCTAGTTGAGCTCACCCTTTTCCTTTTTGTTCCATTTTTCTTCTCAGGAGGTGAGAACATAGCAGGATCTAGTCGGGGTATGGAGTGATGGTTCTAGAAAGATGTTTTAGCAGTCCTCACTATTTCTATAAAATAGTGTTTGAATAATTGTAATGAGGACTTATTTGAGTGTGGATATTGTCTAGAAGACAATATTTGTATTTAAACTCACAGTATGTGTTGTCGTATTTTGCACGACAATTGTATTATTGAAGTTGTAGTTTGCTTTATGTACCATGTATTTGGCGACTCAGAATGGGTGTTGTATACCTATTTTGGGGGCGTCACAATAATTGTATTCAAACTCACAGTTATGTTTTGTCGTATTGTACGACAGTTGTATTAGTAAGTTATATTTGTATTCTGTACCATGTATCTGACGACCCAAGATGAGTGATGTATACCTAATTTTGGGAGCGTCACAGTTGGTATCAGAGCTTAGGGATATGATCCCTGGCTAAGAAGTGAGAATAGAACTAGGAGTGGTGAGACGTGGAATTCCTTCGCTAGTATGACCTACCTAAGTTTATTTTCATGGTATTTAATTGGTCGGTCAGAATATAATGATAATATATGACATATCAATTAACTTTTGTTTTGTGGCAGTATCTGAAAATGGCATCCGAGAATGTTGAAAATACCAATGGAGCACATGCGACTGTTGATTCACCACATATCAATAATCGGGATATTGTGCATCAGGAAGGCGACAATCCTCATACAAACAACAATACTGACCAAATGATGAATGATGAAATTTTCAGAAGCTTAATGCAGTTCATGCAACAGCAGGCGAGAGCGGCTCCTGTTCAAAATGTAGGTGGAAACACTAAAAACTCTCGGACGGTCACCGCTAAACAGTTCAAGGAGCTGAGACCACCGGAGTTTAAGGGAGAGCCAAAACCACTTATAGCGGAAACATGGATAAAGCAGATCACCAACATATTTGATGTCTTGGGATGCTCTGAGGAGCAAAAGGTTCTCTTTGCCACCTTTATGTTGCGAGGAGAGGCAGATTACTAGTGGGAATCGATTAAGCGTACTCAACCTGCCGCACTGAAGATGTCTTGGGAGAAGTTCCAAGAGCTGTTCAATGACAAATACTTTCCCGAAAGTGTTCGTCACATGAAGGAGGTGGAGTTCATCAAATTAGAGCAGAATAATATAACCGTGTCGCAGTATGATGCTAAATTTGCTGAGTTGTCCCGGTTTACGTCCCACTTGGTGGATAATGAAGAGCGAATGACGTGAATATTTTTGCGAGGTTTGAAACCTAAGATACGTCAACATCTTATTTCTCATAAACTGTGTTTGTATTCAGATGTTGTGAATAGGGCTCAGTTAGTGGAGCGCGATAATGAGTCAACGCAACCAAAAGAGAGCAGTCGGCAAAATGATAATACCAGTGAGAGCAGTCATCGAAGCGGTGACAACAAGCGTGGAGGGAATCAACAGGCCAGAAATGGTAACCACTTCGGTGGTAATCAGGGCCAAAACAATAAGAATGGTCATTTCAAGAAGAGGAGATTCAACAATGATGGAAAGACGTCAGCACCAGCACCCGTTGTTAAGCAAGGAGAACGACCACCTATCATATGTTTCAAATGCGGAGGGGAGGGGCACATCAGTCCAAACTGCGCGATGCCGTCCAAAGCATGTTATAATTGTGGAAGAGAAGGTCATTTAGCTCGATTTTGTAGTTTACCAAAAATAAGTTCAGCCAGGTTGGAGACACCAAAGGTCGTCCCAGAAAAGTCAAAACCGGTAGTGCAAGGGAGAGTGTTTGTTGTGACCTCCCAGAAAGCAAGGAACCCGAATGAGGTCATCACGGGTAAGCTTATTATAAACTCTAACGAAGTCTATACTTTATTTGATACCGGTTCTACCCATTCTTTTATTTCTCCTACTTGCGCTCATCGATTAAATTTGACTCCGGAGAAATTAGACTTTGACTTATCTGTCGAAACTTCATTGGGAGAAACATTCATTACATCCACGGTTTATAAGTCTTGTTTGGTTCAAGTTGGTACCCACACATTGCCTGTCGATCTTATTTCATTAAAAATACTTGCATTTGACGTGATTCTAGGGATTGATTGGTTAACTACTCATTATGCAAAAATTGATTATTTTCGTAAGGTTGTTAGCTTTCATATTCCTAATCGACCTATTATGCGAATTCAAGCAACCAAACCATTAAAATCAATCGCTGTCATCTCAAACCATAAAGCTATTCGTTTATTGAAAAACGGATGTCAAGCTTTCTTAGCTCATGTCACGGATCTAAACAAAAATACGTCAGTTTTGAATGATATTTCTATTGTTAATAAATTTCCTGACGTATTCCCTGAAGAACTTCCTGGCCTACCCCCAGAGCGTGAAATTAAATTTTGTATCGACCTTAAACCCGGCACAAAACCCATTTCCAATGCCCCATATCGAATGGCTCCTATTGAACTTCAGGAGTTAAAGATCCAACTGCAGGAATTGTTAGACATTGGCTTTATTCGTCCTAGTACTTCTCCTTGGGGTGCTCCTGTTCTATTCGTGAAGAAGAAAGATGGAAGTATACGACTTTGTATTGACTATCGGGAGTTGAATCATGTCACCATCAAAAATAGGTACCCATTGACACGTATTGATGACCTGTTTGACCAATTGCAAGGAGCACAATTCTTTTCAAAGATCGATCTTCGTTCTGGATATCATCAGCTGAAGGTTAGAACTGAGGATATTCCAAAGATGGCTTTCAGAACTCGGTATGGGCATTATGAATTCCTAGTCATGTCTTTTGGATTGACTAATGCTCCTGCTGCCTTCATGGATATGATGAACCGGGTATTCAAGGAATATTTGGATCACTTTGTGGTCGTCTTTATTGATGACATCCTTATTTATTCCAAAAGCCGTAAAGAACATGAGCAACACTTGAGGCTGGTACTCCAAAAGCTTCGTGAATACAAGCTTTATGCCAAGTTGAAGAAATGCGAGTTCTGGCTGGAGAAGGTAGCATTCCTTGGGCACGTAGTATCAAGTCGTGGAATATCTGTTGACCCGGAAAAGATTGAAGCTATTCAAAGCTGGGAGCAACCTAAATCAGTGACCGAAGTACGTAGCTTTCTTGGTTTAGCTAGTTATTATCGGAGATTCGTGGAAGGATTTTCTCGAATCGCTACTCCATTAACTCAGCTGACTCGAAAAGATACAAAGTTCGGTTGGAGCGAAGAATGTGAGAAGAGTTTTCAAGAACTCAAGAGGAGACTCATTTCAGCACCTGTTCTAACAATACCATCTGGCTCGGAGGGATTTATCATCTACAGTGATGCTTCGAGCAAAGGGTTGGGATGCGTTCTCATGCAACATGAAAAAGTCATAGCCTATGCATCAAGACAACTCAAGGAATATGAGAGGAATTATCCTACTCATGATCTAGAGTTGGCAGCTATTGTCTTTGCACTTAAAATTTGGAGGCGTTACTTGTATGGGGAGAAGGTGGAGATCTTTACGGATCATAAAAGCCTTAAATATTTCTTCACTCAAAAGGAACTCAACATGCGACAACGACGTTGGCTTGAACTGTTGAAAGATTATGATCATACCATTCAATACCATCCTGGAAAAACGAACGTGGTAGCTGACGCATTGAGTAAAAGATCATATGCAAGTACGAGTGCGATATTGTCAACACAAAGGCCCATTTTGTGTGACTTGCAAAGGATGGAGATAGAGTTAAAGACTCCAGGGACCCATGTGATGATGGCGAATATACGAGTAGAACCAACTTTAATCGATAGAGTTAAAGCTGCTCAAGCTACAGACCTGGAGCTGATGCGTATGAGGAAGAAAGTGCAAGAAGGTGCTATGCCGGAAGCAAGAATCGATGAAGAAGGAATACTTCGAGTCAACTCCAGACTTTGTGTTCCTAATAACCCTGATTTAAAGTATGAAATCATGATGGAGGCGCACAACACACCGTTTGCAATCCATCCTGGGAGTACCAAAATGTATCATGATCTTCGTCATATATTTTGGTGGAGCAATATGAAGCGAGAGATAGCGCTGTTTATCTCAAGGTGTCTAACTTGTCAACGAGTCAAAGTAGAGCATTAAGTACCAAAAGGTCCATTGCAACCACTTAAAATTCCAGAACGGAAGTGGGAGCACATTACCATGGATTTCGTTACCGGTCTTCCTAAGGTTTCTCAAGGTATAGATGCGATTTGGGTCATTGTTGATAAATTGACCAAGTCTGCTCATTCCTTACCGATGCGAGAAACTTATACACTTGAACGTCTTACTCGTATGTACATAAACGAGATTGTAAGACTGCATGGTATGCCAGTATCCATAGTTTCTGATCGAGACCCAAGATTCACTTCACGATTTTGGGTTAGTTTACAAAAAGCTATGGGCACGGATTTACGATTTAGTTCGGCATATCATCCTCAGACGGACGGACAATCAGAGAGGACTATTCAAACTCTGGAAGATTTATTAAGACTCTGTGTCCTTGACTTCAAGGGAAGTTGGGACAAGTTCTTACCATTGGTGGAATTTTCCTACAACAACAGTTATCAAGCAAGTATTGACATGGCTCCATTCGAAGCATTGTATGGAAGAAAATGTCGTTCTCCAGTATGCTGGGATGAGGTGGGTGAAGCAACGTTGTTGGGACCAGAGTTGGTACGTATAACTACAGAAAAGATTCAAGCGATCCGACAACGTATAAAAACCTCACAAGATCGACAAAAGAGTTATGCTGATCTTCATCGAAAGGACGTGGAATTTGATATAGGAGATCATGTGTTCTTACGTGTTGCTCTATGGAAAGGAGTTATGAGATTTAGAAAGAGAGGAAAGCTCAATCCTCGATTCATCGGTCCATTTTTAATCCTCGATCGAGTAGGAACTGTGGCTTATAGACTCGCTTTACCACCAAGTATGTCTCGTGTTCATAACATTTTTCACATATCCATGTTACGTAAATATGTGGAAGACCCAAACCACATTATTGAGTTAGAACTGGACGAAATAGCGGAGGATTTGACGTATGAATAAGTTCATGTTCAAATCTTGGATAAAAAGGAACATATTCTACGCTCCAAGGGTATACCTCATGTCAAAGTTTTGTGGAGAAATCACGATGTTGAGGAAATAACTTGGGAGTTAGAATCTGAAATGAAGTCAAGGTATCCTTACCTCTTCGACATACCAGGTACGTACCCTAATTTCGAGGGCAAAATTTCATAAGAAGGGGAGATTGTAAGACCCCAACTTTTATAAATAAAGATGAATTTTCTATAAATATTATTTTTGAATATTATGGAGTTAATTTGATATAATGTTATAGTTATGGGTAATATTTATAAATTTTGCAAAGTACGCAAGTTGTTATATAATATTCGATTGGTCGGGAAATATTCGTTTTAACAAAGAATATTCGTACAACGGCACAATCATTGGTGGACCCCCACAACGAAATTATTGTCGGATTTAGAAAACGACAAAATATTTTATTAAAAATAACGGCGGAAGTTTTACCATTGATACTGTTGAACTACTCGGTAGTAAAAGTACAGTAACACGTGTGGTTGCATAGTAGCACACGGTATTGATTATTAATGCTTATGTGAGAAGTCACTCAGTTTGATTCAATTATTGTCAGTTAATAATATGAATTATTTAGCGATAATGAAGTTTTGTTTTATTTGTATTATTAACGTAATAAAACAGAAACATCTTTTTATATAAAACAGAATACTTTATTAAAGTTATTCTATAAATAGAATATATTATATTTTATTTAAAAGATTTTTCTTTAAATATGGACCGTCAGATTAAAGTAATCAATCTGGACCGTTCATGGATTAGTTACTATACATTCCATTTTTCTATAAATAGCAGCTCATTCCTTCATTATTTCTTACGAATTCACTGAACTCTAGAGAGAGAAACTATAGAGAGAAACTATTATTATTTCATTTCTTATTATTCTGTTGGAATAACCTGTATACGCGGTCTACCCTATACTTGGTGACATTCTTCTATTATTCTGTTGGAACATCCTGTCTGTGTGTTTTACACCGGACCTGATTCCGTCTTGTTATTATTCTGTTAGAACATCCTGTCTGTCTGTGTGTTTTACACCGGACCTGGTTCCGTCTTGTTATTATTCTGTTGGAACATCCTGTCTGTGTGTTTTACAAAGGACCTGGTTCCATTATTTATTATTCTGTCGGAATATCCTGTCTGTGCGTTTACGCCGGACCTGGTTCCATTATTTATTATTCTGTCGGAATATCATGTCTGTGCGTTTACGCCGGACCTGGTTCCATTATTTATTATTCTGTAACCTGTCTGTGCGGTATATCGCATGCCGGGTGATTTCTTTTGTTATTCCATTCTTTATTATACTCAGTTGGTTAAGTTTTAACTTCTATACTCCATGAAATTAGTGGAATATCCTTGATAATTGCGTTTCATCCAGTATCTTTTCATGAAAATATTATTCTAAGCATTCTTGAATTTTACCCCACAAAGCAGTATCATGTTGACAATTTGGACGTTGTTAAATCTTGGATAAATTAATTCTTGAACTTGTTTTATTGAATTCTTATATCATTGTCATCATCCTCATGTTTATAAAATGTTGAAAGTCATCTGTGGCCTGTAGTGCATAGATGGACTTGGTATGATTATGACCAGGGATTATTCGGTATAATCATGACCGTAATGTTACAAATAATGTGGTAAAAGTCCTCATTGACCCGTAGTGCATTGATGGACAGTTGTTGGCATGATCATGACCATTAATGAATACACAAATATTCTTGGCCCGTAGTGCATGGATAATTGTGGTCGTGATACTAAAGAATATCCTCGGTCGTAGTGCAGGGGTGATTCGATGATGTGGATTATTTTGTTAAGCTGAGTCCCAGCGACAACAGTGTTGAAAAACCTTTTAAATCATAGAAGATAGTAGATTTTATTTTCTACTTGACTCTTTTAATGGATTGCTTATTCCGCTGCAGTTAAACTTGATGTTCGTTATATTTTATCAGTTTAACACTGTTGAAGGCTAATGATAATTTATTCTGCATTATCTTAGTCATAATATTTCTTACTGGGCTAGTTGAGCTCACCCTTTCTTTCACTGTTCTCTTCAGGAAATGAGAATATAGCTGGGACGAGTCGGGGAACGGAGTGATGGATCAGATGATAGTATTAGTAGTCCTCATTATTCTGTTAAATAGTGTGACAATAATTGTAATGAGGACTCCTTTTGAGTTTATATAGTCTCTAGTAGACAATAATTGTATTCAAACTCACAGTTATGTTTTGTCGTATTGTACACGACAGTTGTATTAGTAAGTTGTATTTGTATTCTGTACCATGTATCTGACGACCCAAGATGGGTGATGTATACCTAATTTTGGGGGCGTCACAGCCGCTCTCGCCTGCTGTTGCATGAATTGCACAAAGCCTCTGAACATTCCATCATTCATCATTTGGTCAGTGTTGTTGTTTGCATGAGGATTATCGCCTTCTTGATGCACATTATCCTGATTATTGATATGTGGTGAATCAACGGTCGCCTGTGCTCCATTGCTATTCTCAACATTCTCGGATGTCATTTTCAAATACTGCCACAAAACAAGGGTTAAATAACATATCACATATTATCTCTATACTCTAACCAACCAATTAAATATCAAATAAACTTAAGTAGGTCATACTGGCGAAGGAATTCCTCGTCTCTCCCCTCCTAGTTCTAATCTCACATCTTAGCCAAGGATCATATCCCTAAGCTCTGATACCAACTGTGACGCCCCCAAAATAGGTATACATCACCTATTCTGAGTCGCCAAATACATTGTACAGAATACAAATACAGTCGTTAATATACGACAAGAGAGCTGTGAGTTTTAATACAAATACTGTCTTCTAGACAATATCCACTCTCATAATAAGTCCTCGTTACATTTATTGTCACACTATTTAACAGAATAGTGAGGACTACTAATACTACCATCTAGTCCATCACTCCGTTCCCCGACTCGTCCCAGCTATATTCTCATTTCCTAAAGAGAACAATGAAAGAAAGGGTGAGCTCAACTAGCCCAGTAAGAAATATTATGACTAAGATAATGCAGAATAAATTATCATTAGCCTTAAACAGTGTTAAACTGATGCAATATAACAAACATCAAGTTTAACTGCAGCGGAATAAGCAATCCATTAGAAGAGTCAAGTAGAGAATAAAATCTACTATCTTCTATGATTTAAAAGGTTTTTCATGACTTTTATCGCTGGGACTCAGCTAAAAAAATAATCCACATCATCGAATCACCCCTGCACTACGGCCAATGATATTCTTTAGTATCACGACCACAATTATCCATGCACTACGGGTCAAGAATATTTGTGTATTCATTAATGGTCATGATCATGCCAACCACTGTCCATTAATGCACTACAGGCCAATGAGGACTTTTACCACATTATTTATAACATTACGGTCATGATTATACCGAATAATCCCTGGTCATAATCATATCAAGTCCATCTAAGGCCACAGATGACTTTCAACAGAATATAAACATGAGGATGATGACAATGATATAAGAATTCAATAAAACAAGTTCAAGAATTAATTTATTCAGGAACCAATAACGTCTAAATTGTCAACATGATACTGCTTTGTGGAGTAAAATTCAAGAATGCTCGGAAGAATATTTTCATGAAAAGATACTGGATGAAGCGCAAATATCAAGGATATTCCACTAATTTCATGGAGTATAAAAGTCAAAACTTTAACCAACTGAATATAATAAAGAATGGAATAACAAAAGAAATCACCATGCATGCGATAGACATCACAGACAGGTTATTCCAACAGGAAAATAAATAATGGAACCAGGTCATGCGTAAACGCACCGACAGGATATTCTGACAGAATAATAAATAATGAAATCAGGTCCGGCGTAAACGCACAGACATGATATTCCGACAGAATAATGAATAATGGAACCAGGTCCGACGTAAAACGCACAGACAAGATATTCTAACAGAATAATAGTAAAGACGGAACCAGGTCCAGCGTAAAACGCACAGACAGGATATTCCAACAGAATAATAGTAAAGACGGAACTAGGTCCAGCGTAAAACGCATAGATAGGATATTCCAACAGAATAATAATAAAGACGGAATAATAAAAGAATGTCACCAAGTATAGGGTAGTCCGCATATACTAGTTATTCCAGCAGAATAATAAAGAATGGAATAACATAAGTTCTCTTCATGAATACAAAAGAAAATAATACTCCTTACGAGTACAACAAATAATATCCCTTACCGTAAAAGAAACTTGATATCGGAGTAGTGAAGTAGCAGAATACTTTTTTTTCTCTCTCTATAGTTTCTCTCTCTAGAGTTTCAGTGAATTCGTAAGAAAATAATGAAGGAATGAACTTCTATTTATAAAAAAATGGACTGCATAGTAACTAACTCATGAACGGTCTAGATTGATTTATTTTAATCTGACGGTCCATATTTAAAGCAAAATCTTTTAAATAAAATATAATAAATTCTATTTATAATCTAATAAAATGAATAACTTTATAAAAGATTTTACTATGCAAATACTATGCAGGCACTATGCAAACACTATGCATAATAAAATATAATATATTCTAATTATTGTCTAATAAAACAGATAATTTATAAAAGTATTATGTCTTATATAAAAAGATTTTACTATTAGCCTAATAAAACGAATAACTTTATAAAAGTATTCTGTTTTATATAAAAAACTTTTCTGTTTTATTACATTAATAATATCAATAAAACAAAACTGAGTAACTTATCACGTAAGCATCAATAATCAATACCGTGTGCTACTATGCAATCATACGTATTACTGTACTTTTACTACCAAGTAGTTCAACAGTATTAATGGTAAAACTTCCGCCGTTATTTTCATAAAGTATTTTTGTCTTTTTCTCAATTCGACAATAATTTCGTTGTAGGGTCCACCAATGATTGTGTCGTCGTATGAATATTTCCTATTAAAACGAATATTTCCCGACCAATCGAATATTATATAGCAACTTGCGTACTTTGCAAAATTTATAAATATTACCCACAACTATAACATTATATCAATTTCACTCCATAATATTTAAAAATGATATTTATAGCAAATTCATCTTTATTTATAAAAGTTGGGGTCTTACAGAGAGTACGTTCCTTTTCTATGAGAGATAGAAAAACTAGGGTTTAGCCAACCACCCTTGTTCTTGAATCTTTATTCTTTCTTGGTGGATCACCTCTAGAGGTCAAACACTTGGGTGGCTAACGTTGATCAAAGGAAGGAACCCAACCCAGTAGATTCAAGTTGAACGCGAAAAGGATTTGGAGGTGAACTTGTACCTGAGGAAGCTCGAATCTTCAATGGTATGATTCTTGTCCTTTATCTTTTCGTTTAACTAATAATTATGCATAAAGGATGATCTGGATATATGGTTTGTAAAATTTTAAAACTCTGTTTTTCCACGTTTTCGCTTATTTTGTGCAATTTGATTGCGTTCATGAATATTACAAACCTAACAGTGGCATCAGAGCTAAACCTTTAAGCAAATTATTAATTGTTTTAATTTGATATGTATATTAATAT
This sequence comes from Panax notoginseng, assembly GCA_016801055.1. NCBI lineage: Eukaryota > Viridiplantae > Streptophyta > Magnoliopsida > Apiales > Araliaceae > Panax > Panax notoginseng. The sequence goes on along the minus strand of CM029013.1, from coordinate 239,647,820 downwards.
GTGTTTAGAACAATTTAATTGAGCATAATTTTATTGTATAAAATTAAAAAAAATCACTATCGCAATCTGTTTTTTCTTTTTGGAGCAGATTATCGCTAGTCCGTTTTTTTTTTCTCGGGGCATATTATAAATAAATATATATATATATATATATATATATATATATATATATATATATATATACTTGGAATTGATTTCCATAATTACTTAAAATTGAAGGAGTTTATTTTGATTTAAAAATTTTGATTAAAATAAAATAGTTTATTTTATTCAAAATAGGATAAAATTAAAAATAAAAGAGATTTATTTTAATTTAAATTTGTATTAAAATAAAGGAGTTTATTTTAATTCAAAAATTAAATTTTATGCTAACTAAATTTGCCCATGAAATGATATCAATATACATATTGAATGTTTATTATTCATGAGATGAATGTTATTTATTGATGCATATGATGATGTGTATGATAATAAATGGGATTGATTATGGACTATTGACCAATGTGATTGATTTTATTTTAGTTGGATGCAAGAATGTATGGGTTTTATTAAATGGGGTCTGCGTACCTCGTCTTCTATAATTTTTTCTTAATGTAAATTCTAACTCCCTCCTATGTACTTCCCCTTGACTGATGATCAAGGTTTCTATTTATTTTAAATAGTTTTTTGATAGGAATAGTTAGAATTAATTTTAAAAAAATTGGAGATCAAGGAGCAAGGAGTGCTTGAAGACCCGTTTGTAATAGAGCCCGGGTTTAAATGTAATAGTTATATTTAAATATTAATTCTTGCACCCTTAGGGTTTGACCTTTTGGTTCACTTGGTGGCTCTAGTGAACCAAACTAGAATAAAAGTCCATAATCAATTTAGGTAGAATATAGTATTCTATATGTGCATGCTTATACTATATATATATATATATATATATATGCAAACATGCTTCGCATGTTAATTAATATGACGCGTATTTTATATATATGTGCATACGCGCTAAACAAGATGAGACAAATTAATAACAAACCCCTTAAATTTCTTATATTAAGTCCTAAGCGTTCAAAGATATTTGGAATATCGAACGTCGCCTTCTAGCATAATAAAAATAATAGAGTATCAATTAATTATTATAAGTTTGTTGTGTCACCACAAGGCTTATATTAATTCTTTGATATGTTAATTTTATCACATTTGATGCTTATAAAGAAAATTGAACAATGTTGTTTTGTTGTGTCACCACAAGGACAATATTTTTCTTTTTTGAATATATGGAGTGCTAGGTTGGACTTAACTTGGATAATTTTGATTCGGATGATCCACCACTTGATCAAAATAATCTAACAGGCAAAATATAAGGAGTTGCATAGTTGATGTAATTGACAAGAGTTGTCTACCTATTTATTTATATATAGTTTGTTGTGTCACCACAAGACTATATACATTTGAAATGGGATCCTTATTCTCAGTAGCAAATCTTTAATTAGATTTTACCGAACTATATAAGTGAGGGTAATATAGTTTGAAGAAAATAGTGGGAGATACTAATTTAAAACAAGACCTAAATTATTTTGATAATTAATAAAAGAATGTATGCTAAAATATTATTAATTACAAATTCATTTACAGAATTTTACAATGTCTAAATTACTATCACTGCGAAGCATATTAAATGCTATTTAACCGAACCTTATTAAATGGATTGGTTAAGAAAATTGAGAAAAGTTCTCATGGCTAAAAGCTATCTTATGTTTTTAATATGTCTATCCCTGCAATGGTTGCAGACAATGCCTCTGAGGAAGAAATTTCTACTTTTAGAAAGTGGCAAGATGATGCACAGTTGGCTCAATGCATCATGCTCGCATCCATGAGTAACGAGCTTCAGCGTCGGCATGAAATTATGGATACTCTTACTATATTTCTGCACATCAAGTAGTTGATGGTGAGGAAAGTAAGACTGATAGATATCAGATATCTAAGGAGCTCTTCCGATCTAGAATGACCGATGACACTACAGTACAGATAAAAGTCCTTAATATTATCAATTTGATTGATCAATTAGGACAACATATTTTGTCATGGATGGAGAGTTGAGTCAAGATTTGATCTTGCACTCACTCCCGGACTCCTTTCACAATTGTTGTGAATTTTTCATATGAACAAGCTAGATATCAGTCTCGCTGATTTGCTTGGCATGTTAAAAAATGTTGAGAGTCACTTTCCAACCAAGAAAGACCAACTCTTATTGGTAGGGGTCAAAGGATCTTCTAAAAAGAAGAACGATTCTAAAAAGGTAAATAAAGAAAGGCAAAAATAAAGGATAATAAGAACAAAATTGATACGGATAGCAAAGAAGTTTGCTTCCACTGCAATAAGCCTAGACAATGGAAAGAAACTGCAAGAAACATCTTGCAGAGACTAACCAAAAGAAGCTTAGTGAAGTTTCGGTTACAAATACAATTTTGTTCATGATTTAATTTTTTTTTAAGTCAAGGTTATACTTGGGTATTGGATACCGGCTTTGGTTCTCATAAATATAGATTTATGAAGGAACCAAGCAGTAATAGAAAGTTAAACAAAGATAAGTAATCCTATGTGTGGAAAATGAAGCAAAGGTTGCTACATTAGCCATAGGAACTTATTGTTTAGCATTACCTACGAACAAGTCTATTAAGTCAATAAGTTGTTATTGTATTCCAGTTCTCGTTAGAAACATTATTTCTATTTTATTGTTGGACAATGAAATTTTTGGTATTATAATTAAGAACAATTATTGTTCTATTTATGAATATTACTTAATGGATTTTGTGTACTTGACTTACATGAAAAATTATTTTACAAATTGAACAAACTAGTATAAGAAAAAGGAGATGATTATTCAAAAGGTTGAATGTGTGTATTTGCTGAAATACAATTGTGAATTATTTGAAAGGTTCAAAGAATTCAGAAATGAAACAAATTAGCAAAGTATTAGGATTCTTTGATCGGATCAAGGAAGGAATACTTGTGCAATGAGTTTCTAGATCATCTTAAATGGTTTTTCTCACAATAGACACCTCCTGATACGCAATAATTGATTGATGTATCTGAAAGGAAAAATTGTACCTTGTTGAATATGGTGCGGTCCATAACGATTTTATCGACATTCCAATATCTCTCTGGGATCATGTCCTAGAAATGACTGCATATCTATGAAAAGGTAATCTCAAAATTCGGCCCCAAGACTATATAAGAGTTATGGACAGGGAGGATTCATAATCTTAAGTATGTTAAGATAAGGGGTTGTCCAGCTTATGTGAAAAGGTTTCAAAGGATAAGTTTGGGACAAGATTTGACAAGTACAGATTGTGGGACATCCTAAAGTAAGTTTAGGGTATATGTTCTATAATCTTACTTAGCAAAAGGTGTTTGTTGCGAAACACGCTGCCTTCTAAGATAAAAATGTTTATCAATAAAGGGGCTAGTGGGAGGATAATACATCTTGAAGAGTTCAAGAACCACAAAATACTATAAGTCAAATAAGAAGAACCTGTAGATAAACCTATTGTACCACAACCGAATCGTAAATCTGGAATAGTACCGAAGATACCTAGGAGGTATGGATTCATCATAGATGATGATGATGAGGTACGCATCATAGATGATGATGAACCAATTACATACGATGAGGTAAGAGTTGTAGACACTCAGAGAAATGGATTGAAGCAAGCTTCTCAAAAATGGAACATTCGTTTTGATGAAACAAATCAAAAGAGTTTGATTTTATCACAAATAAGAATGAACCTAATGTGTACGCAAGGGTCAGTGGGAGCACCGTGACATTCCTAATATTATATGTTGATATACTATGGAAAAGGAATGCATACTAATGCTACAATCAGTAAAGATAAAGTTGTCTAAATATTCCTCCATGAATGATTTGGGAAGAGTATCTTAATTGGGGATACAAATCTATATAGATAGATTTGAGAGGATGCTTGACATAACCCAAGGAACGTATATTCATTTGTTGCTAAAGTCGTTTAGCATGGCAAACTCCATGGGATGTCTCATGTTGATGAGCCCTGGAGTGTATCTCTCTTAATAGTCTCCATAGACTCATAAAAGAGAGATAGCATGAGTAACAATCATGTATATAATGAAATATACAAAACCTGATGTTGATCAGTCATATTCTGGAGAAGTTCACTATGAGTCAATGAAAAACATCTTAAAGTACCTAACCGGCACTAAGGATGTGATCATATTCATGGTGGGTCTAAATTAAAACTAGAGGGCTTAACAGACTCAAGTTTTTCAGATAGACCAAGACGACAGAAAATCCACTTTAAGGTAAATCATTACCTTGAACGGTGGTGCAGTGAATTGGAAAGGTTCCAAACAGCAAAGAGTTGCTGCTTTAGTGATAAAGACAAATTATATAACTATAAATGAAGCTACAAGTTGATTGTTTAGATGAAAAGTTCATTACAGAACTAGGAATCGTTCCTAAGTCTCATCTTGGATCTAAACATGTGTTGTGGCACTTTCATTTGATTATGGAATCATTGAAAGATGGGAATTCACTATAGAGATAGTGGACTCTCAAGAACAACATTACATATCCATTAACTGAAACTTATCCAATAGCAGGATAATCATCACTTAGAGAAGAAGGGTATGAGATACCATGATGATTGACTTTAGTGCAAGTGGGAGATTAAAAGTAGTATGCACACAAGCCAATCATATTTGATGATAAAGCATATACTTTATAACAATCTTATTCATTTATTAATAAAAGGTATTAATTTATTAAAGGCTTTTAATTATCTACATGATGCTGTTTTATAAGTTTTAAGCAATGCTTTTAGAATAATGATGATGATCATTCTAATGAGATCTAAATTCTTAGAAAGCTTAAAACTAAAATAGTTTCCAATCGTTGGATTATTAAATTAGGGATTAGTAAATCCTAATAGATTGATACATGCGTTACTTGCTCATTAGATGAGGATGATTGATCTCATGATCATTTGTGTGTAGACACTAAAGCAAGTATGTAGGTGCTTATTAGAGAATAAGTTCACTGAACGCGACTCGCTAAGGAATACCTAATGGAGTTTTACTTGTCTGTCAATAGGAATTCCTGTAGTGATAGTAGTACAAGTGATCCTTAGACTTGAGATCATCATAGTATCTTGTGTATGATGAGTTATACTTTGACTTATTCCTTAAGACCCTTAGGGTATATCAAAGGGTATGTTTGGGTATAATAAGTTGTACATAGAGATAATGTGTAATCAATAAAGAATCTATCGCTTCTAGTAAAAGAAGAGAAATGTCCTATGTGATTCGATAAATGATAGCCCAGTAGTCCTTGGCCAAGGCAGAATAAAATTAGAAAGGAGTTTCTAATTTGCATTATTTGGTATTGTGCATTTAAGAGTCGAAATACATATAATTAAATAAAATAAGACTTGACAGTAATTCCATGTTTAATATTTAATTGGGACATTGTATGGTGGAAGGATTGAATTGTACGGTAACTATTTACTCAAAGGTTCTTTTATGATTAATGTTAAAATCTATATTATCTGAAAAGTCGTTGATCGCTAAGAAGGCTTATCCCTATTGTAGAATAAATATTATTTATTTAAATAAATTAATTATTTGATTTATTTATTTAAATAAGATTAAAATTGTTCTAATTGATTTATTTACAACCGGTTTAATACGGAGAACCTAAAGGGTCACACCATAAAAGGAAGAATAATTATTTAAGAAGTTAATGGCATAATCGTAATAATATGTTAAGTATATTTAATTTAATATATGTTGATAGAATAAATTAAATAGCTTAATATTTATTATTTAATATTTTATAAATATTAAATATAAATTAATAAGAGGAGTCTTATTAATATTATTACAATTATTATTATTTTAATTTCTAAAAGAGTTTAGAAATTAATTTAATATAAGTACTCTCGTTTATTCCTAATAGGATTAGGAGGAAAAATTAGTTAAAGAAGTTTAATTAATTATCCCTAATAAGATTAGGGAGCCTATTTAATTAAAAGAGTTTAATTAAATAAATAATACCTTATTTTTAATTAAATAGGGTTACTTGATATCTTTATAAGGTGAGTCTTATATCAGATATCTAATATACACAATTCCAATAGTTGGAGAGTACGTTCCTTTTCTATGAGAGATAGAAAAACTAGGGTTTAGCCAACCACCCTTCTTCTTGAATCTTTATTCTTTCTTGGTGGATCACCTCTAGAGGCCAAACACTTGGGTGACTAACGTTGATCAAAGGAAGGAACCCATCCCGGTGGATTCAAGTTGAACGCGAAAAGGATTTAGAGGTGAACTTGTACCTGAGGAAGCTCGAATCTTCAAGGGTATGATTCTTGTCCTTTATCTTTTCCTTTAATTAATAATTGTGCATAAAGGATGATCTGGGTATATGGTTTGTAAAATTTTAAAACTCTGTTTTTTCACGTTTTCGCTTATTTTGTGCAATTTGATTGCGTTCATAAATATTACAAACCTAACAGTTTCATTGCGGGACTTCGTGATGGCATTCGTATTGAGGTCAAGGTTAAGCAACCAAAGACCTTGGCTGATGCCATAGGCGTGGCTCGACTCATAGAGGAAAAGACTCAATTGCAAAAGAAATCAAACCAGTCACTCCTCTTCAATTAGGCTGCCGCCATTCCCAAAGTGAATCAGAACCAAACTTCTGATGTTTTAGGCCCTCCACCAAGAAGCAATAATTCCAACCCAACCTTCAGGAGAATTACCAATCAAGAAGCCAAGGAATGACGGGATAAGGGGTTGTGCTATTATTGCGATGAGAAATTCACTCCGGACCATCGTTGTGAAAGACCTCAGCTGTTCATGATGGAAGATATCTCACCCTCATTCATCGATGATAACAACCAATAAGCAGAAGAACCAGAGTCGGTGCCTGAGATTTCTTTCCATCCAATTACAGGTACCAATCATCCTCAAACCTTACGTGTGGACGGAAAAATAAAGAACAAGTTGATAACCATACTCATCGATGGGGGTAGTACCCATAATTTCATTGATGAAGCTATAGTCATGGAGCTTAGTTTACCAGTAGTCCGAGATAAGAAATTTCAGGTTATGGTGGCCAACGGAGAAAAGATAGTTTATTCTGGGCAATGTCAGGCACTCACCATCACCATCCAAGGGCATGCCATAACAGCAGATTACTATGTTCTCCCAATGGCATCGTGTCCTCTAGTTTTGGGTGTTCAATGGCTTGAAACTCTTGGTCCAATTGAGACAGATTACAAAAAGTTGACTATGACATTCAAAGTTGGAGGAAATTCTCACACTTTTTATGGGTTGAAGCAAAAGATTGTGGGTCCTCTATCGAGAAAGAATGTTGCCATCTCTACCATCTACAAGGTACCGGGTTTTTTTTTTCAAATTGTTCCCTCTGTTACTAACCATATGCCACAAACACACCCACCAGAAATTAACCGCCTCTTAACCAAATTTTCCCATATATTTGAACCCCCAAAATCCTTACCTCCAAAACGTTCTCATGATCACCGCATACCCTTATTACCCAAAGCAGAGCCAGTGAGTGTGCGACCCTACCGTTACCCTTATTACCAAAAAATGAAATAGAAAAATTGGTTAGAGAGTTGCTCGATTCTGGATTAATTCGGCCTAGCACAAGCCCTTTCTCTTCGCCAGTTCTTCTAGTGAAAAAGACATATGGGAGTTGGAGGTTTTGTGTAGACTACCGGGCCTTAAACAACATCATGGTGAAGGATAAGTATCCGATTCCTGTTATTAATGAGCTCCTGGATGAGCTACATAGTGCCAAATATTTTTCCAAATTGGATTTAAGGGCAGGATATCACCAAATCCGAGTATATGACGAAGACATTCCAAAGACCGCTTTTAGAACACATGAAGGGCATTACGAGTTTATTGTGATGCCATTTGGCCTTACAAACGCACCAACAACATTCCAAAGTCTCATGAATGATCTTTTTCGTCCTTATCTCCGAAAATTTATTTTGGTTTTCTTTGATGATATTCTGATATATTCACAATCCTGGAAGGAGCACTTGAAACATTTGCAGGTTGTTTTAAACATACTGTCATCCAACAGCTTATATGTCAAAGAGTAAAAATGTAAATTTGGAGTCACACAAGTTGATTACTTGGGGCATGTAATTTCGGAGCAAGAGGTAGCCGTTGATCCAACTAAAATCAAGTCAGTTCTTGAATGGCCAATGCCAACAATAGTCAAAGGGGTCCGCGGGTTCCTTGATTTGGCTGGCTATTACCGAAAGTTCATCCGCAATTTTGGAAGCATTGTTGCCCCTTTGAACCAACTCTTATCCAAAGCAGGATTCCAATGGACTGAACAAGCCGAAACAGCCTTCAACCAACTTAAAAGCGCTTTAACTTCAGCCCCAATCCTCTGTCTACCTGATTTTACACAAAGGTTCGTGGTGGAGTGCGATGCGAGTGGCATCGGAATTGGAGCAATCTTGATGCAAAATGGCAGGCCAATAGCATATTTCAGCGAAGCATTAAAAGGTTCGGCACTAACTTTGTCCACCTATGAGAAAGAGATGATAGCAATTGTTAAAGCAATTAAAAAATGGCGTTCCTATCTACTTGGTAGAACATTCACTGTTCACACAGACCAAAAGAGCTTGAAGTTTTTATTGGAGCAACGCATCACTACTCCAGCTCAAACCCGATGGCTTCCAAAAATTCTTGGCTATGACTATGAGATTGAATATAAGAAGGGATCGAAAAATCAAGGTGTCGATTCTCTATCTCGTGTAGTTGAATTCCAATTTCTAGCCATATCCATGCCAAATGCAGATTGGTGGTGTCAATTGCAAAAAGAAGTCAAAGAAGATCTTTTTTTAAGAGATTAATGGAAGGAAATAAGTCTCAGTTAGTTTCTAAGTTGATTCAAAGAGATGGGCTATGGTTCAAGGATGGAAAGATTTATCTCAGCCCTTCTTCAACCTTAATTCCACAAATACTTGCTGATAGTCACTCATCACCAACGGGTGGCCATTTTGGCTTCCATAAAACTCTGGCTCGCATCAGACATAGTTTCCTTTGGACAAATATGAAGCGAGCGGTGAAGGAATTTTTGAAACAGTGTGACACATGTCAACGTTACAAGTCAGATTGTATGAAGCCGGCAGGATTACTTCAGTCTTTGTGAATTCCAAAGCAGATTTGGACTGATGTTTCAATGGATTTTGTGGAGGGATTGCCACCATCAGATAGGTGCACCGTGATCATGGTAGTGGTTGACAGGCTATCCAAATATGCCCATTTTGTGGCCCTTAAACATCCCTTTACAGCCTCAGATGTGGCCAAGGCTTTCATTGCCAACGTAGTTCGACTCCATGGCTTGCCCAGCTCCATTGTCAGTGATCGTGACAAGGTATTTATCAGCTCATTTTGGAAAATACTTTTTCATCTACAAGGAACCCAGCTTTGCATGAGTTCAAGCTACCATCCACAATCAGACGGGTAGACCGAGGTAGTAAATCGAACTCTTGGGCAATATTTGCGATGCTTTGTAGGTGATCAGCCAAGGAAATGGGTAGAATGGCTTGTTTGGGCTGAGTATAGTTATAATACATCCATTCACTCTTCCACAAAGATGACCCCATTTGAAGCAATATATGGAATTCTACCACCAAGCCTATTAACTTATGTTCCAGGAACATCTCGTGTCCAAGCCGTTGATGAGTACCTTCAAGACCGCGATACCATACTAAGAGAGCTGTAACATAATTTATCACTTGCCCAGAATCGAATGAAAATTCAAGCTGATCAGCATCTCAAGGAAGTGTCATTTGAAGTTGGGGATTATGTTTTCCTAAAACTACAGCCATATCGACAAACATCAATTGCATTTCGAAGGTCCATAAAGCTTGCACCTCGGTTTTTTGGGCCATACCAAGTCGTGGAGAAGGTGGGAGAAGTTGTATGCAGGTTAAACCTTCCCCCAGATTCTCAAATTCATAATGTTTTACATGTCAACCTGTTACGTAAGCATATTGGGACATTAACTCCGGTTTCTAGCCAACTGCCTCCCGTCTCTGATGATTTTACCATCCTTCCACAACCCGAGACTATACTAGATCGACGAGTCATTACTAAGGGGACGTATCGACCCAAGCCAGAAATCTTAATAAAGTGGAAGGGAGCACCAAAAGAGGACGCCACTTGGGAAAATGAATGGCGATTTTCCAAGTCTTATCCAGATTTCATCCTTGAGGACAAGGATCACTCAAAAGGGGGAAGGAATGATACGTGCGCCTAGGATCATGGGATTACATGAAGAGTGGGTCAAGTAATGTGCAGATTGTGTGGGATTTGTGGTTACATTATTCAAATAAAGTAGTTCCTATTTTCTAGCTAGATTTTATTTGATTTCAGTTGTTGTTTAATTTATTTCTCGTTGTTGTGGCTGCTATATAAAGCCATGTGTCTTTTTTGGAAAGCAATGAATAATTTTGAGCAAATCCTCTTTTCTTCTGCTGCAATATTCTCCTCACTTTCTGTCTATATTTCTCTTTCTCTTCCCCAGTTCCTGGTTGCCAAATTCATCTTTATCAGTCCCCAAATTGGAATAGAATTCCTCGTTATGGTGAATACCATAATGTGATAGAATTGAATCTCCTAGAATTAATCCTCCTTAAGGAAAGGAAGTCTAATAATATTCTAACTCTTTCCTTAAGAATTGAAAACTAAATACAGCTTTCCGACTGTCCAAAACAGGGAAGACTTCCTCTTATGGTCTACCGAATCAGAGCCCAAATAATCACATAATCACGCCCCAACATATATTATACATACTTTAAAATTTACAATAATAATTTTATAAATTTTGCATATTAATATTCAAACAAATTCGTGATTCGCACGAGTTCACCTCGTAGTAATAAAGTATTAACTATTAATTAACTATGACTAAAAGACAATTTGCACTCTAAACTTTACACTCATATTGACTTTTGCACCCTAAATTAAAAAAAGTGTTTAAGTAAACCCCAAACTTCAATTAAACATAATAAAAAACACATTTTCTTCTCTTAATCGGTCAAAAGTGACCGGCTAAAGCACATGTGTGAATCTGAAGGGTATTTAAGTCTTTTCCATATAAACCATCTATCACCGGAAGCATGTCTCCAAGATAGCTTTCTTGGATTTGAGCAGCAATTATTTCGAAGATAGCATACCGACAGAGATTGGATATTTAACTGGGTTTCAATGTTTACAAATTTGGGTAACCAAGTCCAGAATCGGGCACTTCGGATCCCCATTTCGAGCTCCATGACCATGAGCGCGGAATTCAATCTCATAGGTAGCCAAAACCCTAGTTTTTTCGTTCATTTTAAACCTCAGATAGGGGATTTTACCTTGAAAAAATCGCAATCGTCCATTTTTGCGAAAAGTTTGAAGCCGAAGGCCAACAGCGTCGTTCCGAATAGGGGAAAAACGACAGAGGTTGCTGAGACGCCGACGATGGTGAACAATGGTTACCTTGTACAAAGCGGACTCTTTTTCGGGAAGAAATTTACTGTTTTGCCACCGGAGTTACCATATGCCGACGTGGTCAAGGACTATTTCTCTGGTATGGAGGTGAGCGCCAGCACTTGTGTGCCACTGGCAAACTGTTCTGTGATGAACTTGTGTAAACTACCAAGGCGGTGGCGTATGGCGCAGCTGTCCAGGTGGCGATTTTGACCGGTGAAGGGGATCAAAAAGTGCAAGATTTATTGCTGCTTGATGTTACTCCATTGAGTCTTGGCCTTGAAACTGGTGGTGGTGTTATGACTACTTTGATTCCAAGAAATACAACTATTCACCAAGAAAGAGCAGATCTTTTCGACATATTCGGATAATCAGCCGGGTGTGTTTGATTCAGGTCTATGAAGGTGAGCGTGCAAGGACTAGAGATAATAATCTTCTTGGAAAATTTGAGCTTGCTGGAATTCCGTCGGCACCTAGAGGTGTGCTACAGATCAATGTGGCGTTTGATATTGATGCTAATGGTATCTTGAATGTTTCTGCTGAGGATAAGACTGCTGGTGGGAAGAACAAGATTACAATTACTAATGATAAGGGAAGGTTGAGTAAAGATGAGATTGAGAAGCTGGTAAAAGACGTTGAGAAGTACAAGGCTGAGGATGAAGAGGTGAAGAAGAAAGTGGAGGCTAAGAATGCTCTGGAGAATTATCCATATAATGTGAGGAATACTGTGAGGGATGAGAAGTTTGCTGCGAAGTTGGATCCTTCTGATAAGCAGAAGATTGAGACTGTTGTGAATGAGACGGTAGATTGGCTGGAGAAAAACCAGTTGGCTGAAGTTGATGAGCTTGAACATAAGTTGAAGGAATTGGAGGGGATGTGTAATCCTATTATTGCAAAGATGTATCAGGGTGGTGGTGGTGGTGCTGGTGAAATGCCTATGGGTGGTGACGGCAATATGCCTGGTGGTGGCTATAATGGTTCTGGTGGGTCTAGCGGTGGTGCAGGGCCTAAGATTGAAGAGGTTGACTAAATGTGATGAGGGGTTTTTAGGAAAAAAAAGTTGTATCTCTGTTTTTTGATATCATGTTCAGTACTATGTTTTTGAGTCCTAGTTTGTAGAAATCTAGTGTTTTTTTGGTAGTAGGTAAAAGAAGCATGTAATATTGTGTATTAAGTTTATAACTTGATATGAAATAAAAAAATTGTTGTGTTGAAATGCAAATTTAGCCAGCCATTTGATGTTTTTTTGGGCCAAGTTAACTGTAATTTGATGAAAACTTTTCTGGGTATAACAAAATTATTGTATATGTATGGCGCGGTCTAGGACAGTTGGTTATGGAGGAGGGCAGAAAAGGGTAAGAGACTAGTCAATAAATGTAAACTACCATGCATAAGTGTGTCTTTGTTCAGCATAAGTGAAGTTTGGGTTGTAGTTAGACAACATTTTCAGTTTGAGTGCAAAAATCGACAGTGATATAAATTTTGGGGGTGTATTTTGTCTTTTAGTCATTAACTATTAAGTATAGATAATTGGACACCCAATGAGCCCTAAATTGGGCCATTGCTCTTTACGGGCCCGTGTCAAATTTTGCTCTTTTTGCGTGCGTGAGAGCGAGAGGATGGGAGAGGCCAGTACAACCACCGTCAACGATGATTTGCTTCTCAAAAATTTCTTCGCCGAAGTCGGCGAGGTTGAGCGTGACAACGAAGTCGCCAGGTTCCTTTCTGTCTGTCTGTCTGTCTGTCTCTCTCTCTCTATATATATATATCATATCTTTCTTTCCATTAGCGAAAGCTTCTAATTTCTAATTACCATATTTTTATTTAGTTTTTTTGTTATTTTATCATCAATTTTACGTTAATATTTTGTTATACACATGCAACCTGATATTTCTGCATAATTTTTTGATTAAACGTTTGTGTGTGTTTACTTTTTTTAAAAAATATTCTGTTTATACGTATGATAGATTGGAGCATGATAGAAATGAAATGAAAATGCTATTGGTTGCTTTATGATTTACTATGTGGAGATATCAAGTGATTCCAGTGGTATATCTTGAAAATTGAGATGGATGAGATGTATTATATTAGATATTCTTTTAGTCCCAATTGACTAAAAGTTTGATCCAGTGAACTAAATAACTTAAATCCTTAATTTGATTGACTGAATAACACAAAGAGTAGTGCTTTTCTACTGATGTGCCTATTTTTAATATATATATATATATATATATATATATATATATATATATATATATATGGTATTAGTTTTACTGTACAAAATTCAGCAACTGATGTGGATGCAAAAGAGTTAGGAGAAGGGTGGGGTAAAACATTAACTCTAGAATTGTGTTGGTCCATGTACAAGGAGGAACCTAATAGTCTGCAGGTTTGTTGTCTATTGTTTGGGGTAGTTTATCTGGTATTTGACCTCTATTTGAAAAGTAAATAGAAGGCCATTGGGGGAGGTGAGAGGTCTTTACTTCCCTAATTTGCTTTTCTTTTGTTCAGAACTGTATTGCTGTTTGAAACTAATATACGGAAAGGGATTAAATCTGGAAATTTCGAGAGTGGTGCATCCTAGAGCATATTTTTACCCTGGGTGAAGTTGTTTAGGAGGCCTTTCAAGTAGAGGACAACTTGAAGAGTGGTCACTCTGGTTAAACCCCAACCAGAGGACACATTTAGTATTGAGTGAACTTTTGTGGAGCCTATTATGAGGCTGTAAGATAAATCGACAACAAGATCTCCAGTTGTTAGTATGTCTAGCACCTGCCCAGCTTCTTCTCGGGAAAGTTGCAACCCTCTATCCTGGTGCTACAGTTGTCATGGCTTTGGACATATAGCTTTCAATTGTCCACCCCCAAGGCGAATATTACCCCTTCTAAGCAGGTTGATGTGGTAGAAAAGGAACTTGGGATGCTGTGTAAAAGAGGAACTTTGTGAGCTCATGGTTTCGGTAATTAACAAAGGGATTATTCACAAGTACATTGACGTAAATTATGTTAAACAAGGGTGAAGTGTGCATGATATTTGTTATCTCATGATTGAAAGTTGAGAACAACTTGGATTGAAAGTTGAGCTTCACTCGAAGTCATATAAATATGGATTACCAACACAAATCTACGACTTGATAAGTGTTGTTTCGTCATTCCTTTTTGTTAATAAGTTCTCAAGTACTGTTATGTGTGAGGTCTTACATATAATTCTTGCACCCTATTAGGAGGGCGCACATGGAATTGGGATCATGATACACGCACGGCGTGCCAAGACTTGCTCATTTATCAAGTGCAACACCAACTACTCTCTTACTTTTGCTTCGACATGCCAACATTGATGCTCAAGAAGATATCTGTGGTGATTCAGCTTGTTCCTTTCTTCTATAGTATTCTCAGTTGTGCTTCAAACTTGACTGAGTTGAGCTCTTTTCAGCGAAGGAGAACTGATACAAGATAAGTCTGTAAAACATGGTTGGACCAATATAAAAGGATTTGGAAGCTCATGCCAAAGAGCCAAAAGGTTCAACATTCTACAGTGTCCAACAAATTTTTTTTAGAATTTGATTTAATTTAATTTATTTTTATTTGTAAGTTACATAGTTATCATATTAGAGTCATAGTTGGGCTGAGAAATTTATTATGTATTGGTTGTAATCCTCTTTAGAAGGCAGAGAATTAATAAAAATTTTGTGAGTGTATTAATCATTTGTTTCCCCCATTCTTCCTTAATTCTTCCCAAAATTCTGCACCGACTTTAAACCCATAATCATTCCCAATCACGTAGGACAACTGAGAAACAAATGAGAACTGGACTCACTTTCCTGTGAAGACATCACACACATCCATGGACAGTCTTTGTCAGAAATAACTAAATAAGTCACTGTCACAAGTCATTAGTATTAACTATCGATTCTATCAATCCACTGACCATAGAAAAACTGTAATTCTAAAAAGAGCTTTTGGCTTCCAAATAAAAGTAGCAAAAGGTAATTGATTCAAAGGATATGCTTTCACAATATAAAAGAAGAAAGATTTGCATGTTAATTTCCTTGCCGAAAGAGTTGAAGATCACTTTTTGCAGCTCAGTTTCTTGGAAATTGGAAGTTTTATTTTTGGAGAGACACAGAAGTTGGTGTCACGGGTTGCTAGATTCTTCCCCCAATTATTTATTTACAAGTGTGAGATGTGTTTTTATTGTGTATTGTTGTTCTTGAATTAGACTTCTACATAATTTGTTCCCATTTTTTATTTGTCCAAGTCACTTGCCATATTTATATACTGTTGCTTGACTAATTGTTAGTCTACTGTAAACTAATCTATCTTGTATTTTTGGGGAATAAAACTCCAAAACACCTAGGATTCTTTCGTGCTTCAAATTAAATGCGTTCGAGTATCTTAACCTGCCTTTTGATTCATCCCTTGATGATGTGAAAAAGCAATATCGTAAGGTAATTCCTTCATGTAGATCAGGTAAATTGATTTTATGTGACAATTTAATATCTTGCAACTTGGCTTTGCATGACATTTTTATTATACATTATAATTCCTTTGTAGCTATCTTTGCTGGTGCATCCAGACAAGTGCAAACATCCACAAGCAAAGGAGGCATTTGGTGGTAAGTAGACTCATGCTATATATTTTGTTAGATGGAAACAATATTGATATTATTATCAATTTATAGTCTCTCCTATTTGTGTATTAGGCATATACCAGTTTTGTACAAATGGCATTTGTACTTGTCTTGAGTTGACAACTAGAGAAATGTTTTCTTACCAAAATAGTATTCGATGCTTAAACATTTTCCTGGATTAATTGTCTTCTGTGTAAAATTTGCAATCTTCTGGCTCAACCTACTCACCCATCTAGTAGAAAAACAAAACAAGAAGTGTAATTAAAAAAGTGCAGCTCTCCTATATCTACATTGACCACTCACAGAGGTACCACCAATTTCTCTCTCTTTTAAAAATAGATAATTATCCCAGTCTGATACTCTTCTTCTCCAATGCCCTTGTATTCTTTTCTCTGGTCCGAAAAAAAGTTTCTCGGATAATTTGGTAGTATGCTGTCTTCTTGTTTAGAGCCTTTCATGATTAAAATTTAAATGTTGTGCAAGCAAGATGAGATTGCTTTTGACTTTTGAGTACTTCAAATGTCATGGTATGTGCCTCTAAATGTCGTGGTTTCTCATTTTCAAATGGCTTAAATATGTTTCACTACCCTAAACTATCTGACATATTCTACTTTGGTGATTCACCTTTAAATTTTTTCAATTAAATAATTGAACTATTAATTTTTTCCACTTTTGTCCAAATTAAGTTGACACATCAGAAATTACTGACGTGACCCCTGAGTGGGGCCATGTTCAGCTGATGTGTATTTTAAAACCAATATTTCAACCATTTTGTTAATTTAAATTTAAATTGTTTAATCAGGGGTAAATTTGACAAAGCAACTTTTATTCTACATTAAAAAAAAACAAAACAAAACAAATTCTGACATCAATCTCGCAAGATCTGGACAATGGGTTGCTCATCATTGATCCACGAATCTTGCAAAATCTGGACAAGTTGCTCATCATTGATACACGAATCTTGCAAAATCTGGACAATGGGTTGCTCATCAAGCCCAATTCAGCTCCAACCAAAAGCAAATTTACCAAAACATTTAATAAAGTCATTCAGCTCAAAACAGCTACAAAATCCCTCTCAAATAATGGATTTTGCCTACTCATTCCTCGAAAAAAGTTCAAAAATGGTGACCCAAAACATGATTTTCGCAAAGAATAAAGATCATGAGGCGAAAACCCGAAACAGAGCAGCCATGGAAGCCTTCGTAGCCAAGCTTTTTGCCACTATTTCCACAATTAAAGGTTCTTATGCTTAGTTGCAAATGGCCCAATTTCCGAATTACAATTCTGAGGGGATTCAATCTGCAGGCTAGGCTGTGGTTGATGAATTGAGAACGCTTTCGGAGCTAAAACAGAGCTTCTTGAAAAAGCAAATTGATTCCTCACCTCCTCATGTGACTCTATTACCCACAGAAATTCAAGAGCAACAGAGTCCCATGAAGATGTATGAGATCACAATGAAGAAAATGGAGGCTGAAATCGAAGAAAAAGAATCCAAACTTTAATTTTTTCACTTTTGTCCAAACAATGATGAGCAACCCATTGTCCAAATCAGGAGCGTACTCGCTCATGGGGTTAAGCCTGAGAAGCTCTGCAACAACTGGTTTGCTTGATTCCATAACTTCATTTGACAGATGTGGCCTCACCTTCAACACATCATAATTGGGGTCACAAATCCGCTTCAATGTGTAGGCTTGGAGGACATTCAAGGTTGTAATATATGAGTCAAGAAGTCGGTGTCTCTGCTTCAAATATGAATTTCCTTCCAAGAGATCCTTGTGTCCTGTTATCTATAAGACAATAGGCAGAAAAAATCATGAATTTTCTCAACGTATAGAGCCGTGGAGGAGGTGGTGGAAGAGGAGAGAGAGAACGAATATTGATTTTTTGAGATTAGGGTTTCTGAATGTATAAATGAAAGTGGTGTGACCATTTTACCCTTCAATATATCAACAATGTTTAATCCCAAAATAAAAAAAAAATTTAACACATAAGCTGCTTTATGCCCCACCCAAATAGTCACGTCAGTAATTTCTGACTTGGTAGCCTCAATTGGACCAAAGTGGAAAAAATCAATTGAAAAAATTTAAAGTGAATCACTAAAGTGGAATATGTCAGATAGTTTAGGGTAGTGAAACATAGCCTCCTAGTCCCTCTGACCCTCAGACTTTTTATCTTAATTTTGAAGTAATTTTTCACTAATAATATAATGTTGTCTTTTATGCAGCATTAGCAAAAGCCCAACAACTGCTGCTTGATCCACAAGAAAGAGAATACCTTCTGAACCAAGTAAATTCAGCTAAAGGTTTGTGCTACAGCATCGTCATACATTACAAGAGGCTTGTAGTTCAATGACTGGATGTTTCATTAGGTCGAGGCTTATTCACCTTCGTTTTTTTAAACTCACCTCCATCTATCCCTCGTCTATTTTATTTATTTATTTATTTTTATTTATTCTTGTTGCTTAACTGCTTGATGAAATCTAAATACTTTGGGCTTTGTCACTGTTTATTTATTTTTTGATTGATAATTACTGTTTATTATTTTTGATTGACTTTTTATTGTCTCTGGGCACATAGCTCTGACATTATCTTGAGGAATGGTTTGTAAAAGGTTTCATTTCATAATAGTTATTCCTAAGTTTACATAGCTCTATCAGCATCATGTTTATTTATTAACTCGTGCCGTATAATTTCTGAATAAAGTGGCAGAGGATTATGATATACACATCTTCTTATTTCATTTTTTAAGAACCTCAGCATTTGTCTTCCTCATCCTACTTACATGATCAATAACGAATTGTTTATCATTAAATATGAACCACAGAAGAACTTAAAGCAAAGAGGAAGAAGCAGCTGAAGAAGGACACAGCCTCTAAGTTAAAGTCACTAGTTGATGAGGTATGCGGGGCTGCAACAGCTGGTCTATTGCCATAATTAATAAATCACTCTTTACTATTGGAAATCCAGCAAATTTTTTTTAATCATTTACCAAATTTCTTTAAATGCCAAGTTTTAGGCTGAACTAGAACTGGATGCATTATATTATCGTATTTTCAATTTGTGCTGCTATGAGATTTGCTTGATTAATAATTCCTCTCTCCAAAATGAGCAACCACTTTAAAAAACATTATGCTTTTTTAAAAAAGATTTCAAACTAATATTCGAACTCAATGGCTATTGCAATATTGGTATTGAAGTAAAAGCTAGGTTTAGAGAGAGGAGCATTTTTTTGAAGTGTCAAATGAGGTCGAGAGAAGGGGGAGGGGATGGTGTACAAGAAAAAAAATTAAATTATTCACTTGGTATTTTTGTTGTTTCTTGTCAACATCTAAGATTTAATATATTAATCCCCCTTCCTAAAGATTTTGAGGCAAGCTTTGGTTAATATGCCCCTCAAGTTTTTCTGCAGGGAAAATATGAGCAAGAATATGAACAATCAGAGGAATTCCAGCATCAACTAAAATTGAAGGTTCGAGAACTTTTAACAGACCAAGAATGGAGGCGGAGGAAAATGCAGATGAGGGTATGCTAGATACTTGCTGTTATTATGTTTTGGTTAGTATTCTTGTATGTACTTCGATTTGATAAATCTTCTGTCCTTGGATGATGTGTAGATATCAGAAGAGGAAGGTAGATTGAAGAAGGATGAGGAAGAAACAAAAGAGATGTGGAAAAGAAAGCGGGAACACGAGGAGCAGCGGGAAGGAACAAGAGATAAGAGGGTTTGTCCATTTGTTTTTTCTGTTATCACTTTCCATTTATTATTCATGTTATTCTTATTATTGAAGTCTAAGGTTTTCTGAAATCTGTTTATGCATAGCATTGAAATTATTTAATTCAATAGATAGCAGACAAGTACGGTGGAGGCGTCCGATATATATCTTTCACAATCAGTTCAGTCCTTGGAAATCCATCTAGAAGAGAACCATTATACAGAAGTAATACATGGAACTCTTGCGAAACAGATCCTCTTCTTTTTTGTTCGAACATCAGTTTGCGGTGGACTTATCTAAAATTATAAATAAAAACGTAAACTTTTTATGGTCGGAGTCCCCAACTCCCTATTATATATCGTTCTAATCCTGTTCATCCCAAATGTTTCAGACAATAAGTTGTCCATGTGATAATTGGTACCTATTACCTAATTGAAACGTAAAAGTTTTAAGCAATATAATTCTTGTAAAAGCCTACTAATAATAATTGAAAAATGTAAAGGCTTCTTAAGCATGTGTTTCACGTTCAGTGTCTCTGTAGGAGTTTATGTTGGTTGGCACAATTTTCTTTTTGGTACTTCAAATATTTAGTCGTGAATATCTTGCATAATTGGTGCATATTTAGCATAATAAAGTAAAACATATATTGACCCTAACATTACATCTTCAAGTCGAGATTTATAATCTTCGTTCTTTCTATTTATGACCAGGTTTCTAGTCGGAGAGATTTTATGAAGGGCGGAAAGAAGGTAAAAGAGATTAACATTGGTAATTGTTTTCGTACCATAGGCGAAAAGTTTCTTACTGTGATCTCTGCAGGTTAAGAAAGGAGAAATTCGACCCCCAAAGCTCAAAACAGAAGACCCGAACAAATCTTATGTACAAAGACCTGTAAAGCGAGGTTGAGAGGCGTAATTGTGCACAATTTTCTCATTGACAGGATGACCGAGTTTGTTAAGAAAAGGTTTCAGTGTAAGCTAAAATTTGTACCAACTCAAATCTGTTTAAAAAAAAGGGCTTATTATTAGTTCACATCAGTGATTGGGACAATATACCTTTTAGTTTATTTGCTGAAAGAAATTCTTGTAATGAATTCCAGTCTTAAAAAGGACTCCTGTATATTGCACATAAGAGTGGGTTCTAAGAATTCACCCCTTGTATCCTTGCGAGGTTGGTGTTGTGCGATTTATATAATGACAAATACGCGCAAGTGCATACGGTAATAAAGAAGTAAGAAGAGTGTCGAACTCACAGGGAACAGTTACTAACAATTAATCTAATTACTAAGTTTTTATCAATTCAAATTCATTCAAACAGTCACTCTAGTTGATTTGTGAAAATTGTTTTAAATAAAGAAATAAAATTAAATAAACTAACAAAGATTAATCCAATGAATTGATAATTAGTATTGCCTATCAATTTACTAGTATCTTTCAATGATTAATAAAACGACTTATTTCAGTTATTTTGCTACTTTCGTGCAAGACATTTAAAACAGATTCATTTAAGCACAAACTCCTAACAAAGCAAAAGGTTCCATTGTACTCCTAATTGAGAAATTAGTTCATCATCATAATAGAAACAAGAAAATCAAAATTAAATAGCATCACAAGTACAGATAATGAATTTAAGAGAAGAAAAACTCTGTCGAGTAATCTCCAATCTTCAAGCTTCAATCTCTGCCTTCAATGTTCTCCAATGCAATCTCTAAGTCTCCACAAGGTGGCTCTCAGTGATTTTCAGTTCAAAGTCTAGAAGAAGTCTCCCTTTAAACTTAGCCAAAACATTATATTTATAGTCTCTAACAAAACCCTAGTACATAAGATAAGTCAAAATCCTCTTCTAAATCAACTTTGAGCAAAAAGGAAACAAAATCTATCAAATTCGTCCGTCTGGCGCAGCCCGCGCCAACTTCCTTCAGTGCGGGGCGCACCCCGCGCTACCCATACAGAATCATCAAACAGCCCGGCGAGGTCCGCGCCATCTCTAGTGTAACAGTAGCGCGCCCCGCACCACTCTGTCAGTTTGTCCAGTTCATCATCGTTTCCGCCTTTTCAGCTCTTAAGCCCATACATGCATCTTTCCTACAAATTAACACAAAAACCATAAAAAATAACATGCAATACTTGAGAAATAACAATATACTAAGCTAAGAAATACCGAATTCGTAAGTTTTAACCCACTCATCAAATACCCCCAAACTTAAGCAATTGTTTGTCCTCAAGCAATCTAACACAAACTAACACTGATGGAAAACAAACACAATGAATGCAACTAACAATCGAGCAAGAACCCTAGTAGTAAATAATGCAAATGCCTCAGATAAACACTTAGCTTACAGTCAACCCCGCATCATGTACAATCATAACCTCTTACATCCTCACCTCATTGACACCACTCTAGCCCCTTTCCATGTGTGTGTGTCCAATATTATATCAGCAGTTTCAAAGTCATTTATGTGATCAATTTCGTGTACACACTCACCCTTCTCACAGATATTCAACTAAACATGGCACCCACATAAAGAATAGGAAAATCAGGCTTTAAAGCAAATAAATATAAGACATTAAATGCTTATGCTTTGAGGGTGCATTTTATGCTTCATTCCACCGATTATTTTTCGTCTGACTTGTGCAATGTCCAACCCCCTTAGGCTTTTCAAAGTTAACCGTGTAGCGGACTTTCGACCAACAACTCCCAAACCAGATGACTTTAGGGCGCTGGGTGTAGAGACATCCCCTAGGGCATACTTGTCCGAGTAACAGAGGTCACGAAGTTGAACTAAGCCAATTTTTATTTCTTATGTATCTATATATATATATATATATATATATATATATTTCATGTTTTTCTTTTTTTCCCTTTTTTTTACATAAATATGGTAAACGAAACCAAAATTCCCCCAAACTTATGTATCGGTCAATACTTAATTTTAATCAGTGATCAAGTGAGTGTTCATGTCCTATCACACATAAATTCCTAATCGCAATTGATAGTAAACTGGTGTGCTTGAATGTGAAAGAAGGCATGAATAATGTAACAAGGTTCTTATGGTCAAGTTTAATCAGTACATGTTACTTAGTATCTTGCAAGATAAATTAAACCAATCTCATCAATGGCCACTATCTAACTATCACAGCTCAATGCTCAATCTCAATGCAAGATGCTATGCACATGCTTCTACCAAAAAAAATAAAAAAATAAAAAAATCTACGAATAATGGTATTGTTTTCAAATCATTTTTGTCTAAGCTGAAACAATTATCATAGGCATACGAATAACGATATTGTTTTTAAAACTCATTGGTTGAATCATCTGAGCCAATGTTTTTTTAAGAAATCGAAAGTGCAACCATCAGCACGAATTTAATAGATTTTGAAAATATAGCATAGCTAGAAGATTTAGAAAATTCATGTTTCTTTCATTAACTTCAATCTTTACTCCATTGTTTCATCATTCTATCAATCTTCAACGCCGTCAATGTTTATTATACCAAAAATTTCTTAATTCCTGATATATAACATACCTATTCCTCGTATAGTTCATCAAACATACCACACCTTGAAAGTTCATAAACTTACCACATCAATATGAGTTTAGGAGCTTACCCTAGCGATACGTAATCCAAGAACCAATCAGGGACTGTCCATACGCTTAGGGGCTCAAAAACATGCATACGATTATGAGTCACAAACGTACCATAAGCATGAGTTTTAAGAACTCGCGCCTAATCTTAATATTCTTTAAATTAATCTTAATAGTCTCTAACTATCAAATATAAATATGAGAAAAGAATCACCTTTCCGCCATATGTACATTGATAGCGCGACACTAACATTCCAATAATTATTAGTGTAATAAAGTGAGTGCAAGCACAAACCTCCGCCCATACAAAGGTCTATACAACTCAGTCATCACACGAGTCCTCAATTGAAATTCCACATAACTCTATCTCACTCTTAACTTGCTCTTTGCTCGATACGAATTTTTCATATCTCATCATTTTCAACTCCTCATGCGTTTATCTCGTACCATTTCATAGTACTCTCTTTTTATAGCATCCAGGTATAACCATTCAGTCATTACAGACCATCTATCATTTCATAACTCAATCTGATCACATGGTGATCCTATTCTACCATTAGTTTACCCTATGATTCTTCATATTTTTGATCGTTTTAATATTTTACGACCTTCTTTCATTTCTTTTTAATCGCAATCTTTTGATTATTCAACTTAGGTGTTCCCTGATCTTTTGGCTCTTCAGGTTCTTCTTTGAACCTATCATATTATCTTAACTTATTTAACATGAATTTCCTGAATTCATCTATTATTAACTAAACTCTGTTTGAGTTTATTCCCTTTATGTTTAACATATTCATCATATAGACATCGTCTTATTGATAACACTTTTCATCTTTATTATTAGAGTCAGGTGACTCTTGATCCTCATCTTCTAGATACTTTAAGATTCTTCTTTGAATCCTCTCATATTTTTTTTAATCTCTTCTTTATGAATTTTATTTCTTATCGCTTAAACTCTATCTGAGTTTGTCCTTTATCATCTTTACTTTCCCTCTCTAAGGTTATAGCCTAAGGTACTCTTACCTAAGGTTTATAACCTACTGCTTTGATACCAACCTGTAACACCCCCAAATTTGAGTATCCGTTACCTCGGACCTGGTGCATCACGATCCTATCTTCGTCTAACTATTAATAACTTCCATTCATAATTTAATGAATACAACTTAGCTTTGATACTAATTAATATATTAATTCCTTTTTATTTCCAAGATCTATGAATCGATCCCAAAACCTTCATAAGTCAATTCCCAATCTTGGTCATTAACCATTCTTATCTTTACATCATATTCGACGTTATACTTAAGAAGATGCGGAATAATTAAAACTTTTCTGAATTCTTTATTCATTTCCCTGAATCACAACGTTCATCATTTACATATCTTTGAATCAAACTTATTCTATGCTTCGATTCATCAAAGTTACATTATAAAACTTACATCTCAATTCGATGTTCTTTATATATTTAATAGTACGGCTTTACAACTCTACCAGAGTTCAACAACTATCAAGTACATCATCAAAAACATGGTTCAAAATCATAACTTCAGGTAAACAAATCAATCTTCTTGTGATACTATTGAACTCTATAAATCAAGTAGCACGTAACTTTACCATGAGTCCTTAACTTACAAAAGTGGTTATTTGCAAGGGTGAGCTAGACAAATTTTAATAGTTTTCATGCATCACATAACACATAATATCATGTGCATTTTATAAAATCGTAATCATTTAAACTCAATACGCATATTGCTTCTCACATAGCAAGTATAGAGATTAACTTCTTAAACATTTAATCATAGGTTGAATTTTAAATTTCATACATATCCCATATGCATTTCATATATATAACTCAACATTTTTATGGACAAATATAATTCAACCAACAATTATCAAATTCATATAACAAATAGGAACTGAAAGACTTGTCTGGCTTGTAGATTATCAACTACAACTTAACTGCTTATCATTATCTGCACTTCGTGTATTTCTACACAATTGTATAATCATGGATTCATACCCATCAGTTATACATTTCTTTACATTCTCAATGTAATAACAATTGTTACATTATTTTCTAACTCGGCTCTTAAAACCTTCGTTTCACTTTCTTATCATTCCTTTAGGATAATTATGTATATATAAGTTTACTACAGCCACACTTACTTGACATTAACATTCTTAAACCTTTATCACACACTTGACTAGCTATGTGTTCGTTAAACATTTAAAACTCATAGATGTCTGATTCACATTAGTCTTGCATTTTGCAAACCTTAATAAAATTTAACAAATTTGGGTTTTATATAACCATTACTTGCTCATATACTTAAAACATCACTTAAGTCAGACATTGAAGCTTAAGACATTCATACACACATGTTTTAAGGTTCAGATTACCATTAAAACAGTTAGACAACATTACCCTACAGCTCAGATGCGCTGTAGTTTGGCCTAGGATGGGAACAGCTGCGTCGTTCCCTAACTAGACCAGATTTGAATCTTTATTTCTTGGTTTTCATCTGAGTTCTTAGCATGCATGACTGTTAACACATAACATATCCACATGTTAAGAGGTCTTAGCCCAAGTTTGGTGCCTCTTGTGTTTACTTTAAGTTGTTTTCACACTTTAAAGATTTATTTGAAAATTTCTAACAAGGCTAAGTAGGTTCATGCATAAGGAATGAACTACATTAACCTTTCCATCATATAAGGATGTTAGACACCTATAACGCGCATGCTCTCATTTATTCAACTCATTTAATCATAGTTAGTATAGTTCACCATTTGAAAACTCATTCAAAATCATGCTCTAATGACTTTGTATGGTGTCTAACTAGATGAGTGCACATGTAGACCATGTTTAGAGACCTAAAAGATACTAGCATGTAATCCCTATAAGTCCAAAATGTGAGCAACACACTGCTCATAGATATAAGTTTGCAAAGCGTTCAAGTTCACTTTTAAAAGTCCTTCTAGGTCAAGTTAAAGCAACTCGGTGCAACTTTAAATCTCATTTCATAGCTAACTAAGCCATGTACGTATGTTATCACCTTTAGAACTTTAAGTACACAAGTTTCTTTAAGTTCGTTCTCAAAATTTTAAGTTTTCGATAGAAATCATTTTCAACTAAGCTATTGTAAGTTGATTATAAGTAAAGCAACTTTAAATCACTTCTCATGCTCATTTGTACGTATACTCAGTCATATCAATATGCTACAAGGTCATCTCTCAAGTTTCATTAAAGTTTGTTAAGTTTTCTATAGAAATATACACTAAAGTGACTAAGAGGTTTATGGTATTCAAAGGGGCATGAAACCACATGTCATACCTATTTCTATGCATAACTAGGTTAAACTAATCATATTAGAGGTATTACAATACAACAGAAGTCAAAATCTCATTCTGCTGCACGGCGCAGCTGCTCTGTGCTGAACTGTGGGAGTAGCGCAGCTGCGCTGCCCCAGGACATTTCCAGAAGTAGCATTCGGCGCAGCTGCTCTGGAATGAACTACAGAATGGGCGCAGCTGCGCCCTTCTTGGACAATTTCAAGAATGGCTCTACTTCTACAGAATCCAAACCCATACACGAAATTCTTCAATTATCACACTTAAAATCAACCAAATTGCTTTCATACATGTATATAATACTCAACTAACATGATAGCAATTCTCAAATCACATAAACAACTAATTTGGTAACTCAAATTCAAAGTTCATGCTATTTTTCCATCTTTTAACATGTTTAGCTAATTTCATCACCACAGATTTGTTTCTAAATCAAATTGATCTGTTTAACTTCCGTTGTTTTCGTATTTAACTGTATTATCAATATCTAACAACAATTCATAGATTACAATAATCCTTAGTCATCGATTTTTGACTCAAAAACAAGTATTTCTTGTCATTACTAAGAAATTACAAAACTTAGGAATCAAGAGCATTTATGTTAGTAATATTACCTCATGATTGTTTGAATTTGCTAACTATAACTCTTCAATCCTCCCATTGCTCTCAATTCTACTAACCTTCCATAGCCAATTTTCTCAAACAACTCAACAAACGTGGAGGAGAAGAATGAGGCTCTATTTATAGAGATTTCAATACACAAACAATACCTTTACACTATGTTTTGAACTAATAGGGAGAAGAAGAAACCAAAGATCAATGGAGAGTTGGTTACCTACTCCCTCTTCCTCTATCACTCCTTTCACCATCACCATGATTGCAAGCTATTTAGCCTTTTTCATTTTCCAGCAATTGAAGTAGCATAGGCCAATGGCCTATCACGACTATTATTTATTTGGGACAATGAATTTGGGACAAGCTCTATATCTTCCTTACTTATTAGTAAAATGGTCCCCATTCTACTAAAGTTAATTCCTTTTGGGATTATTAAATCAATTATAATAACTTAACATTACTACATTAAATTAAGTTATGGGCACATATATACACATATATATGTACATATCCACATATAGGAAGCATACTTATATTTTAAAGATACATCAATATATAATCTTATATCCCATGTACATTGGGCTAGTCCAAATAATATTTTAATTGGGCTAAATATAATTCAGTTGGGTACTCTCAACCCATTATTTCCTATCACACATAAATATCACAATGATTAATTAATATTAATCATTTATTTCCTTACCATTAATTCTCTTTTAATAATTTCAGTTAAACCTTTAGTCTGGTTTAACTTTAATACTCATGTCACACAAGACTTAGTTTTCCCACTTACTAGAGTTATATAACTCAAGCTCATAATCTCAACAATGAAATATTAGGGGTCTAGGCCACGCTTGGCTTTTCCCTAATTTCACGTTATTTTAATATTCATTTAATATAAGGTATGGGTCAATACCAATATAATAATTCCTTAATTTCTTTTCTTCCATAAATTGTCCCAAAATAATTCCATTAGTCACATCTTAACGCATTAACTTACTATATCCATCTCTAACCAATATTTAGTTATAAATATATTGGTCCTCTCCTTTGTCAAACACTTATTATCCATTAACATCTTTCAACTATCAAATCCTTTCATATATTACCATATTATGTAATATATTAAAATTCTCATTTAATTAACATATTCATTCTATTTTCTTTATGTTAAACACATATATTAATTCACCATCTTATGTAAGTGAATTAATCCTTTTTATTTAATTTACTATCATGCCACTGCCACTCAAAGCTTTATAATATAATATTTCATAATATCACTAAATTAACCAATATTTATTCTGAGTTAATTAATTAACTCTCATTCAAATCATGTTTTGCTAACTTAATCCATTCATGGACAACTTAGTCACCAATTATGACTTCATTACACATATGACCCCTTAATATACATGTCTTGAAATTCAAATTTCACAAACTTACTCAGAACCTTCTACAGACCGGCGCAACTGCGCTGGTCATAAGCTTGGAAACGGAGCAGGTGCACCATCCCAAGTTCAGACGCAAATAATTTCTTACTTAGCAAAAATAGAACCTAACTTTTTAAATACTTAGAGCATGTTTCTGAAATGCTAACTTGTCATACTACAATCAATTTCCTCTTTGATTTCACAATATCAATTACTGCTTCATCAATAATTTAGAGATTAAACTTCCCAATTAAAACTCTATTTTCTTTAATAGTCTAATCAACTATAAAAAATCTCATATAATATTCTAGTTTTTTTCCACCAAATCACAAAATTCAAAATATATAACATATATATTTTTATTCAAACCCGACATATCTTATAATAAGAATTCTATTTACTAAATTTTTATTTTAATAATTTCTAAAATTTCAGGTTATTACAAACTCTATATCCAATTCTCCTTCGAAAATTGAGGAACTCTCCATCCATTAGTAGCAATGTATCTTTTGAGAGCTTCCCAAAAGAAATGGCCATTGAATCACAACCACCTAGCTTTCTCTTTTTAAATAAATTTTTCTTTAACACCTTCAAGTAACTAGGCTTTTGCCCAATTGTGTTTGTGAAGAGATTATGGCATTGAAGCTTGTCAAACACAACGGGCTCTTCTTTTATCTTCCCTTTCTCTTCACACCATGGCTCCATAGTGAAACTAGCTCTCATGTCACAAAGAGCTTTGCCGGCGACATGACTACCAATTGGGCATGGATTTGCAAATCTACCCGGATCCTTTAACTTTGGCGGAGAAGGTACATGGGGCACTATCAAACTAGACTAATCTGTGTTGAAACTTAAGGCTAGATCTTTGCTGGCCTCTTTTTCTTGATCCCCACTTGTCTTCTCCTTTTTAGCATTCATGACGATTGGTTCGGGTACTCCACCAGTTTCAAGAACCATGTTATTTAGCAATTCACCTTGAAGGTGATTATTAATGGCACTTATAAACATCCCCATCTGATTCTCTATATTTCTAAGAGTCACTTCCTGACTATTTTTCCACACCTCATTCTCTTTTATGTACTTAATCAGAAGCTCCTCCAGTTCTGGTTTCTTTTCTTGTGGGGGTGCTGTTTAACAAGAGAAATTCGAATGATACTCCCAATCCTGTTGATAGTTGTTGGGATAGGCATAATTGTTGGAGTAGTCACCAAAGTTACCACCGTACTGTATTGATTCAAAACTGATGGTGCATTGATGACTCAGATGGGGTCCATCACAATAATCACAAATCACAGAAAGTGTTTCCATCTGTGTTGACAACTCATCGAGTTCATATATCTCTGTCGCATTTGGCTGAGTCATTCTCGTGTAAGGCCATTAATAATAATAATGAGCCATGATGTACCTTGTAAAGAAAAAAAATTAAAACAAAAGGAAAGAAAAAAAATGTTTAAATAAACTAAATTGATAAAAACTAATAAAAAAATAATTATTAGAACCGTTCCCTGGCAACGACGCCAAAAACTTGTTGTCCGATTTATATAATGACAAATACGCGCAAGTGCACACGGTCAATCAAGTAATAAAGAAGTAAGAAGAGTGACGAACCCGAGAAATAGTTACTAACAATTAATCTAATTACCAAGTTTTTATCAATTCAAATTCAGTCAAACAGTCACTCTAGTTGATTTGTGAAAATTGTTTTAAATAAAGAAATAAAACTAAATAAACTAACAAAGAGTGATTACCAGATGATTAAAAAACATAGGATTACAATTTCCCCAATTGCTTTGCAACAATCCCCTTACCTTATTACTCCTTGATTAATCTAATGAATTAATAACTAGGATTGCCTATCAATTTACTAACATCTTTTAATGATTAATAAAAAGACCTATTTCAGTTATTTTGCTCCTTTTGTGCAAGACACTTAAAACAGATTCATTAAGCACAAACTCCTAACAAAGTTACGCATGGCATACAAGTACTTTCGTCTCATACACTGTTATGGTATCCCTAAGAAGAATCAACAAATTCATACGTTATTATATTCAAGTCTAATCTAAGATTTCATCTTTCAATTCCATCAAAGATATCAGGTTAATTGTTGGCCAAATAATTATTTAATCAAGCACTAAATATAATAATCAACTCAATAAGATCAATAAGTGAGAATAAACATAATTGAATTATTGCATCACAAAAGGTTCCATTGTACCCGTAACTGGGAAATTAATTCATCATCATAATAGAAACAAGAAGATCAAAATTAAATAGCATCATAAGTATAAATAATGAATTTAAGAGAAGAAGAAAAACTCTGTCGAGTAATCTCCAATCTCCAAGCTTCAATCTCTGCCTTCAATGTTCTCCAATGCAATCTCCAAGTCTCCACAAGGTGGTTCTAAATGATTTTCAGTCCAAAGTCTAGAAGAAGTCTCCCTTTAAACTTAGCCAAAACATTATATTTATAGTCTCTAACAAAACCCTAGTACAGAAGGTAAGTCAAAATCCTCTTCTAAATTAACTTTGAGCAAAAAGGAAACAAAATCTATCAATCCGTTCGTCTGGCGCGCTCCGCGCCATTTTCCTTCAGTGTGCGGAGCGCTCCGCGCACAGAATCTTCAAATTGCCTAGCTCAACCCGCGCCATCTCTAGTGTAATAGCAGCGCGCCCCGCGCCACTCTGCCAGTTTATCTAGTACTTCACCTTTTCCTCCTTTTCAGCTTTTAAGCTCATCCATGCATCTTTCCTTCAAATTAACACAAAAACCATAAAAAGTAACATGCAATACTCGAGAAATAACAATATACTAAGCTAAGAAATACCGAATTCGTAAGTTTTAACCCACTCATCAGTTGATTTATATATTAAACATTGAGCATAAGGGTGTAAATGAACCAAGTCGAGCCGAATATTAAGTTTCTCATATTTAGTTCATAAAATTTATCGAGTATAAAATAAGGTTTGATTGAATCTCGTTTAACTACCGAGTCGAGCACGATCTTGAATCGAGCCCGATCAGTTTGAACTTTTTGAATGAATGTGATCCGAGTATCAATAAAAAATTACAATTTGAGAAGGTTCGAGTATATTATCGAACTTTAAAGTTTGTTCAAATTTGACTCATTTATATTTTGAGTCGAGCTTGAATCGAACTTTTAGTCGAGCGAGTACGAATCGAGCCTGAACTATTTGCTCATTTTACAGTCTTAATTGAGCATAATTTTATACTTCCTTTATTTTTATTTTAAAATTAGAGATATATTTTCCTTTTTTGTGTGTTCTAAAATCAAAGATATCTTTCTATGAAATTATAAGTGACATGAAGTTCTTAATATGTCGTTACTTGTATGTTATGCTACCACTATTATAATTATAAAAAATATTAAAGATATATCTGGAAATGTAAATTATTTACAATGTTGAAATGTATTTATAATTTTGAAACAAGGGATTATTTCAATTGTTGTTGTTGGTAGAAGCTTCAATGCACTTGATTTTTTTGTCTAGAAATTATTTATCTCAAGAGTAATTTAACTTGAAAAAATAGCGTTTGGGGTTAAATACAACACATCAAATTGATGTGGAGCATTTAAAGATTTTAAGGCACCAAATGTTACCGCTGCAAATGTTAATAACCGAATAAAACCTTTAGATCTGCTTAATCCACATTCCAAAAGAGAACTTGCCCTTCATGAAAGTACTTTTTTCAATTTCTTGCCTCTTTTTCACAAAAATGCATCACACAACACGATCTTATTCAAATATTGTTTTACATGGCTTATTGCCAGAGATTGAAAGGTTAATTTTAAGTTTCAATGCAAGAGATGAGAAAGCTGACCCAAAGGCAGCTTGGATCCCATGTTAATGTATCAACTGTTGGGATATTTCACATGAATCCCACATTGGATAAATTCAAGAGTGTAGATGAGTTAATAAGTATGGTAGAGCCTCAATCTAATAGGTTAACCTTTTAGGTAAGGAGGTGGTCCAACATGCTTACTGAGCTCATCTACAAAGGTGTGCACTGCTAGGTAATGAATTGATGTGGGGTGGATCGTACAATTCTGCTACAAAATGGTATCAAAGCCCATGGTTCGATGGGTCCAAGTAACAACTCCATGGTACGAGGGGAGTGCGAGGGTAAAAAAAATAAAAAATAAAAAATCGCAGGCCTTGTGGGTGGAGTAAATAGAGTTGAATCAGGTGGAGTACGGGATGATTTGAGTTGGGTAGAGCGGGCTTAGGAAGGCTCTAGGGAAGTTGCTAATACACGTTTGCCCCGGACGTGGTGGAGTAATATTAGAGTTAAGCAAAGCTCTTGAAGGACTCAAAGGTGAAGTATTTGAATCGGGTGGAGCAGTGCTCGAATGGCTCTAGGAAAATTGTTGGGACACGTTTGCTGCTGGCGTGGTGGAGTTGTATTAGAGTCGAGCAGAGAGCTCTTGAAGAATTCAAAGAAGGTGTGCTTAATGATGAGAATACTCTAGTATGATATTTGTAATGGGTATTCAAGTGAAAGATGGAGATTTTTGAAATATTTCACATGAATCCCACATTGGATAAATTCAAGAGTGTAGATGGGTTAATAAGTATGGTAGAGCCTCAACCTAATAGGTTAACCTTTTAGGTAATGAGGTGGTCCAACATATTTATTGAGCTCGTCTACACAGGTGTGTGCTGCTAGGTAATGAATTGATGTGGGGTGGATCGTACAATTCCGCAACAAAAACATTGTTGGGTGTGGGTCCTCACCCATGAGATAGAATCCAAGATAGAAAAGAATTAATTTTCTTTGTGACAAGTAAATGGGTTTACTTGATATTAATCCAATTAGAAATTGGGCTAATGGAAGCAATGTTGGAATTGGAGATTCCATGAAAGGAATCCAAGTTGAAATTAAAAAGGATTTACTTGTTAGATTGGTTGGTGACCAAGACAAGGAGATGTGATCTCTAATTTGATTAGGAGAATAAATTGTTTCTAATCCATAATAAGAATGGATTAAGAAAAGTACTATAAATAAGGCTATGAGGGAGTCTTATTTGAGACATGAGAGAAACTTGGTAGCAAGAAGATACCAAAAGAATAAATTGAGAGAATTACAGTTTGTTATTCGTGGGTATCCGCCATCATCTCTGTTCAATTGAAAGCTTGAAGACTTTATTGCTTAGAGTATTTTTGGGTGGTGAAGTTAATTAGGTTTCTCAACATAATTAAAGGTAAATTTGTATTCTCTAAATTTATTGTGTAACCTCAAGTTTTAGGGCATAAAACTTGAGAGAATTATTGTAAGCCCATTATTAGTGATATAATGGAGATTCGGAGTTTGACTCGTGGTTTTTATCTCTTAATTTTAGAGAGTTTTCCACGTAAATTTGGTGTCTTACTTGTGGATGATTATTTGTTATTTTTGTTCTCACAATTGGTTTTGTTGATTTCATATTTAATCGCACAAAGATGGAAAAGTAATTCCTGGGATATAAATTATTTTTGGCGTACTTTTCCCAACAGTGGTATCAGAGCTTGGTTATTTTTGTGGTTTTCTTGTGCTAATTAAATGGAGGATTGGACGGGAGGTTGCATGATTAATCTCAAGGCTACAAATTATGCAATTTGGAAGCCAAGAATGGAGGATTTGCTTTACGGCAAGGATTTGTACGAGCCACTTGAGAACGATGGAGTTAAGCCCACAAACAAGAGTGACGCGCAGTGGAACAAGATAAACAGGAAGACTATTGGTTTGATCAGATCGTGGATTGATCAAAGTGTGTTTCATCATGTTGCCACGGAAACTAAAGCCTATGCTCTCTGGCAGAAATTGAAGTCCATGTATGAAAGGAAGACGGCGCAAAATAAAGCTTTTTTGATTAGGAAGCTTGTAAATTCTAAATTCAAGGATGGAAACTCCGTTGCAGAGCACTTGAGTGATTTTCAAAGTTTAATAAATCAGTTGAGTACGATGAAGATGGTCATTGACGATGAGATGCAGGCTTTGTTGTTGTTTAGCTCTTTGCCTGATAATTGGGAGACGCTGGTTGTATCGTTAAGTAACTCCGCTCCTAATGGTAAGCTGACTATGGATGCAGTTAAGGATAGTTTGTTTAACGAGGAACAGAGGCGAAGAGATACTATGGTGATTAGTGCTGAGTCACAAGTTTTTGTCGCACAGAGTAGGGGAAAAAACAAAGAGAGAAACTCTCCTGAAGATGACAAATCCAGGGGAAGGTCAAGAGATAGAAAAGAAGTAATTTGTTTTCACTACCAGAAGTCGGGTCACATAATACGAGAGTGCAGATTTTTAAAGAAGGAGCAGTCTAAGGAAAAAGATGAGGATAAAGATTCGATTGTGTATCTATCCGACGTTGATGTAGCTATTGTTTGTGATGATAAACCCAAGTGTCATGTTAATGATTGGATTATTGATTTGGGTGCTTCGTTTCATGCTACTTCGCGTGGTGAAATCTTTACATCCTACTGTAGTGGTGATTTTGGCCATGTGCGGATGGGAAACGGAAGTGCATCCAAGATTATAGGCATTGGAGATATTTGTTTGGAAACTAACAGTGGTTACAGGTTGATGCTGAGAGAAGTCAGACATGTCCGAATATTCGTTTTAATTTGATCTCTGCTGGTAAGCTTGATGAGAATGGTTATAAAAGTTACTTTGGTGAAGGTCAGTGGAAGCTCGCTAAAGGGTCTCTAGTGGTGACTAGAGGTAAGAAGGTAGACACTCTTTATATGATGCGGGCGCATGTGAGAGGTGTTGAAGATGAGGGAGTTAGGCAAAAAAAGGTGTGGTATAAAGTCGTGCGAAATGGGAGGAAAGCCTTGCATGAGAACCACAAGAAGAAAGCTCTTTGCTTTAAATGGGTACCAAAAGTGAAGAAGGAAAGTGATAACTCGCAGCCAGTGTACAAAGCGGTTGTGAATGAATTTGGCAAGCAAAAATCTGTCAAGTTTGAGTTAGATCCTCCCATTGAGAAGAACCATGCCGATGAGACAAAGCCGGACATGAAGATATTTGAAAATTGCAAGAAGCTTGAGTTGAGCCAAGACTTCGTTGGAATTGACTCCGAGTAAGGAGTTGTGGTTGGTGATCCCTCCTCTCATGGGTTCGGAGGGGGAGATTGTTGGGTGTGGGTCCTCACTCATGAGATAGAATCCAAGATAGAAAAGAATTGATTTTCTTTGTGAGCAAGTAAGTGGGTTTACTTGATATTAATTCAATTAGAAATTGGGTTAATAGAAGCAATGTTGTAATTGGAGATTCCATGAAAGGAATCTAAGTTGAAATTAAAAAGGATTTACTTGTTAGATTGGTTGGTGACCAAGACAAGGAGATGTGATCCCTAATTTGATTAGGAGAATAAATTGTTTCTAATCCATAATAAGAATGGATTAAGAAGAGTACTATAAATAAGGCTATGAGGGAGTCTTATTTGAGACATGAGAGAAACTTGGTAGTAAGAAGATACCAAAAGAATAAATTGAGAGAATTACAGTTTGTTGTTCGTGGGTATACGCCATCATCTCTGTTCAATTGAAAGCTTGAAGACTTTATTGCTTAGAGTGTTTTTGAGTGGTGAAGTTAATTAGGTGTCTCAACCTAATTAAAGGTAAATTTGTATTCTCTAAATTTATTGTGTAACCTCAAGTTTTAGGGCATAAAACTTGAGAGGATTATTGTAAGCCCATTATTAGTGATATAGTAGAGATTCGGAGTTTAACCCGTGGTTTTTACCTCTTAATTTTAGAGGGTTTTCCACGTAAATTTGGTGTCTTGCTTGTGGATGGTTATTTGTTATTTTTGTTCTCACAATTGGTTTTGTCGATTTCATATTTAATTGCACAAAGACGGAAAAGTAATTCCTGGGATATAGATTATTTTTGGCGTACTTTTCCCAACATCAACGGTTGATACAGGTTAAAAAACAATGAAATGTAAGTTATAACTTCAACACAAATGAAAAAATAACAATTAATTGCAAGTTTAATTGGTTAAGAATGACAGAGGACGAGGAACAACTCCTTTCCATAAAGGGATTGGATAACTCTCCATCTACTGCATATGGTGGTCTATCTCATGCACATGCTACCCCGACCACTCCTATCTAGAATACCCAAAACAAAATCAATTTTTTCTAAAATATTAATAAAAATGTGGACGTGTTACTATTTTTTAAGGGTTCTTTATAGAAATATACAACAATTAAAAAGTAATTATACCATTAGTGCATCCACAAAATAATTACAAAAAGAAGGTAACAATTTCAAACCATTCAATTTCACATTAATAAGGAAACCTAAAATCAAGGAAAAATAATCGCCATAATTAATAATTTAAATTTAAATCATTCAATTTCACATTAATAAGGAAACCTAAAATAAAGGAGAAATAATCGTCATAATTAATAATTCAAATCATGGGATCTAACAACAAAAGCAAATCCATAATTCAAATCAAAATGAGGGAAAAACAAAAAAACATCTTCTTCATCCTAATCTTCATCTCCCTCATCGCTCATTCTCTTTATCACCGCCTCCTCTCTCCTCCCCATCATCATATCCTCCTCCGCTGCGAATCTCCAGAAGTTCTTGGTTGCACCGCCGCTACATCGCCCTTTCCTCCCCTTCATCATCCTCCTCCACCGCAAATCTCCGGAAGTACCTGAGTTACTGTTCTGAATTTTTTTTTGACGATTTGGCTACCCACAAAAACTAAAATGGTTACCTTTGTATGAAGGTTTGGCTACCAACTGCATCACATTCAAAATAAATTTGTAACCTAATAAAACTGAATTGGTTACCTTGGTCTGAAGGTTTGACAACCAACTGTATGAAGGTTTGACTACAAACTGCATCACATTCAAAATAAATTGGTAACCTAATAAAACTGAATATGTTACCTTGGTATGGAAGTTTGGCTACCAACTGGATCACATTCAAAATAAATTGGTAACCTAATAAAACTGAATAGGTTATAATGGAGGCGGCCATAATGGAGGCGGCAGAGGAGGAGGAGGAGGTGGAGGTGGAGGTGGCGGAGGCGGAGGTGGAGGTGGAGGTGGCGGCGGAAGGCGACCATAATAGAGGCGGAGGTGGTCATAATGGAGATGGTGGAGGCGGAGGAGAAGGCAGTCATAATGGAGGCGACAAAGGAGGAGGTGGAGATGGCGGCGGAAGGGGAAGCGGATCGGGAGGGGAGGAGATGACGATCACAATGGAGGTCGCAAGGGAGGAAATGACAGCAGTCACCAAGGAGGAGGTTTGGGTCTGTGTTTATTTTTGATGATGACAACAATGAAGATGATATTTAAAATACCCACCTAAATTAAAGGAAA
Source organism: Panax notoginseng (assembly GCA_016801055.1). Taxonomy (NCBI): domain Eukaryota; kingdom Viridiplantae; phylum Streptophyta; class Magnoliopsida; order Apiales; family Araliaceae; genus Panax; species Panax notoginseng. The sequence goes on along the minus strand of CM029013.1, from coordinate 239,609,607 downwards.
AATAAATTCACTAATTGTGTAAATAAAATATTTAAATGCATTAATTGTGTAAATATTTTAGGTATGAACTATTATTGTAGTTATTTTAAAAAATGTACTAGAAAATGTAATTGTCCCTTTTTCAATACTCTTACCTAGCCCTATACAAAAAGGTCTTTGGGCCTGGCCTTGTAAGAGGATGTTGGAATTTGGAGCTGAAACCGAACACATGTTTGAGACTTGCAAACAAGGTCAGACTAGGCCTAGGCGAGGCCAAGGTCGGTCCAGACTTAGGTTTGGTTGTTAGGGTGAGATGGGGTGTTGGGCTCGGGTGGGTGTGGGGTTGGGTGCTAGAGTTGGGCATTGGCACTGGCAGGCCAGGCCGAACCTAGGTCGGTCCAGGCCAAGTTTATTACCTCAAAATTTGTGTGCGCGCGTACTTTCATTCCTAAAAAAACCTATACATTTTGGTATGAACGTTACAAAACATTTTCATTTTAAAACAATAAATTTAGGGATCCAAATACTTTTCTTTTCCTAGTTACTTAAACTTCTATTGAACAATTATGATTTAAACTTTATTTTATGATTTACAAACTGAGTATACTCTTATATAGATTTTGGGCTTACACAAATGGTTATGATCAAATCTAATGGAAAGCTAATCGATTATCTAGAATCTTCCTTTAAATGTTTAGAATATTAACCAATATAATTATCATCTAAATAACTCTAGGACACCTTACTAAAAACTTACAAACAATTTTAGAAAATGCCAGCTACTATAGTCAAATGACCGTCTTAGGGGCTTTCAGATAAATGACCGTCTTAGGGGCTTTCAGTAAGTATCGACAAGTCTTAACTATATCTCAACTAATTTTAATTATATTGTTTAAAAAAGTTATTATTAATATATTGAATTACGTAAACGTTTCTCATACCAACCAAGCAACGCGAAGAAAACTACTTTTATAGTACCATGTACCACAAAATGACATTAAAGTGACATTTTCGTTCCTCGTGCCGTATCTATGCATGTTTTTGTTTTTTTTTTTTGAATAATTTTTGTAGAAGCGTTAAACTCTCCGGTTCTGAACGATTAATTCTTATCCATATTCAAACTTTTGAGGGTTAGTTTGAGATTATGCACTGATATACAATAATGCTACCCAATGTCTATTTTTGTAAGAGTTGCATTATTATGACTATTATAAACAAATCATGAGTATTTATTAATTTTCAGAGTTCTTGGTATATTTATTTTACAACTGTTTGCTCTGAGCTGTATATTCTATCAAGGAAATCAGATCCTATAAAACCAGCACAATATGATTTTCTGTTTTGCTTTGTCCTAATTTTACCAACAATAAGATCAAAAAAAAAAAAAAAAACACTAATAACCCTTAAATTAAAGTACAATATTTGATTATTGATTACCGATTACTGTTATTTATTACAAGTAATGAGAGCAATATCTTAACTGTGTAAAAAATTATTTTTTAACTTCCCTCTAGATACCATTAATGCGAATCATTTAACCATAAGTAAATCAACTATCAGGATCAAATTTAATTTTAGTATACCAATAATTGGTACCCTTATTTTGAAAGTGGACTATGAAGAAATGTTGGATTCTAAAAATGGGACCTGAAAACGCATTATATTTCAAATTAACTTTTTCAATCTTCAGTTTTTAGCAGCAACAGCCAAACTCGATTCTTACATTTTAGAGCCAAAAAATCACTAGTAGTAAAACATTAGCTGCTTGAGAAATTACAGTAATTAGTACCAACACAATCATGCCTTAATTTAATTTCTACCTGAATTGCTAAAAGCCCACAAGGATTATTTGTGCACATAATCAAACCAGCTCATTCATCTCTTGAAGTAGGGTCTAATCCGGCTGAGGGGCTATCGGCAAAGTACTCCTGATGTTTGACATTCACACCATACTCTTGTAGCGCTTTGGAAAGGTCATCCATCGCCAAGGTTAGGCGCTTATCCTTTTGTAGCTTGTCTCTTTTGTCCTTGACTACTGCCGATTGTCTTGCCTTGCAGTGCTGAAGAGCATCAGTTGCAACCTCCGCAATAAACTTCTGCGTAGCAACGGCTACCAGCCTAACTAAGCGTACATCTGGACACTGAAACCCGCTCTTGGCCAAGTAGTGCTCCACCAATTCGTCTGGAATAGTTGGGGTGTAGTCCATCAAAGACACCAAAAAATTGGAGAACGCAGCATCATCCTCGTGTCTTGTTTCTTCAAATTGTTGCCTCTGGTTCATCTTCTTGTATGAATTGAACAAAATGTATATCTTTGCAAAATCTTTCCTTTTCCAAGATAACGAGTTGCCCTAGATTCCCCCAAGCTTACAGATGAGAGGTGAATGACAAGTGGAAGATTATTAGATATTATCCTAGTAGAAGATAAGCAAGGAATTGCGAACAAAAAAAAAAGCTCATTTGGTGATTGTTTTTGTTTTGTTTTCCTTTTTTTTTTTTGTATTTGCTTTCATTTTTCAGAAAACATTGTTTGACAACTGGTTTTCCTTCTGAGAAACTGGAACCAGAAGCCCTTTCGCATTAAAAAGCTTGAAAACAAAAAAAACAAAATGCTTCCTCAAAATTGGCAACATTTTCCCACTATAAACAGATAATACCTTCATTTTGACTAAACCCAACAAAACCCTCCCCTCAAATTTTCTCTAAAATTATATATCTTCTCTCTTTGCGCTCATGGTTATCAAACTATGTTTTCTAGTTTTTGAAAGCGGGGAAAAAAAGAAATCAGAAATACAAAAGCAAAAGTAGTTACCAAATGGACCTTAAACTTCTGTAAATGGAAAAAAACAACAGGCCACACAATAAAAAATCTACACCAATACAGTATGCTACTCAACAACAAATTAAGCAAAGGAAAAATCACTAATCATTGCTAAGACTAGAGCGAAGCAGCTAAACTTTCTGTAAAGTTAGTGTTCAAAAATATTTAAACTTTATGATAAGAAACTGAACTATTAGCGCAACCCCTTTCTTGTGGGAATATATCATTTGTTATGATGCATAATACTAATTGCAAAGGGACTGATTTACATTTAATTAATGATTTCTTGGGGTAATGGTAATCTTAAGTTAATGTTTATAATAGACTTACAGAGTTCAAATAGATTAGAATTGTAAACTTGCAATTACTAAATTTTACTTTAAAATTCTGAAAGAACATGGAAGTAAAATCTTGATAAATATAAATCCTTACATTCTAGTATGAAGAGTTGCAAATATGAAATAGTTAGATTTTCAAGATTTTTATAACCCTAAAGCCAACCATAAGACATAATCCTTAAATTTCAAATATACAAAATCAATATCATATCAATCTGTATGAGAGAAATGTATACATTATAATATGAATATATAAAACAAGAAACCTTTTTCACTTCAATCATTCACCCAAAAGTTATTCATCAAGTTTGAATGCTCATATCAACAAAATGAAACACCACATAAGAATGGGAAGGGATCAAGACTGGATAGCCATACTCGTCAAGGCAAACAAAGGAAAAGTACAAGAGTCACTAGAGAACCAAGTTGGTTAAGGAATACGCCTAGGTGAGATGCGTTGGCAATTAGTGAGTGGGGATAGGTAGTAGCATTGCAAATAACATGTTGTGACACGGTGATTCAAAGTGTAAGCCGTACTCAATTGTAGAGACAATATATAATTTGTATGAGAGAGATAGAGGCTATGAGAATTCATGTAGTTGTTTTATTTTATTTCAATTTGACCGTTTTCTGTTCTTAATTTACTTTGGAGATTTCCCTGGTCTTGAATACAGGTAACAAAATACATATAAAATTCATAAAGTAGACAATCTAAAAATCTTTAACAACACGAAGCTCATACCTAGAAAGAATGGAGAGGGAGGCTGCAAAATCTTCGATGTTAGGGATTCTTGCAGAGAGTTCCACAATTGAGCAGCCAGGTCTATTGGAATTTTTGCTGGATAGATTAGGGCCTATAGTTGAGATTGGGTTTAGAATTGGGATTCATATGTATTTAAGGATATAAAAGTAGGATTGTGCAACAGTAAATTACCTTAGGAAAATCACTCCAAAATGGATACGGGTGTCACTGATTTTACCAAAACTTGTACCGGTTGTTCTTTTAAGGTTATAAAAATAAAAAATAAAAAATAAAAAAAATGATGAGTGTTCAAAATTCACAGCTCAAAAATCAATCTCCTGGTCCAGAATTAAAGTACACAATATTAATACAACCGTGCTATACAACAACATTAAAATACAATCAATACATACAGCCATACATCAATACAGGCTATACTTCAAATACAAATATTAAGCTTCCTGCCTAGTGCCTACTGCTTCCACCAAAATTAAAATGGGTAAAACATTAAACTGAAATATCATGTTAATCTAAAATGGGTAAAACAAATTGGAAAATCAAAATTAAATTTTCAATTCAGGGACAAAAAAAACAAGCAATAAATTAACCCATTTCAATTTTTAAGAAAAAATTATTCTACAAACAACCCTAGAAATCAAAACAACTCCAATTAAAGAAATTTTTATACAAGAGTCGATGAGAGAATCAAGATGAAAGCTTATTACCTGAGAAAGATGTCGATGAGATGGAACACAAGGCAGCCGTGGCCCGTTAGCAGCAGAAGGCAACTAGAGGGACGGAGGGAGATGGGTCGGCCGAGAGATCGGAGAGGGAAAGACCAGATTCGTGAATTAATGAGCATGTGAAAGTATCTAGGCCCCCACTAAATTTTACACAGAGCAACATAAAGACATGTTTGACAAAAAATGAATGAGTTAAATATGAATTTAAATGAAAAAATTATTTAATAATTGACATGTCTAAAATATCTGAAAGATAAAATTTTATTATTTTACTCTTATGAAAAAATTCAAAATTATTGTAAATTTATTTAATATTACTTAATATAATAGTTAATATTCTTTTTTTAATTTTTTTTTATTTCATTTAGCTGCTCATTCAGCCATTCAGCTAAAAAAAATCTGACTTAGCCATTCAGCTCGTCCATCTTACCGATTTAGTCATTCAGATCAAAACAAACGCACTGACCGATTCAGCCATTCAATCCTTTAGTCATTCAGCCCTATACAAACACCCCCTAACATTCTGTTTCTGAGTTTTGGACGGAAAAGAAAAGAAAAGAAACATTATATTATAACAGAAAAGAAAAGAATAGAAAACTTGAAGTTTTCTTTTGTTTTGTTTCTGAGTTTTTAATAAAAAATTTAAAAAAATTCTTTTCTTGCGTTTTTGAGATCCAATGAAAAGAAAAGAAAAATATAATTTTTACAAATTTACCCTTTTATTAATTATAACCATTGAACCATTAATAAAAATATGCAAGAAAAATTTAATCAAAGAAAAAATTATATAATTAAATACAAAATTCCAAATAAAATGTTGAAGAAAAACTACTTCTATAAAGTTATTGTCATACCATACCCAAAAGTCACATATCAAACTTAATCTGTATTATTAATACTAACAGAGATTATTCATCGAATTCTTTAAGAAATTCAATCTCCTCTCTAATGGTAACCGGCCTAAACATTGCTCGTGTCTTGTCTTAATTTTCTAGTAGCCAAAAATATGCCTCATCGATTTTTTCCTCATCGAAATTATTATAATTGCTAAGATAATTATTACCTTAATTTATTTATTATATCTTTTAGGACTATATAATTACAAGCTAATTATTAATTCTATGTTTATAGATTATTTTTGCATTAATTTATTCATTAGTTTTGATATTATTTATTAATAATAAGATTTTTAAGCTTTTAAATTTTTTAACGTAATTTTATATGACAATACATAATAAAAAATTGCAAACTTTTTTTTTTTGGAACAAATTTAACTCAAATAATAATACAATAAAATATATGAAAAAAAGGACAAGACCCGTGGCTCGCATGGACATTCATGCTAGTATATATAAAATATAAAACGGTACTAATTGACCATACTCGATTAATATAATTTAATGAAATGAGCCCAATTACCCAAAATAATTATTTTCTTTATTTAATTATGAAATTAATTAATTTCAAGTTATATTAAAATAAATTAATTATCGTTCGCGGCAGTCTGAGAACTCGTTCGCAGTAACAAAAAAGTCGTTCGCGCCAATAAGTCTCTTTATCTCTATCAGCTTAGGTTTAGTAGATAAAAAAAAATTGGGGACATGAGTTGTAATTTAAAATTTATTATATTAAAAGTTGAGGATAATATTTGAATTATAAAAATATTACTTATTCTAATTTCTTTTCCGTCCAAATTATGTAAATTTTGAACGGAAAACTTTGGCAGGAAAAGTGACTAAGTTTTCTATCAATTTCTTTTCTTTTCCGTTTATTAAAAAACTCAGAAACATAGGAATGAGAAAGAAAACTTAAATTTTTTGTTCATTTCTTTTCTTTTCTGTCCATTTTAAAACTCAAAAACAAAGTGTAAAGGGCAAATGAAACCTCGGATTTGTTTGCACAAATAATGTATCTGGAGATTTATAATAATAATAATAAAAAAGGTTGAAGGAACACTTTACAAATTCATGATAATATGTCTTAAATAATTTTTGATAATGAATAAGACAAGCTAAAAATTTGAGATTACTACCATATTACCTTTTCATTTATTAGTCTACTAGAAATTTTTCATGTCTCAAGTCACGATATAACGAAAAATTAAATTACAATTCAAAAATATTATATTATTTAAAGACTCTTTACAACTTAAAATAATTTACAATCAAACATAACAATTGTCAAAATTCACCATACCACCACAATAATAAATACATACTTAATCATTAACACATATCCAACCACCAAAAATTTCGAGAGAGTTTTCTTTAAAAATAGATATCCAAAAAAATTAAATCTGTTTACAAAATATACAATCATCAATACACATTCAAACCACCAAAACCATCATTCCATACCCAAAATCATCATAACCATGTATAATTAGTTAGCTTTACAAAAGACAGAACACAAAAAATACATACATACAGAAAATAGAGAAACAACTTCTTTTTCTTTATAGCTTACACCAAGTATCATTCAATATATGCCTGAAAATATTTGAAATATAAAATTATCGAAATCTGTGAGTTAAAATAAAATAATTGTAAATCCGAAACATAAGACCCCTTACTTTTTTTTTAATTGGATTCAATATAATTAATTACATTACCCTGAATTATCTAAAAAAACAAATGATGTGACGCCCCCAAAATGGGTATACATCACTTATTCTGAGTCGCTAAATACATGGTACAGAATACAAATACAATCTTTAATATACCACAAGAAAGCTGTGAGTTTCAATACAAATACTGTCTTCTAGACAATATCCACTCTCAGAATAAGTCCTCATTATATTTATTGTCACACTATTTAACAAAATTTTGAGGACTACTAATACTATCATTTGATCCATCACTCCATTTCCCGACTTGTCCCAGCTATATTCTCATTTCCTGAAGAGAACAGTGAAAGAAAGGGTGAGCTCAAATAGCCCAGTAAGAAATATTATGACTAAGATAATGCAAAATAAATTATCATTAGTCTTCAACAATGTTAAACTGATAAAATACAATAGACATCAAGTTTAACTGCAACGGATCAAGCAATCCATTAAAAGAGTCAAGTAGAGAATAAAATCTACTATCTTTTATGATTTAAAAAGTTTTTCATGACTTTTATCGCTGAGACTCAGGTTAATAAATAATCCACATCATCCCTGTACTACGGCCAAGGATATTCATTAGTGTCACAACCACAAATTATCCATGCATCACAGCCAATGATATTCATGTATTCATCAATGGTCATGATCATGCCAACAACTGTCCATCAATGCACTACGGGCCAATGAGGACTTTTACCACATCATTTGTAACATTACGGTCATGATTATACCGAATAATCTCTGGTCATAATCATACCAAGTCCATCTATGCACTACTGGCCACAGATGACTTTCAACATAATATAAACATGAGGATGATGACAATGATATAAGAATTCAATAAAACAAGTTCAAGAATTAATTTATCTAGGAACTAATAACGTCCAAATTATCAACATGATACTGCTTTGTAGAGTAAAATTCAAGAATGCTCAGAAGAATATTTTCATGAAAAGATACTGGATGAAGCACAAATATTAAGGATATTCCACTAATTTCATGGAGTATAGAAGTCAAAACTTTAACTAACTGAGTATAATAACGAATGGAATAACAAAAGAATTCACCATGCATTCGGTACTTTGCATAAACAGGTTATTCCAACAGAATAATAAGTAACGGAACCAGGTCAGGTGAAATTCGCACCGACATGATGTTCCAACAGAATAATAAAGATGGAACCAGGTCCGGCGTAAAACGCACAGACAGGATATTCCAACAGAATAATAATAAAGACGGAACTAGGTCCGGCGTAAAACGCACAGACATGGTATTCCAACAGAATAATAATAAAGACGGAACCAGGTCCGGCGTAAAACGCACATACAGGATATTCCAACAGAATAATAATAAAGACGGAATTATAGAAGAATGTCACCAAGTATAGGGTAGTCCGCGTATACTGGTTATTCCAGCAGAATAATAATGAATAGAATAATAGAAGTTCTCTTCATGAATACAAAAGAAATAATACCCCTTACCTTAAAAAGAAGAGTATTTCGACGGGTAGGGCGGGAAATATACTTGAAGAAAACTTGCACTATCTGTTACGCTCAAAGCTTTCTTAAACTCTAAAGAAATACGCTCGAGATTACAGAAGAAGAACTCTATCTATAGTTTCTCTCTCTATAGTTTCAGTGAATTCGTAAGAAATAATGAAGGAATGAACTTCTATTTATAGAAGAATGGACTGCATAGTAACTAATTCATGGACGATCCAGATTGATTTACTTTTAAACGGACGGTCCAGATTGATTTAATAAAATATTCTAATAAAACAAAATCTTTTATATAAAATATATATATATATATATATATATATATATATATATATATAACGCCTGATAACTCACGGGTTGCTATCCCCGTGATTACCATCTCAGCCAAAATTTCAACTATCAATTATATATATAAAACATATAGTACTCCCACCATCCCTTTTTCTTCTTCTTCATTACCACCCGTGAATCCCTTTCCCATTTGTCAACTTCACAAGCACCCACACATGCTTTTATATATATAATATATATTATATATATATATATATATATATATATATATATATATATATACATAATAGCTTTCTACCGATTATTTTAATAAACGGGTAAATGAGGGGTCCATAAAATAAGCTAATTTACATCAAATACTTCATAAAAAAAATCCCCTCAATATTTTTAACAACATTTATCATCATTATTATAATTCACAATATTAATCGACCAGGTCGTTCCCAGGAAAGAGGGGAATTTCAATAAGGATTTCTCCCTATTGGCGCGCAATTAGGTGACCAAACCTCTCATTGACATAACTTCTAGACATCGTTAATATTGCAAATAATAATATTAATAACTTTGTCGTCTCAATTATTGATTTAATAATATATAAAATATTGACAATAATTGAATCAAATAACGTGAGATACTATGCAGCAATTACTGTAGCAATAATTGAACAAAATTGGGTGACTTCTCACGTAAGCATCAATAATCAATACCGTGTGCTACTATGCAACCACGCGTATTACTGTACTTTTAACACTGGTCGTTTCAACAGTTAACGGTAAAACTTCTGCCATTATTTATAAAAAGATATTTTTGTCGTTTTCTCAATCCGACAATAATTCCGTTATGGGGTCCACCAATGATTGTGCCGTCGTACGAATATTCCCTATTAAAACGAATATTTTCCGACCAATCGAATATAATATAACAACTTGCGTACTTTGCAAAATTTATAATTATTATCCACAACTATAACATTATTTCAAATTCACACCTTAATATAAAAAATGATATTTATATAAAAAAAATTATCTTTATTCATAAAAGTTGGGGTCTTACAACCTCCCCTTCTTAAGAAATTTTGCCATCGAAATTAGGGTACGTACCTGGTATGTCGAAGAGGTAAGGATACCTTGATTTCATTTCAGATTCTGACTCCCAGGTCATTTCCTCAACATCGTGATTTCTCCACAAAACTTTGACTTGAAGTATAACATTGGAGCGTAGAATATATTCCTTCTTATCCAAGATTTGAACAGGAACCTCTTCATACATTAAATCTTCCGCTATTTCAACCGATTCTAACTCAATAATGTGGTTCGGGTCTTTCACATATTTACGTAACATGGATATGTGAAAAACGTTATAAACATGAGACATACTTAGCGGTAAAGCGAGTCTATAGGCCACAGCTCCTACTCGATCGAGGATTAAAAATGGGCCAATGAATCGAGGATTGAGCTTTCCTCTCTTTTCAAATCTCGTAACTCCTTTCCATGGAGCAACACGTAAAAACACATGATCTCCTATATCGAATTCTACGTCTTTTCGATGAAGATCATCATAACTCTTTTGTCGATCTTGTGAGGCTTTTATACGTTGTCGGATCGTTTGAATCTTTTTCGTAGTCATACGTATCAACTCCGATCCCAACAACGTTGCTTCACCCACCTCATCCCAGCATACTGGAGAACGACACTTTCTTCCATACAACGCCTCGAATGGAGCCATGCCAATACTTGCTTGATAACTGTTGTTGTAGGAAAACTCCACCAATGGTAAGAACTTGTCCCAACTTCCCTTGAAGTCAAGGACACAGAGTCTTAAGAGATCTTCAAGAGTTTGAATCGTCCTCTCCGACTGCCCGTCCGTCTGAGGATGATATGCCGAGCTAAGTCGTAAATTCGTGCCCATAGCTTTTTGCTAACTAACCCAAAATCGTGAAGTGAATCTTAGGTCTCGATCAGAAACAATAGATACTGGCATACCATGCAGTCTTACAATCTCGTTTATGTACATACGAGCAAGACGTTCAAGTGTATAAGTTTATCGTATTGGTAAGAAATGAGCAGACTTGGTCAATCTATCAACAATGACCCAAATTGCATCTATGCCTTGAGAAACCTTGGGAAGACCAGTAACAAAATCCATGGTAATGTGCTCCCACTTCCATTCTGGAATTTCAAGTGGTTGCAATGGACCTTTTGGTACTTGATGTTCCGCCTTGACTCGTTAAAAAGTTAGACACCTTGAGATAAATAGCGCTATCTCTCTCTTCATATTGCTCCACCAAAATGTATGACGAAGATCACGATACATTTTAGTACTCCCAGGATGGATTGCAAACGGTGTGTTGTGCACCTCCATCATGATTTTATACTTTAAATCAGGGTCGTTAGGAACACAAAGTCTGGAGTTGACTCGAAGTATTCCTTCTTCATCGATTCTTGCTTCTGGTATATCACCTTCTTGCACTTTCTTTCTCATACACATCAGCTCCAGATCTGTAACTTGAGCAGCTTTAACTTTATCAATTAAAGTCGGTTCTACTCGTATATTTGCCATCATCACATCGGTCCCTGGAGTCTTTAACTCTATCTCCATCCTTTGCAAGTCACACAAAATGGCGTTGACAATATCGCACTCGTACCCGCATATGATCTTCTACTCAATGCGTCAGCTACCACGTTCGCTTTTCCAGGATGGTATTGGATGGTATGATCATAATCTTTCAACAGTTCAAGCCAATGTCGTTATCGCATGTTGAGTTCCTTTTGAGTGAAGAAATATTTGAGGCTTTTATGATCCGTAAAGATCTCCACTTTCTCCCCATACAAGTAATGTCTCCAAATTTTAAGTGCAAAAACAACAGCTGCCAACTCTAGATCATGAGTAGGATAATTCCTTTCATATTCTTTGAGTTTTCGAGAGGCATAGGCTATGACTTTTCCATGTTGCATGAGAACACATCCCAACCCTTTGCCCGAAGCATCACTGTAGATGACAAATCCCTCCGAGCCAGATGGTATTATCAGAACAGGTGCTGAAATGAGTCTCCTCTTAAGTTCTTGAAAACTCTTCTCACATTCTTCGCTCCAACCGAACTTTGTATCTTTCTGAGTCAGCTGAGTTAATGGAGTAGCGATTCGAGAAAATTCTTCCACAAATCTCCGATAATAACCAACTAAACCGAGAAAGCTACGTACTTCGATCACTGATTTAGGTTGCTCCCAACTTTGAATTGCTTCAATTTTTGTCGGGTCAACAGATATTCCATGACTTGATACTACGTGCCCAAGGAATGCTACTTCCTCAAGCCAGAACTCGCATTTCTTCAACTTGGCATAAAGCTTGTATTCACGAAGCTTTTGGAGTATCAGCCTCAAGTGTTGCTCATGATCTTCATGGCTTTTGGAATAAATAAGGATGTCATCAATAAACACGACCACAAAGTGATCCAAATATTCCTTAAATACTCGGTTCATCATATCCATGAAGGCAGCAGGAGCATTAGTCAATCCAAAAGACATGACTAAGAATTCATAATGCCCGTACCGAGTTCTGAAGGCAGTTTTTAGAATATCCTCAGTTCTAACCTTCAGCTGATGATATCCAGAACGAAAATCGATCTTTGAAAAAAATTGTGCTCCTTGCAACTGGTCAAACAGGTCATCAATACGTGGCAATGAGTACCTATTTTTGATAGTGACATGATTCAACTCCCGATAATCAATGCAAAGTCGCATACTCCCATCTTTCTTCTTCACGAATAGAACATGAGCACCCCAAGGAGAAGTACTAGGACGAATAAAGCCAATGTCTAACAATTCCTGCAGTTGGGTCTTTAACTCCTGAAGTTCAATAGGAGCCATTCGATATGGGGCTTTGGAAATGGGTTTTGTACCGGGTTCAAGGTCGATACAAAATTCAATTTCACACTCTGGGTGTAGGCCAGGAAGTTCTTCAGGGAATACGTCAGGAAATTTATTAACAATAGAAATATCATTTAAAACTGACGTATTTTTGTTTAGATCCGTAACATGAGCTAAGAAAGCTTGACATCCGTTTTTCAATAAACGAATAGCTTTATGTTTGAGATGACAGTGATTGATTTTAATAGTTTGGTTGATTGAATTCGCATAATAGGTTGGTTAGGAATATGAAAGTTAACAACCTTACGAAAATAATCAATTTTTGCATGATGAGTAGTTAACCAATCAATCCCTAGAATTACGTCAAATGCAAGTATTTTCAATGAAATAAGATCGACAGGTAATGTGATGGTACCGATTTGAACCAAACAAGACTTATAAACAGTGGATGTAATGAAGGTTTCTCCCAACGGAGTTTCAACAGATAAGTCAAAGTCTAATTTCTCCGGAGTCAAATTTAAACGTTGAGCGCAAGTAGGAGAAATAAAGGAATGGGTAGAACCGGTATCAAATAAGGTATAGACTTCGTTAGAGTTTATGATAAGCTTACCCATGATGACCTCGTTCGGGTTCTTTGCTTTCTGGGAGGTCACAACAAACGCTCTCCCTTGCACTACCGGTTTTGACTTTTCTGGGACGGCCTTTGGTGCCTCCATCCTAGCTGAACTTGTCTTCAGTAAACGATAAAATCGAGCTAAGTGACCTTCTCTTCCACAATTATAACATGCTTTGGATGGCATCGCGCAGTTTGGACTGATGTGTCCCTCCTCTCCGCATTTGAAGCATATGATAGGTGGTCGTTCTCCTTCCTTAACAACGGGTGCTAGTGCTGATGTCTTTCCATCATTGTTGAATCTCCTCTTCTTGAAATGTCCATTCTTATTGTTTTGGCCCTGATTACCACCGAAGTGGTTACCATTTCTGTCCTGTTGATTTCCTCCACGCTTGTTGTCACCGCTTCGATGACTGCTCTCACTGGTATTATCATTTTGCCGGCTTCTCTCTTTTAGTTGTGTTGACTCGTTATCCCCCTCCACTAATTGAGCCCTATTCACAATATCTGAATACAAACACAGTTTATGAGAAATAAGATGTTGACGTATCTCCGGCTTCAAACCTCTTAAAAACATCCGCGTCATTCTCTCTTTATTATCCACTAAGTGGCACGCAAATCGAGATAACTCGGCAAACTTAGCTTCGTACTGCGACACGATCATATTATTCTGCTCCAACTTGATGAACTCTACCTCCTTCATATGATGAATACTTTCGGGAAAGTACTTGTCATTGAACAGTTCTTGGAACTTCTCCCAAGACATCTTCAGTGCGGCAGGTTGAGTACGCTTTACCGATTTCCACCAGTAATCAGCCTCTCCTCGCAACATAAAGGTGGCAAAGGGAACCTTTTGCTCCTCGGAGCATCCCAAGACATCAAATATCTTGGTGATCTGCTTTATCCACGTTTCCGCCTTAAGGGGTTTTGGCTCTCCAATAAACTCCGGTGGTCCCAGCTTCTTGAACTGTTTAGCGGTGACCGTCCGAGAGTTACCAGTGTTTCCACCTACATTTTAGACAGGAGCCGCTCTCGCCTGATGTTGCATGAATTGAATAAAGCCTCTGAACAATCCATCATTCATCATTTGGTCAATGTTGTTGTTCAACTGAGGATTGCCGCCTTCCTGATGCACATTATCCTGATTATTAATATGTGGAGACTTAACTGTCTCCTGTGCTCCATTGCAATTCTTAACATTCTCGAATGTCATTTTCAGATACTGCCACAAAATAAGGGTTAGTTGACATATAACATATTATCTCTATACTCTGACCAACCAATTAAATACCAAGTAAAATTAGGTAGGTCATACTAGTGAAGGAATTTCCCGTCTCTCCCCTCCTAGTTCTAGTCTCACATCTTAGCCAGGGATCATATCCCTAGGCTTTGATACCAACTATGACGCCCCCAAAATAGGTATACATCACCTATTCTGAGTTGCCAAATACATGGTACAGAATACAAATACAATCTTTAATATACCACAAGAGAGCTATGAGTTTCAATACAAATACTATCTTCTAGACAATATCCACTCTCAGAATAAGTCCTCATTATATTTATTGTCACATTATTTAACAGAATTTTGAGGACTACTAATACTATCATCTGAAGAGAACAGTGAAAGAAAGGGTGAGCTCAAATAGCCCAGTAAGAAATATTATGACTAAGATAATGCAAAATAAATTATCATTAGTCTTCAACAATGTTAAACTGATAAAATACAATAGATATCAAGTTTAACTGCAGCGGATCAAGCAATCCATTAAAAGAGTCAAGTAGAGAATAAAATCTACTATCTTTTATGATTTAAAAGGTTTTTCATGACTTTTATCGCTGAGACTCATGTTAATAAATAATCCATATCATCCCTGCATTACGGCCAAGGATATTCATTAGTATCACAACCACAAATTATCCATGCATCACAGCCAAGGATATTCGTGTATTCATCAATGGTCATGATCATGCCAACAACTGTCCATCAATGCACTACGGGCCAATGAGGACTTTTACCATATCATTTGTAACATTACGGTCATGATTATATCGAATAATCCCTAGTCATAATCATACCAAGTCCATCTATGCACTACTGGCCATATATGATTTTCAACATAATATAAACATGAGGATGATGACAATGATATAAGAATTCAATAAAACAAGTTCAAGAATTAATTTATCTAGGAACTAATAACGTCCAAATTATCAACATGATACTGCTTTGTAGAGTAAAATTTAAGAATGCTCAGAAGAATATTTTCATGAAAAGATACTGGATGAAGCGCAAATATCAAGGATATTCCACTAATTTCATGGAGTATAGAAGTCAAAACTTTAACCAACTAAGTATAATAACGAATGGAATAACAAAAGAATTCACCATGCATGCGGTACTTCGCATAAACAGGTTATTCCAACAGAATAATAAGTAACGGAACTAGGTCAGGTGAAATTTGCACCGACAGGATGTTCCAACAGAATAATAAAGACGGAACCAGGTCCAGCGTAAAACGCACAGACAGGATATTCCAACATAATAATAATAAAGACGGAACTTGGTCCGGCGTAAAACGCACAGACAGGATATTCTAACAGAATAATAATAAAGACGGAACCAGGTCTGGCGTAAAATGCACAGACAGGATATTCTAACAGAATAATAATAAAGACGGAATAATAGAAGAATGTCACCAAGTATAGGGTAGTCCGCGTATACTGGTTATTCCAGCAGAATAATAAAGAATAGAATAATAGAAGTTCTCTTCATGAATACAAAAGAAATAATACCCCTTACCTTAAAAAGATGAGTATTTCGACGGGTAGGGCCGAAAACATCCTTGAAAAAAACTTGCACTATCTGCTACGCTCAAAGCTTTCTTAAACTCTAAAGAAATACGCTCGAGATTACAGAAGAAATACTCTCTCTATAGTTTCAGTGAATTCGTAAGAAATAATGAAGGAATGAGCTTCTATTTTTAGAAGAATGGACTGTATAGTAACTAATTCATGAACGGTCCAGATTGATTTACTTTTAAACGGACGGTCCAGATTGATTTAATAAAATATTCTAATAAAACAAAATCTTTTAAATAAAATATAATATAATATAACATTATATATATATATATATATATATATATATATATATATATATATATATATAACGCCTGATAACTCATGGGTTGCTATCCCCGTGATTACCATCTCAGCCAAAATTTCAACTATCAATTATATATATAAAACATATAGTACTCCCACCATCCCTTTTTCTTCTTCTTCATTACCACGCGTGAATCCCTTTCCCATTTGTCAACTTCACAAGCACCCACACATGCTTTTATATATAATATATATATATATATATATATATATATATATATATATATATATATATATATATACATAATAACTTTCTATCGATTATTTTGATAAACGGGTAAATGAGGGGTCCATAAAATAAGCTAATTTACATCAAATACTTCATAAAAAAAAATCTCCTCAATATTTTTAACAACATTTATCATCATTATTATAATTCACAATATTAATCGACCAGGTCGTTCCCAGGAAAGAGGGGGCTTTCCAATAAGGATTTCTCTCTATTGGCGCGCAATTAGGTGACCAAACCTCTCCTTGACAGAACTTTTAGACATCGTTAATATTACAAATAATAATATTAATAACTTTGTCGTCTCAATTATTGATTTAATAATATATAAAATATTGACAATAAATGAATCAAATAACGTGAGATACTATGCAGCAATTACTATAGCAATAACTGAACAAAATTGGGTGACTTCTCACGTAAGCATCAATAATCAATACCGTGTGCTACTATACAACCACGCGTATTACTGTACTTTTAACACTGGGCGTTTCAACAGTTAACAGTAAAACTTCTGCCATTATTTATAAAAAGATATTTTTATCGTTTTCTTAATCCGACAATAATTCTGTTGTGGGGTCCACTAATGATTGTGCCGTCGTACGAATATTCCCTATTAAAATGAATATTTTCCAACCAATCGAATATAATATAACAACTTGCGTACTTTGCAAAATTTATAATTATTATCCACAACTATAACATTATTTCAAATTCACACCTTAATATAAAAAATGATATTTATATAAAAAAATTTATCTTTATTCATAAAAGTTGGGGTTTTACAAATGAGCACACACATTTATATGTAGTGGGGGGGGGAATGATTTAGATTGATATAAGTAAGAACTTAGAGAGATTGTAACAAATTATCAATTTATTTAGGAAAAGATATGGATGAATGTAGACTTATAATCAAATAAGGTTTTCTTAGTACCATTTCAACAAACAGTTCATTTACTTAATGATTTAAATCATAAATCTGTATTGGTGGCAGTATAATGGTGTGTGTGTTTGATTTGCGAGTATTTAATTAGTTACAGTTATGTGTGTGTGTGTGTGTGTGTGTTTTGTTTGTGCATGTATTGTGTGTGTTGTGTGTTTGCATGAGAAGTAGAGAAATATAGAGAGTCTTAGTAAGAGAGACTTTCATATCTAAACAATTGTTTGGTTAGTGGTGAGTTAGTCATCGTCAAAGGTGGACAGGTCGGTACTGGATTGCATATCATTTAACTCTCTTAAATGTCTTCTTCATCCCTTTAAATCTTCTCTTCATCACTATCCTTAATGTCGTCGTATCAATACGAACGCACTTTGCCCAATGAGGAGAATGCACAACCACCTAAATTATTCACATAAATAATAAAAGTAACACTATTTATATTGTAGGAATAGTAAAGTTATTTTGATGCAGTGACATAAAAGTAGATTTACCTGATTACGCCGACCCCATCCACAAAGGTCCATTGTATATACTGTATCGTTCTCGTTAATAAATTCACTCCAATCCTACAAAGAATGAACCTCATTGTAAAATTAAAAATTGAAATGTTGAAAAGAGTACATAATTCAGTAGAAATAAATTGTTTAAACTATACCATTTACTTGTCGTAAGAATATTATAACAAAACTTCTAGGTAAACAAAATTTGTGGTGCAATTCGACCCATCTTCCGGAAGGAGGAAAGTAATATGATCCAAAGATGTGCATTTAGATAGTGTCACATAAAGGTGTCCATGACTAAAAATTGGTGTCCGCAAATCAATCCCAACGAACTTGACAGATTGGCCTTGGGCTTTATTAATTATCATAACATAAGTTAATCGGACAGGAAACTGACGTCTTGTTATTCGAAAAGACAAGTCCAAATATGTTGGTGTCAATGATATTCTCGGAATGAAGACTAAATTGCCAATTTTATCTCCATTTAATATTCGAGCTTCAATTACCCTTGAGGAACATCTAACAACCATCAACCGCGTGCCATTACAAAGTCCATCTTTCGGTGCAATATGTCGTAACAACATTATTGGGCATCCAACTTTCAACTCCAATTTAAACGGTGGCAACCTTGAAGGATTCAACAAGTTTAAGTAATCATTAGGATATCGATTCCTAATGGTACGATCAAGCTCATCACATTCAGACATTTTATCTGTAGCTAAAAAAGTAATTGTTTCTCCTAGAGTAATATTCAGTGCTGCAGCATTTATATCACTGACGTCGTCATTGAGAGCAGATAGAATTGTGCATTCAGTGAGAAAGGTTGGAGTCACTATACCAACCACATCCAATTATGGATAGATTCTAAATATCAATTCATTTAGATTATGACATCGATTTGTTGTAGATGAAAGTTGCACAATTTCTTGTGGATTGGTCCCAATCTAAAAAATGAAAGTATAATTAGTCACAAAGTGAGATTTAATTCAAAGTATCATGTTATAAAATTCAATTCAAGGTTGAATGAAATATTACCTCCATCTAGAATTGAGGAAAATTAGTATTTCGAACGTCTGTGCAAGTTAATCGCATGTTTAAACCCAAAGTTAAAACACATATATCTTTCCATAGTAAAGACCGTCTCAATGATGCACCCACGATTTACTCGCGAACGCCTTTAGGAATGACATGAAATATTTGTCGAAAGTTTCCACCTAAGACAACAGTGATACCCCCAAAAGATCTTTTATAGTCTCTGATATCTTGAAGGGTGCGATCGACTGCCTCAACAATATCGATGTTGAATAGGAACTTCATCCCATATTATCTGCTTTGTTTTTCTAGACAATTCGGTATGCATTGATTGTTTAGTGAACCCACATATTGAATTATTTAGGGTTTCCAAAGGAATTAAAAATATAAAATGTGCAGTGCGCCCCCTACCAATAATAATGATGCAATACCAGATGAAGCCACAATAACAACAACATGTCCATAGCTACGCAATTTGGTTGCAATGGTATTGTACAAAAATATTTTCCCCATCCCAGCACCTCCACTCAAGAAGAAAGTAGTTGCTATGTTTTCACATATTGACGTTGTGACAGTAGTATAAGCACAAATTTTTGCATCATTAATGTTGTCACCATTAATTTGTGCATCAGACTGTTGTGCTTCATTCTCAAGTTATTGGTGCTCAAACAATAATCTATTTCCAACTATTGCATTCCAATTTCCAGTTGGTTGTGGCATGGGTGGAAAGTCAACTAAACTCTTCCCCGACTCATGGAGCAATTGATTCATCAAATATAAGCCATAATCTTCAATATAATCATTAGTTGGATTCAAAATTCCAAACATAGTATGAATCCTGTGTGTTAAATCATCACATATATGTGCTGAGAATTGCTTCCACAATGCAAATGGATGCAATGGAAAGCATTCCGTTAGAATTATAGAAAATAGTCTCCTTAATTGGTATCATGTTCTCATAATTACAGTCTCTTGAAGACATTGTATCCATTCTTCATCATCTTCAAGAAGTCCTCTTGCAATACATGTTGACTTAAATGTATTATGCATAACATTATTTACCGTGCGTAGCCAGTTAAATGAAGTAGGTCCTTTGACAACAGTTAAAAGCAAACGCAAATAAAATCGCTCACCTGAATTAGGGCTAACAAAGTACATTCTACCAATTGCATAACCCCTTTATCTTGGAGTCCATTTATTGATAGACTTGTTCCAAACAAATTTTTGTGGAAATTCCTGATAAGTTAATACACTGGCAGATTCATTTGTAGCGCAACAATAAAAAAAGCTAGTTAAAGTTGTTTCTTGATGTGCACCTTTAGAAAGGATCGTATCAAAAGATTCAGTAGGGTTAAAGACCACACAATGCATCTCAGGAAAATGAAGTGCCAATCTTACAACTGACGGAATCTCTTCATGCAAAGGATTACCAAACAATCGTCACGCAGCTTCTGGAGGTCCAATATACCTATCATCAAGATATTTTTGGATCTCATTAATTCCTCCAAGTACCATTGTTACGCGATCATGTCCTTTATAAATATACTTGTGAATGTATTTTACACATCCGATTTCTGCACAAACTTCAACATTGATATGACAATTAAACATTCTTGATAAATACGGATTATGTGGCACAACGTCTCTATTATCAATTTCTTGCCCCCTCATGATGTACTTTTGACCATTATTACGACGACGATAGACAGGATATCCATCGGAGTTCATACTTGTTGATTCAACAAATGATCGAGGATTCTGCTTGGTACACACCCCATTTTCTATACACGATGCTTGTGGATTTCGAGAACCACATGGTCCGTGTACCATGCAACCTATGATTGTTTCAAAAAGCAATGGGTTAGTTTTACAATTCAAAAATTCAGCACATACTACTCTGTCCACTTGAGAACATCTTTGAATTTTATCTGAACCATGAAGGAACAAAAGTGCATGCATGTGCGGTAACCCTATTTTTTTGGAATTCAATTGTAAAAACACGCGCTACTTTTCTACCAAAGACGTTGTTTGTTTCTATGTCCTTCATCAAAAAATTTCACTTCAACTCAAAAACACGGGCCACTAAATCAAGATAGTCAGTAGGGATCTGATTTGGCAATAATTTAGTAATTTTAGGCCATTTGGGATTTGCAGTCATAGTTAGAAAAATATTTGGGTGTTGATTATACCGCGTGATAGCCATTGCATCTTGAAAAATTTTAAACATATGTCTTTCACTACCAGTGAATGAAAATGGCAAAAACATTTGTTGACCAACTTGTTCACGACCAAGCTCATCTGCAAAAAGATCTGTAAGACCTTGGTAAAGTTCTGCATGAAGCTTCGATTGATTCAACTTGTAGTATGTCAACCAATTTTGTTCAGTAGCGATCCAAGCATCTACTATAAATTCCTGAAATAGTTTTTCAGCTCTCAAAATTGTTGAATAGTCAGTGTCACGTTGGAACATACGATAACTGTAATTGTGTCAATCGAGTACATGAAGGTCCATTGGGAAGAGTTCCACTATTTCAAATTTGGATTCCATCCTAGCTCACTATAAGGGAACAATACCACATAATGCAATGACAAATAGGCCGAATGACACTCATTAATTTGCATCAAACCATTATCTCCTTTCAAATGTAACACAATATCTCTCATTTCACTTGATTCAATTCCATCTCCTGGTAATATTACTGTAATCTCATCGGTTGTTGGAAGATTATATCGACGCCGGTCTATTATAAAACTGTAGTGAAGATAGGCCAGTAAATTCACCCCCGTCAATTCCAATTCACTTAAAATTGTGTGAGCCTGCTAATTTCATAGCACTACAAGAAAAAGGCTCTTCTGCGACCAGCTATCAGCGATCGTGTCCGGTCACCAATAAACATCAGCGACCGAAAACGGTCGCTAATATAGGTCGCACATAATATGGTCACTACGCGGACGTTAGCGACCATCTTTAGCACCGCCTTGTCAGTGACCGTCTAATAACGACCGATGGCGTCGCTAAGCTGAGTCACAGTGAGTCAGGTGTTAGAGGTGACGTGACCCAAGTGGTAGTGACCAACAATAGCGTCTGAAGTGGTCGCTGCCACCCTCGAGTCGTATGCGATCACTGAAAAGTATTTGCGACTGCATGTGGTGGCGGATGTGACACCCCCAAATTCGGGTACTCCAATTCCACAGATCTGGTGTTCATTGTCCATTAAAATCACATCTATCTACCCAAAATAAGGATAGTAAAAATTTCATAAATAATAATCCCATCAAAGGGGTTACATCATCAAACGAAATCCTAGGTCATTTAACCTTAATTATTACATCATCAGCGAAATAATAAAACAAAACATAATCAAGTCTATTACATAAGCTTCATAAATAAACAGTAGACTAAACATCATCTATTCAAGCATCTTACCCTTACCCTTGCTTGTAGAAAGCTCTTCAGACTTCTTAACCTCATCTGCATTATTTTGTGTAAGAGTGAACAAACAATTATCCGCAATAAGAAATTTTTTTAATAATAGTATATGAATGACAATCGACTGAGCTTTAGTTGGTAATATAATCTTATCGGAAACAATAAGCTTTATTTCAAGAGCTATGAGTTCAAAGGAATAATGAACTTTTAAATTAAACAACAAATATCAATATCAAAGGAATACAGTGAGGGTCAATCATCATCTATGTCCTAGGTTAACAAGCGTTTCTACTGTAACCTTTAACAGTCTAAATGACTATATGGACCATCATCTCGTACTCTAGGTGATCAACCATTCATACTATGTATTGCACAAACATTTTAACGCTATTGTGTAGCTCTAACATAATCCCCTGATATAGGTTTGTTCATCTCAACTTTAATCATTAGGTTTCGTACCAAAGGTAGTTTGGTTTGGAATTAGCTTCAAAGGAATTCTAGATCTTTAGTGCGTTCATCAACCAAGTACTAGTTGAAGTAAATAGGGATCAATAACTATTTAAGAGTTCGATTACAATATCATCATGAACATAGTATAACAACGAACCAATAAGATATAGAGTCTCAATGGGTTATAAATGAACAAGTGTTAATCATCGAATTCATGCTTTCAAGACTATAGAGGTACATAAGCGATTCATGTTTCAACAACTGACATAGTCTCAACGATTCACCACTGAGTAATTATCATTTATCGAAGTAGTGCTTTCAGAAAGAATTAGAAAGCTTATTTAAGAACATAAGAACTGAACTAAATCAAAAACCTTGTTGAGTAACAAAAGTTAGAGGACTTGCGTAATTGTAAACAAGATAGAGATAAATAATTTCCTCAATAGAAAGTAGAGTTAAGATACTGATTAGGATTAGAGAATTTGCATATCAATAACAAGTTAGGAATAGAAACTTGCATAATAAAAGATTAGGGTTAGAGAACTTGCTCAATTGAATAATAGATTCAAGAAACTTGCATAATGTAAAAGTAGATTTTAAGAACTTGCATAATCGTAATCAAGATAGGGTAAGGAACTTGCCTCGTGTGTAAGTTATATAATTTACAACTCACATTCCCAAATAACCTACACATACCATTTAGAATCACAATACCAATTAATTGTAATGTAACTAACATCATTTGTATACTTCTATTTTAATCTTAACTTTAGATCTGACTATATTAATCACATAGCACAAACTTAACTCTTAAACACATTATTAACATTTCGAACAACGAATTTAAGTACACATCCAACTTATTAATTAACCACATGAAATCATCATTTACATGTTAATAATATGTTATTAAAATGTAACACGTTATCTTGTTACGTGTCTAACACGTTATCAGGTTCATCAGATTAAGTTAACTCATCATGCTATGGTTTGAAATCAACACAAAACGAAACAGTTCCTTCTCTGCATTTCTCGCCGTGGCGAGATTTTGTACTAGAAAAAGTTCGCCGGGGCACATATCTTAACGATGAGAACCTCGCCGGGGCACAGGTTCCAATATTTGAACTCTGCAACTTGCGAACAAACATGTTTTTAAGCCAAAAACTCGACTTTAACACATAAAACTCTAAATTAAACATACCCAAATGATATAGACTTCACAAAAGCAATGTCAAGCATGCATAGAACCATTCCAACAACAGAAACAACCAAAACATCTAAATTTGAAGAATTAAAACCATGTATTTTTGTAAGACCCCGAATTTTATAAAATAAAAGTATTCAATTTTTCTTATAATTACTATTCAGTAAATGGTTAAATTGATAAAAAGTTAAAGTTAAGGGTGATATATGAATATTTTTTAAAATAAGCAAATGGTTATAAAATATTCTTTCTGTCGAGGAATATTCGTTTGGTCGTGGAATATTTTTTCTGTCGGGGAATATTCGTACGACGGCGCAGCTATTTGTGGGCCCCATAATGGAAAGCGATTGGATGAAAAAAATGACAAATTTGAGTTTTTATAAATAACGACGTAGTTGTTACCGTTAACACTGCTGGAATACCTGGTGGTTAAAATACAGTAATACGCGTTATTGCACAGTAGCACACGGTATTGCACAGTATTTTTGAAATTATTGATTCTTACGTAAGAAGGCACTACTCAATAATTATTACAGTAATTACTGTTCAATATTTTATTTTATTGATTCAATAATTGCTACGTTGAAATTTTATATTATTGTTGTTCAATAATTGTCACTGCATAGTATTTCCCATTATCAGATCAATAATTCATATTATTTGAATAATATTATTAGATAACATTATTGGCAATGTCTAGAAAGTTCTGTCTAAGGAGAGGTTTGGTCACCTAATTGCGCGCCAGTAAGGAAAAATTCTTATTGAAAAACCCCCTCTTTCCTGGGAACGGCCTGGTTGTCATAAATGTGATTCTGTAATATTATTTGTGAATAATTAATTATTGATTCATATGATAAGAAAATATTTATTTTATGTGGATATAAATGAGGGATATATTTTGTGGTTAAAAATGAAGGAATTAATGTTGAGGTTTTTATCAGTATTTTTGTCGGAATGGAGGTATTAAAAATTAGGGTTTTTGAGATATTTTACGGGGGTTATAATTTTTAATCTGACCGTTGGATCGTGGTAATTTTTGGATATGTTATACATATATAAGTTGAGTATATGTTCACAAATTTTGAACCGTTAAAAATGAACGTATAATTTGTTATGAATTTTACGAGATGACTGGTTCAGAAATTGTTAATCATTTTGGTGGAAAATTCTAGAATTGGTGGGCCCCACTTGTGGTTGGTGAAGAAATGTGCTGAATTATATTTCAAATGTGGTGGGTGGGAATAGTAGCAGATAAAGCCATCAGGTTACAGGTCAAGCCTACTAAAATTTTCCTATAAATAGAGGGCTAAGTTAGAATTGAAAATCACACCAGAAACAAGTTCTCTCTTTCTCTCTCTATATTATGAAGCATATTTTGTGAGTATTTAGATACTTTGAGAGTTGCTATTCAGTGCAAGTTTCCTTCGGCTTTGCATACCGATCAGAAGTACTGCTCTTTTGAGGTAAGGGATAGTAAGGGATTTTAAGGGTTGTTATATTTTTCAGTTTCGTAATTTTTCTGACCTTCAAAAATTCTGGAAAAATTTGAAATGATATTTTGATGAGTTTTCTTGATTGTGTCCAAAAATGGTGATTTTTGGATGTATAGATTGAGAGTTATGAGTTTTATGAGAAAAGACTATTTTAAAAGTAACCGCTTATAATTCCTTGTGGTTAACTCCAAAATTGATGAAATTTTTATTGGGAGTACATGTATATGATAGAAGTATACTCTATAAATTTCAGAATTTTTGGACAAAAGTACAATTTATGATAAATGTCTAAATATTCGGCGGTTTTGGCCATATGAAAAATAGTAAATGAGTTTTAAAAATTCTGAGAAAAATATATGTTCAATATGGGACTATATTCTGCTAAATCTCAGAAAAGAAATATTTTTAGAACTGATTTGGTATTTTTCATGAAAATGGACTAGTTATGAGTAAATGAATTAAATATGTTTTGTGAAGTAAAAAAATTAGAAAATAGGATTTTATGGCTTGAGAATCCTATATGAGGTATATGCAGATTTTTGATGAGGATTTTTGGTTATTGGTGATGAAATCTTATGAGTTTGACATTTTAGGATGATTAAATGCATTATTTAGTAAAGTGTAAACAATTAAAATAAATTGTTTATAAGCTTAAGAAATATTATTCTTTCAATATCATTAAACCGAAATATTGGTATGTATTTTATTGTGGAATTTTTACTTTTTTGTGTCGGGTTTACTATTCACGAGTTACTATTCATGAGTTACTATTCACGAGTTACTATTCATGAGTTATTATTCACGAGTTACTATTCACGACAAAATTGGTTTCTTTTTCTAACTAAATTATAGTTGATTTATGAATATTACTCTTGAGATTAAATCTAGATATTTTGATTATATTGATTTTACTATTATATATAACATTTTTATAACCTTGATGTTGAAATTCTCTTTCACTGGAGAGTAAAGATGGGTAGATTATTGGTATGATCATGACTAGGGTTCTCTTTGGCATGTAGTGCAAAGTTAAATTGTGACTGGTATGATCATGACCATTGAATTTATAATTGAATATCTTAAGCTTAAGTGCAAAGGTGAATTGATCAACATGGTTATAATTATTGTTTATATAAATTCTGAAATGATTATATATTTCTTTGAGATATTAATATATTTGGCCTGTAGTGTAAATATGAACTGTTGATGAATATATTTGGCCGTAGTGCAAATATGAACTGTTGAGGAATATCTTTGGCCTGTAGTGCAAAGATGAATTGTTGATGAATATCTTTGGCCCGTAGTGCAAAGATGACATGTTGTTGAATATCTTTGGCCAGTAGTGCAAAGATGAACAGATGTTGAGATGAACATGACCAACTGGTGATAAAAATGAATATCTTTGGCCGTAGTGCAAAGACGAAGTTATTAGTATGATTATGAACAGGAAATGTGATTTGGTGTAACCATGATCTTTGATGTTTCAGGTAAAGATAGGTGATAAAAATTATCTTCGTCCTGGATGAGAAGAGGAATTTAGAACTACAGTTATGATTATGAGTTATTCATATGATTGTGGACCAGAATTGTTGATTGATGTTACAGGGATAAAACATTATTGATGGATTTTTAACATGGAGAAGATAATAGACTTTATAGTCTATTTGACTCTTCTAATGGATTGCTCGTTCCGCTGCAACTATAGTTGAAATTTTTATCATTTACCATATGTTCTAAATCTCTGATTTATTATTGATGAAGGCTATTGATAATTTAATTATCTTTAGTCATGATATTCTTTACTGAGCTAGTTGTGCTCACCCTTTTTCTTCACAATTCCTTTCAGGTAATAAGAGTGTAGCTGGGTCGAGCGAGGGTAACGGGAAAATAGAACGGTGGTCTCTAGTTGTGGATGTTCTCCCGAAGCAGTATAGAAAAGTTCATTTAGTAGTTTTATTTGGTGAATCCAATAGGGTAAGGTGTACCCAACGTTGGAAGGGTGGTTTGCCACTATCATACAAGATGTCTAACGACATACAACCTCGTGTCATCATAAGACAGGGATGTGCTCATCCACTTGTTGAGTATATCTACGAGCACTACCTATATAATCTTGGTGTTTGTTTGAAGTATAATTCTCAGTTAGAGAGAGTGGAGATAATGATATATCAAGAGAAGACTCACCATTGGGAAGAATATGATAGTAAACTTCTCATTTTTCTTTGGGGTCTATTGGGTCAACCAAGAATAATTCTGTGGCCATATGATATCTATCATAACCTAGACGCATGGCCTCCCATGTACGAAGGTTTCCTTGAGCACTTCCCAAAGATTCTAATTTCTAAAATAGTTTTTGAATATACCTTTATGTAAGGTGTCATTGTGAGGTGATGTCCACGGTTGGAACATGAGTTACAGTTGGTATCAGAGCCATAAGTAAAGAGCCCCGAGCCTCTATCTGGTGACATCCTGTTGATGGGGAATTCACCGAAGCCAGACTCTCCGTAGGGGACGCCGTTCTGCGGTGGCAAGCTGATAGGTACCTTTGTGAGGTGTTATAGTTATTTTCTGTACCATGTATTTGGCGACTCAGAATAGGTTGGATGGAATGGACCAGTTTTGGGGTTGTCACAGTTGGTATCAGAGCTTAGGGATATGATCTCTGGCGGAGATCGGGAAATATAACTAGGAGGGGAGAGATGAGTAAATCCTTCGCTAGTGTGTCCTACCTAAGCTTATTTGTTGGTCAGTCATAATATCGGGATATTATGTGATATGTTAATTTGTTAAATTAACCCTTGTTTTGAAGCTGTATTCTAGAATGATATTTGAAATACAGGAGATGAGCAATGGATAAATCATGATGACAGGGAAGATGGAATCTGAAATGAAAGCAAGGTATTCTCAACTCTTTGAAATACCAGGTACGTAAATTTCGGGGACAAAATTTTATAAGGAGGGGAGATTGTAAGACCCCGAATTTTATAAAATAAAAGTATTCAATTTTTCTTATAATTACTATTCAGTAAATGGTTAAATTGATAAAAAGTTAAAGTTAAGGGTGATATATGAATATTTTTCAAAATAAGCAAGTAGTTATAAAATATTCTTTCTGTCGAGGAATATTCGTTTGCTCGTGGAATATTCTTTCTGTCGGGGAATATTCGTACGACGGCGCAGCTATTTGTGGGCCCCATAATGGAAAGCGATTGGATGAAGAAAACGATAAATTTGAGTTTTTATAAATAACGGCGTAGTTGTTACCGTTAACACTGTTGGAATACCTGGTGGTTAAAATACAGTAATACGCGTTATTGCACAGTAGCACACGGTATTGCACAGTATTTTTGAAATTATTGATTCTTACGTAAGAAGGCACTACTCAATAATTATTACAGTAATTACTGTTCAATATTTTATTTTATTGATTCAATAATTGCTACGTTGAAATTTTATATTATTGTTGTTCAATAATTGTCACTGCATAGTATTTCCCATTATCAGATCAATAATTCATATTATTTGAATAATATTATTAGATAACATTATTGGCAATGTCTAGAAAGTTCTGTCTAAGGAGAGGTTTGGTCACCTAATTGCGCGCCAGTAAGGAAAAATTCTTATTGGAAAGCCCCCTCTTTCCTGGGAACGGTCTGGTTGTCATAAATGTGATTCTGTAATATTATTTGTGAATAATTAATTATTGATTCATATGATAAGGAAATATTTATTTTATGTGGATATAAATGAGGGATATATTTTGTGGTTAAAAATGAAGGAATTAATGTTGAGGTTTTTATCAGTATTTTTGTCGGAATGGAGGTATTAAAAATTAGGATTTTTGAGATATTTTGCGGGGGTTATAATTTTTAATCCGACCGTTGGATCGTGGTAATTTTTGGATATGTTATACATATATAAGTTGAGTATATGTTCACAAATTTTGAACCGTTAAAAATGAACGTATAATTTGTTATGAATTTTACGAGATGACTGGTTCAGAAATTGTTGAATTTTCGTAGTTAATCATTTTGATGGAAAATTCTAGAATTAGTGGGCCCCACTTGTGGTTGGTGAAGAAATGTGCTGAATTATATTCAAATGTGGTGGGTGAGAATAGTAGCAGGTAAAGCCATCAGGTTGCAGGTCAAGCCTACTAAAATTTTCCTATAAATAGAGGGCTAAGTTAGAATTGAAAATCACACCAGAAACAAGTTTTCTCTCTTTCTCTCTCTATATTATGAAGCATATTTTATGAGTATTTAGATATTTTGAGAGTTGCTATTCAGTGCAAGTTTCCTTCGGCTTTGCATACCGATCAGAAGTACTGCTCTTTTGAGGTAAGGGATAGTAAGAGATTTTAAGAGTTGTTATGTTTTTCAGTTTCGTAATTTTTCTGACCTTCAAAAATTCTGGAAAAATTTGAAATGATATTTTGATGAGTTTTCTTGATTGTGTCCAAAAATGGTGATTTTTGGATGTATAGATTGAGAGTTATGAATTTTATGAGAAAAGACTATTTTAAAAGTAACCGCTTATAATTCCTTGTGGTTAACTCCAAAATTGATAAAAATTTTATTGGGAGTACATGTATATGATAGAAGTATACTATGTAAATTTCAGAATTTTTGGACAAAAGTACAATTTATGATAAATGTCTAAATATTCGGCGGTTTTGGCCATATGAAAAATAGTAAATGAGTTTAAAAATTCTGAGAAAAATATATGTTCAATATGGAACTATATTCTGCTAAATCCCAAAAAAGAAATATTTTTAGAACTGATTTGGTATTTTTTTATAAAAATGGACTAGTTATGAGTAAATGAATTAAATATGTTTTGTGAAGTAAGAAAATTAGAAAATATGATTTTATGGCTTGAGAATCCTATATGAGGTATATGCAGATTTTTGATGAGAATTTTTGATTATTGGTGATGAAATCTTATGAGTTTGGTATTTTAGGATGATTAAATGCATTATTTAGTAAAGTGTAAACAATTAAAATAAATTGTTTATAAGCTTAAGAAATATTATTCTTTCAATATCATTATACCGACATATTGGTATGTATTTTATTGTAAAATTTCTACTTTTTTGTTTCGGGTTTACTATTCACGAGTTACTATTCATGAGTTACTATTCACGAGTTACTATTCATGAGTTATTATTCACGAGTTACTATTCACGACAAAATTGGTTTCTTTTTCTAACTAAATTATAGTTGATTTATGAATATTACTCTTGAGATTAAATCTAGATATTTTGATTATATTGATTTAACTATTATATATAACATTTTTATAACCTTGATGTTGAAATTCTCTTTCACTGGAGAGTAAAGATGGGTAGATTATTGGTATGATCATGACTAGGGTTCTCTTTTGCCTGTAGTGGAAAGTTGAATTGTGACTGGTATGATCATGACCATTGAATTTATAATTGAATATCTTAAGCTTAAGTGCAAAGGTGAATTGATCAACATGGTTATAATTATTGTTTATATAAATTCTGAAATGATTATATATTTCTTTGAGATATTAATATATTTGGCCTGTATTGTAAATATGAACTGTTGGTGAATATATTTGGCTGTAGTGCAAATATGAACTGTTGAGGAATATCTTTGGCCTGTAGTGCAAAGATGAATTGTTGATGAATATCTTTGGCCCGTAGTGCAAAGATGACTTGTTGTTGAATATCTTTGGCCAGTATTGCAAAGATGAACAGATGTTGAGATGAACATGACCAACTGGTGATACAAATGAATATCTTTGGCCGTAGTGCAAAGACGAAGTTATTAGTATGATTATGAACAGGAAATGTGATTTGGTGTAACCATGATCTTTGATGTTTCAGGTAAAGATAGGTGATGAAAATTATCTTCGTCCTGGATGAGAAGAGGAATTTAGAACTACAGTTATGATTATGAGTTATTCATATGATTGTGGACCAGAATTGTTGATTGATGTTACAGGAATAAAACATTGTTGATGGATTTTTAACATGGAGAAGATAATAGACTTTATAGTCTATTTGACTCTTCTAATGGATTGCTCGTTCCGCTGCAACTATAGTTGAAATTTTTATCATTTACCATATGTTCTAAATCTCTGATTTATTATTGATGAAGGCTATTGATAATTTAATTATCTTTAGTCATGATATTCTTTACTGAGCTAGTTGTGCTCACCCTTTTGCTTCACAATTCCTTTCAGGTAATAAGAGTGTAGCTGGGTCGAGCGAGGGTAACAGAGAAATAGAACGGTGGTCTCTAGCTGTGGATGTTCTCCCGAAACAGTATAAAAATTTTCATTTAGTAGTTTTATTTGGTGAATCCAATAGGGTAAGGTGTACCCAACGTTGGAAGGGTGGTTTACCACTATCATACAAGATGTCTAACGACATACAAACTCGTGTCATCATAAGACAGGGATGTGCTCATCCACTTGTTGAGTATATCTACGAGCACTACCTATATAATCTTGGTGTTTGTTTGAAGTATAATTCTCAGTTAGAGAGAGTGGAGATAATGATATATCAAGAGAAGACTCACCATTGGGAAGAATATGATAGTAAACTTCTCGTTTTTCTTTGGGGTCTATTGGGTCAACCAAGAATAATTTTGTGGCCATATGATATCTATCATAACCTAGACGCATGACCTCCCATGTACGAAGGTTTCCTTGAGCACTTCCCAAAGATTCTAATTTCTAAAATAGTTTTTGACTATACCTTTATGTAAGGTGTCATTGTGAGGTGATGTCCACGGTTGGAACATGAGTCACATTTGGTATATATTTGTATCCAAACTCACAGCATATGTGTTGTTGTATTTTGTACGACAATTGTTGTAATAAAGTTATAGTTATTTTCTGTACCATGTATTTGGCTACTCAGAATAGGTTGGATGGAATGGACCTGTTTTGGGGTTGTCATAATTTTGCTATTTTTTCAAAATGTGACATATTTAGCGAATCGTATCACTACGACTTCAATTCTTAACCAAATCAGTTCATATAACTTTCATTCTTTTCGTTTCTTAATATATTAACACAATCACTCTTCAATTTACAGTTTGTTACACGAATTGAACATCAATTTTGATTCTAAAATAACCCATATTCATACATATATCACTGTAAGCTTAAAAATTCCTCTTTAAACATATTTATATGGATTTAATTACTCTAAATCATGAATAAATGATATAAAACATGTTATAACCATCTATTAACACATACAAAACCATATTTCCAACAATCATCTATAAAAATTCAATCCCAGAGAACTTTTAGAAAATAAAAGCTATAACTTTAAAACTAAGAATTTTACCTTTGATTCTAGTTTAGACTTGCTAGATGATAGGAATTAGCTTTGTTAATCCTCTTCTTCCTTCCTTGATTCTCAGTATCTCTCTCAAATTCTCTCAAGAGCTCTATTTTTTTCTCTGAGTTTTCTAGCTTTAGCCATAGAAAATAAAATGACGTAAAACATAAAATTGATATAATGCATATAACTGGTATGGATGTGGGTATCAGTTAAGCACATCATGGCTTAAACTGATCCCATGTTCTCAAGGCCATGTTTGTCTAGTTCCTTAAAGCTCTTTTTAATTTATTTTTATTAGTTCACTTATCATATAGTTTATTTGTCACATTTTAGTTAATCAAATTCTAATATTTAAATTTAATTAAATTAAAGTTAATATAACTTCATTAAATCAATTCACCACATACTTATAATTCTTATTTATTAATTATAATAAATTATTAAATCTCTAATTAATTAATAAATTAATTAGAACAACATAATAATTATTAAACAACTCATTTAATTTAATTACCCCAATTAAATTCAAACTTTGAACTATAAAATTATTCCACATTAATTTAATTAATTATAACATTTACTCAAATTAATCCACATAATAATTATTAAACTACTCATTTAATTTAATTATCCCAATTAAATTCAAACTTTGAACTATAAAATTATTTCACATTAATTTAATTAATTATAACATTTACTCAAATTAATCCACAACAATTCCATCAAATATTTATTTAACTCAATAAATTAATCAAAAAAAATATTTATTTAATTCAATAAATATTTAAAATATATTACGAAAATCTCGTTCCTCACAGTGGATAATTAATTTAAAAAAAATAAAAAATTTGGGATCCAAATTTTTTGTACCTGTTTTATATCCTAACACACATCGATGTATATAAATAAACCAACATCCATACAAATCCATTGATATCCGTATATATATACATATATATATATATATATATATATATATATATATATAATTTAATAAAACCAACACAGTAATATAAACATCCACGCATACTGTGCTCATATATATAAACAAGTACCGTCCGAATAAAATTTATATACAAATGTCATAACGTAAAATATAAACATGAATTTAATTATTCAGTGGGTAAAAATTATACTCAATTACCAAGATAAAGAAGGAATACAAATGCCTTCATGGATCAATATCGTCTAGATGGGGTTGTAACAAAAGAATAAAACATGTATTATTGAATGTAAAGTTAAACATACAAAGTAGTACATAAAGCTAAAGTACATAAAGTTAAACATATACAAGATTACCTCTCGCTCATCCTGCTGCTGTGCTGCTCTCGCCACTGCATTTGCTAACTCCTCAGGAGGTAGAGACTGCAGATTCATGCCAAGTGTGAGCAGAAGAGTCCGATCCTGACATATTGCTCTCACACAGTCAGCAGGAATGTACAGCGTCTAATGGCAAAAGGACTGAGTAGACTGACTAGCAGAGCTACCAGTGCCACTGATGGTCGATCGTCGTCGTTGTCCTTGGCCTTTGACATAATTCTTCTTCACAACCGATGCCCTCTCCCAATTCTTGATCAATCGACGGCCGCGGGGTGCCTTCCTGATAGTGCTCATTCAGTAGGATCTTATAAGTGTCCTGTTAGCATATTAGAAATTAAATAGTTTACAATAAATATAAAATGCTTAAGAATGACGTAAAAATTTATAAACATATCAAAGTATACCGCTATCTTGATAGCCTCAGGCAAACCATCGAGGGTGGCCACATATACATCCAACTAATGGATGGGCTGACCCTGAGACGATGCCTCCTACAAAATTAATATGCTCATATATTAATAAGTAAACATGTGTGATGTACTAAAACTAAAACTGAAACATTATACTCAATACGTACCCTGGCAGTAATGTGCTGCACCTGTGATATACTGCCGCCCTTATAGGTCCCTTTTACCTTTTTGCTTGTAGGTACACCTGAGGATCTGTTCACGGCGGTAGTCTTCCATCTCTTGACCTAGCCCTCGGTTCTCCACTAGGCACAAATATCAGTCCATATGCTCTGTGTGCACCACCAGGGGCTATGCTCATGCATGTACTCCTTACCCTGTCCTGGATGGTCAATCCCTGCATTATGAATGACTTTTTGTCTTTCCTTATTTAGATTGTCTTTATTTCGGATGACGCACTTCTGCCAGAATAGTGTCTGAATAACTGATGCATGTGCGTCATCCCATCTATATCTCTTCTGCAAATAAAACAAGCATTAATAATATTAGAAAAGTTATTAATTATATTGTGATGAGCATTAACAAAAAGTATACCTGAAATTCAGCCCAAATAACATCCTTGTGGGCGCTAGGTGTGCTCGCCGACGTTTTCACTGGCGTAGGCCAGTTCTGTAAGCATAATTGTGAAATGCACTTCACAATTTTGCCATCACAAAAATCACTACAATATACAACAATTTGATTATAATATTTTAAGCAAGTTACATCAGTATATATCTTAAACAATTGAAATATAAAATGTTGATATATAAATGTTTAACATACATGTTGTCCGAGGGAGGACATATATCCGATCATCTGGATTTGTCGAGGCCTTTGGCATATGATTAGGACCCCTGCCCAAGTCGCGCTTTCTTGTAGCTGGTTCAGAAGTCATTTGTAAAAACAAATTTTATGATGTTAATACAATGATATATTTGAGTACATATACAAATAAAATGACAATAATTACATGTAATGGTATGAAATAGCTAACTACAACACAGTAATTAGCCTCATTATACCCATGATTATGCACAATACTCAATAATAGCGCAAAGGGTCAGACATTTAGGACAATTGTAGATGGAATATACTAATTTTATAGTTAACATCTCGAATATGGGTGAGTGTATTACATTTGTTGTTACCTTAGATGCTAAATATCACACTGTTATTATATAATCATTAAAAATGACCCTTAGCTCAATATAATCAGATTACTACATACAAAGAATTGTTGTCCTAAAATTATTGTAAATTATTGAGCTAAGGAGGGCATTTAGAACAATTGTAGATGGAATATACTAACTTTATAGTTAACATCTCGAATATAGGCGAGTGTATTACACTTGTTGTTACCTTAGATGCTAAATATCACACTGTTATTATATGATCATAAAAATGCCATAAATATAACTTCTCATCAAAAATGACCAAAACACCATCCATAAATCTGATTACATCATATGTATAATTGGATGTACTACAAGTAATACTAAACATACATCCTATTTTTTAGTCAAAATTATCTTGTATACAGTTTGGAGATTCATAACCATCATCTTCTTCAGATTCAGTGTCAGTGTCAGTCAGTAACTCTTTTTCCTCAGTATCAATGTCATCTGGCACACGTACTGACTCAAGACCCAATTCAGTAGGTTCATCTCCACCCTCTAACTGTATTACTTAAGTGTTGTCCTCCACATTTATTAGTATAGGTCTATGAAGCATCTCCTCTTGGTATAACTCCCCATCTACTAATTGTACACGACTGCTTGTCGGAGTCTGAATTACAACTTGCCAATCTGCAGGCAGTCTATCCCTTTTCCTAATAGGACTAAGAGTGTAGTATACTTGTACTATTTGAGTTGGAAACACAAATGGTTCGTTGGCGTACGCATATCTATGGACGTCAATATCGACGATTCCATGTTGATCGACACGTATCCCTTTTTCTGTATCAAACCAACGACACTTGAACAAGTAAATCTGACCCCCGTAAGTGCCCTTGTACGACAGCTCTATGATTTCCTCTAACTCTCCACAAAAGGCATGACCAAGCTCATTGTAATAATCTCCTTGGACACACACTCCAGTGTTTGTTGTTCTTTTACCGCGAGCATATGCCTTTGTATGAAATTCACAACCATTGATATTGTAACCATTGCGGCTAACTTGGTCCCTATCTGGGCCCATAGGTAGGACTTGTACATTATCCATAATCGTTCCCTCGGTAAAAGCCTACAAATACTCTATTACATCAAATGAAGTCATAAATTAATGTATTATATATTAATGCTTAATATATTTAACTTACCTTTTTCCTTAGCCACCTTGCAAAGTTTTTATCACGACTAATTTGAACATCTTTATCAGTTATACCAGGCTGATTCGCTTTTAACTCGTCATCGTATGATCTATAAAATTTTATAAACATTAAAATATTGGAATGTATGTCATTGCAAGTTAAGATATAACTATCCCAAAAAAATTGAAATTTTACATGTGTACCTCACAAATTCGTCAATCTCCTCGCAATTGAGAAGAATGTAAGTATGTGCAGCAAATATGCGCTTCCCTTTTCCATAAGCGTGACTCGATAGACCAAATACAGAAAGCCAACCATTTAGTTCAACATTACCCCCATCATCATGTCTCGGGACTCGATTGGCCTTTGTCAAGACTTCATCGAAAAAATAGTCTAAGACAAACGTAGATATCTCATCAAAACTGTATGTCTCACATATCGACCCCTCGATATAAGCTCTATTTTTCACCTTCTTCTTAAGGTTTCCCATCACCCTCTCGAAGGGGTACGCCCATCTATATTGAACTGGACCCCCAACACGAGCTTCATAGGGAAGATGGATTTGCAAATGTTCCATGGAGTCAAAAAAATCAGGCGGGAATATTTTTTCAAGCTTACACGTGATCTCAATGATGTTCTTCTCAAGTACTGATATGTCCTTCTCATTTAATGTTTTGAAACACAAGTCTCTGAAAAAATAACTAAGATCAGTCAAAGCATCCCATAGTAGTTTATCAAGCATATCCCGAAATGCTATATGCATGAGTCTCTCCATGTACACATGACATTCATGACTCTTCATCCTTTACAATTTCCCACCCGTAACACACCTTGCAATGTTTGACGCATATCCATCTAGTAGTTTGAGAGACTTAATCCGTGTGCACACATCTTTAATCTGCTTTTTGGATAACATATACCTTGCATGCGGTTTGAACATCTTACCAATTACAGATTCATAAAGTTCTAATCCAGGACGCTTATAAATATCTTTTCATGTCCAAGCGTGCTTTAACATTATCTTTCATCTTGCCCGTAACACTCATCACGGTGTTAAACACATTTTTGAACACATTCTTCTCAATATGCTTCACATCTAGATTATGCAGAATCAAATTTGTAGACCAATAAGGCAGTTCCCAAAAGATGCTTTTGCGAACCTAATTATGAGACTTGCTAAACTCATCGATTGTGTTTGAGGCAAAAGTCTTTCCGAACGAGATAACCGACAATCTCATCACACGGTCATGCATCTCCATCTCCGATAATTACGGTGCTTGCATATCATTGTCTACTTTCCCTTTCCTGAAGTGTTATCTGTTTCTTCGAAATGGGTGATTTACCGACAAGAAACGATGATGACAGTCAAACCAGCAAGGCTTTCTACCTTTTGATAGATTGAAAGACTTTATACACTCCATACAATACTGACAAGCCAACTTACTGTGTGTACTCCATCCAGCTAACATACCATAAGCAGAGAAGTCACTTATAGTCCACATAACCGCAACCCTAAGATTGAAATTTATTTTTGAGAAAACATCCCAAATCTATACTCCATCCTCCCATAATACCTTCAACTCGTCTATCAGAGGTCTCAAGTAAACATCTAGGTTCTTTCCAGGACTCTTGGGGCCCAGGAATCATAAGTAAAAGAAATAAGTATGGTTATTTCATATACATCCAAGGAGGCAAGTTGTACGAAGTACGGAACATCAGAGTGGCCGAACGGGTTGAAACCATCAGTGGATAATCCAAGCCTCACATTCCTAAGTTCCAATGCAAACCCAGGATGTGCTAAGTTAAAATCTTTCCAAGCCTGTCCATCTGGCGAATGGTTTAGTTCCCCATCTTTAGCTTGAGATTTCGCATGCCAAGTCATACGTTCAACTATTCTGGAAGACATGTACAATCTTTTTATCAGATGTGTAATTGGAAAATACCTAAAAATCTTAAAAGGTATATTTGTTTTTTTTATCACACTTTCTTTATTAGGCCTAAACCGATCATGAATGCAAAATGTGCACTTTGTCTCATGTTTATTTTCCTTATAAAAATAACATGCAATCATTCTGACATGCATCGATCTTTTGGTATCCAAGACCTAACTTTTTCACCATTTTCTTACACTAGTAGTAGTTTTCAGGCAATTTTTCACCCTCATGCAACATACTCTTAATGACCTTCAAAAGTAACTCAAAACACTCATGGCTCATGTTGTGATCAGCCTTAATGTTAAGTAATGTCGCCAATGCAGACAATGTAGTGTGCTTGGTGCAACCATGCCACAACGGCTCGCTACTCTCGTCTAACAACTTAAAGAACGCTTTGGCATCAGAATTCATAGGTTTCTCTCTACCTTGTTCCTAATCAAAATCTAGCCATGAAATATCATGAACCATTTCATTCATATGATGGGTACTGCTGCCCGTATCATGTACGTGTGCTGTACCATTATCTCTTCTCTGACCATGTGTCTACCAGCATTCTTCGTAATTTTTCATGAACCCAGAAACAAGTAAATGATAGTTAACAATATCGTTGTCCATGTAATTTACATTCTTACACTTCAAACAAGGGCATCTTATCTTATTCCGTCCCTTCACACATTCTGGGTTACTATACGCATAATCCAAAAACACTTGGCAAACAACTCTAAATTCAGCTGAAGCACCTATCTGTGCACTTGACTTTCGTCGACTCATCCACCTACAGTCTGAATAGAGGTCCATGATACCATGGTACCTATTGCAGATAAGAATTATTGTATTCCCCTTATTAGAGATTTTCAATTCAGCCCAATGCCATTTATGATGCTTATAAATACATATAGATGTATATGTATATATATAACATGAGCAGCATCATAAATGTTGCTTCGGGAATGGAATGAGGATACATACCAAAACAAGTAACATATCATGCTTCGGGAATGGAATGTGGATCTCAAATTAGAATGAAGTATGATCATATGTCATCCTATATATTTTAACTAAAAACATCTGCACCAACCTAAAGACAATAGATTCCTAGGGATAAAACTTGAATCATTGCATCATGCATGGCCTGCATATGCATTGGGACAAGTCTAAATCATTTATTTTTTCATATACGTAGGTATTATATAAATATACGCCCTCTTTTCAGTTACTCGATCAACAAAAAAATTTCGCCATAGTCTCTCCTATAATATGAACTATCCACATACACGAGGGCATGCATATATGGCTATTTATAGGCACCCAACACATAACCCAAGAGAAATATACCAATTTCCAATATACAAAAAAATTATAGGCACACTCATATATGGCATGTGACTTTGCGAGTGATGGGATATATATTCAGTATATTATCATAACATTAAATTAAAATTAGTAGCATTTTTGTAATATTCTCATCTGACGGTAAACTGAGATTATTCGAATCAAGAATAATAGCCACAGTTGTATTCTTTTTAACAGAACAATTTTCATGGTTTTGAGTTGTAACAACCCGGGTCAAATCCCGAGTTCGGAACAAATCTCGGGTCAAATCCCAAGTCCGAATCGAATCAAATCCATCAAAATAAGGTCTCAAACCACTGGCCCAATAGTATCTTCTTGGGTCTTCTTAGCCCACCAAAGGCTCCCAAAAGGTCATGACTTGAAGGTACTATTGGTAGTAACTTATTTCCTTATATGCAGATAAATTTTTCCCCTATCTTTCGATGTGGGACTGGGGTGTTACAAACTCCCCCACTTAAATTTCTGACGTCCCCGTCAGAACCGATCACACACACGGCCCAAAGATCTTTGCCTCTCTAGCCATTGTGGGATAATACCGGCTGACTTCGTGTCCCCACCTCTGGACCTCTATCTCTCTATTGTGGGATAATACCACCTGCCTTCGTGTCCCCATCTCCGGCAACCCGATCAAATAACCCGACCCGAGCTTTCGAGAGTCGGCTTTGATACCATATGTAAAAACCCGGGTCAAATCCCGAGTCCGGAACAAATCTCGGATCAAATCCCAAGTCCGAATCGAATCAAATCCATCAAAATAAGGTCTCAAATCACTGGCCCAATAGTATCTTCTTGGGTGTTCTTAGCCCACCACAGGCTCCCAAAAGGTCATGACTTGAAGGTACTATTGGTAGTAACTTATTTCCTTATATGAATTATTTTGAAATTATTAGTTTGGATTATTTTTAATTTGAGGTGAATATGTTTAGGTTGCGAATAATGTTTCGTATTTGATATCGTTGGCATTTGAGGGTAAGATTTTGTGGAGTGTGCTATAAAAGGGTTTAGAAGTATCAGGTACGGATTCTGAACTCTTTCAGCGATACTCTTGTTAAATTTGCTTTGTTCGTTTTGTCGCTTGTTCGAATTTCGTTATTATTTCACATAATTGTTTCCTGTGAAATAAATATATTAGTTTCATTTTGGAGTTGATACATATGACTCGTATTTGTACTCTTTGAATTAGGTTATCATGTTTAATATTTATTTTTGATAATTATAGAGCGGTACATGTTGTTACCTTCTTTTTGGGACCTTGTGACCATAATTTGATTTGGTTTAACATGTACATATAGAACCCTTTTGTTGGTATTATGTCGCATGTGTTGTGATATGGTATTTTTGTTAGAATATACCGTAGGGTATACTTGAGCTATAACCACTTGTGGGGGTACCACAGGCATGTTGTCTTGGCACGAGAGACATGACACTCTCCGTGGCGGTGTGATTAGTCCACGGCATCTCCGTTTTGGGCTCCGGAGGAAGTGGGCCATTTGGTGTTTTGTTGTGGGAGGCGAATGGGTTAACCCTAGTTTTCTATTCTGCGGATTTGTGATGTTGTACCAAACACACTTATCCGATTTACATACATTTGGATTCGCGGTCCAATGTGTGATTTGCCTGTGTGGCATTATTTTGGTTGCCTATGTGGCATCATTTGACTTGCATGTGTTGCATTATTTTGACTTGCCTGTGTGACATTATTTTGACTTGCCTGTGTGGCATTATTTTTACTTACCTGTGTGGCATTGTTTTGACTTGTCTGTGTGGCAAGATATATTTCTGAGCTCAATCGGTATGAAATAACCCCAGCCATTTGTTTCAGCTTATTATTTCATTGTGTTAGTGTTGTTCGTATCGTTTCAGTTCATTTCGTCTCCTTTCAATTAATTGGGTTAGTTATTTTCGTTCATTATTTTCTTTACTCTTCTGTTTGTTTCGTTAATTCTGTTGGTTCAGATATATTCTATTCAAATCTTTGGGGATTTTTTTTTGTCAGAGACAATATTTTGTCTCTGTTAATTTCATATTTCAGTTGTATATCTTTTGTATCTTTATATCCGTACTGGGCAATTGGCTCATGCTGTGTTTTTCTTCCGGCAGGTTTGCAGGGGTGATTCAGGACTAGTGGGATGAGAAAGTTGCCTTTGACCATCTAGGTTGTTTCGAATTTTAAGTTTTGATTATTTTGACTCTATTTGGAGAATTGTATTTAGTACTTTATGAATGGATCACCGCTATTAATATGTGAAGTCATTAGTGTTCTGTTTACTTATTTTGAGGTTTGTTGCGATTTGCACGTGACCTTCCTTTCCTTTTCGGGAAGGGGGTGTTACATGAGTACATTTCAAACTCAAGTTATAAAAGGGCCAACATATGTATGACCAGGATGTTCTTGCAGGCATTAAAACACCAAAGAGAAGGAAAAAATTATTCATCCTGATTCTGAAGAGTGTCGAACAAAAATTGGGAGAGAGAACTCTAAGAAATGGTAGAAGATGGACTCTACTTCAGTATAATAAACCCCACAAAATTCATCAGAATAAAAAAAGAAGCAGAATAAACATGAGCTGGTACTTGATTATTAATGAACATCATCTATGACACCAAACAAATTCAAGTAAACTAGAGAAATTTTTTAAAATGAAAATTCAGAAAAAATAATAAACATGTTCTCTGTATATAACTGAGTCGGAGGTCGGTGGGCGGCGGTCGCGCTCTATTCTCTCTTCTCCTTCTTCTTTTTCTTCTCCCTCTCTTCTCTGTTGCGCTGTGGGTTGTAACTCTTCTCCCTCATTCCTCTTACTCGTCTCCCTCGTTCTTCTTCTTTTTCTTCTCGACTGAGAGTTAAGTCTGTTCGTCTGTCTGGAATTAAAATACATCAGCGACTGATAATAGTGACTTATGCAGTCGCTGTTTTTTAATAATGTGGACTTATTAGCTCCGCACGCGGTCGCTAATATTTCATGGTCTCTATGAACTTGCTCGCCAACATATTGCTCCAATTTCTTGGCAACAAAAATACATCGGCAACCGATCAACGTCAGGAGGCGGTCGCATATATTAGATAGCGACTAGATACAAGGACGGTCGCCAACATCGGTCGCTATTTCTCACATCCCCGACTGCATACGGCGACCGCTGATAGACCATTTTCTTGTAGTGTAGGAAATGGATTTACTTGCAATCAATAATCTTGTATGATTTTCAAAACATCTCTTCTCAAGTTAGGATTTCTATTGCTGCGAACATCTAAAGCTAAATTAGAATCATAAATGTAAAATTGAGAGTAAATTGGTTCACACCCTGATTGTGGCAAAGTAGCACCAAGACTCGTAAACGCATTAGCTTCAATATACTCTTGTATATGCTGACGAAACGATTTTTATTGTTCATCATTGTCATCATACAATGCTTTAAGCATTAAAGAAGGTGCAATAAGTGGATGTAGTCTATTTTTTCTTTGTAAACAACATTTACCAAAGAGTGGATTTGATAGAGATGTTTTTGTTAATTTTTTAGCAAGCTAGTGTAAGGCAGAATAATGAGGACATGTTCGATTCATCAAGCCGAGAAAATAACGATCTGGAATTTCATGGTTTCGAGGATTAAGTGCAACATCCATAGCTACACCTTCTACTGTGTAGACACTACATATAAAATTATAGATGTCATACAATTTGATTATATAAATTGAATACAAATTTAAAAGGAAAACATGAATAAGATAAAAAGAGTGAGAATAGAAAATTAAAACTTATAGCGAACACCTGGTGCCTTCATTTGGATTACGCATTTGTTGGAGCATGTTTTTCATATATGATGCCCTTGGGGAATATAGGGAGAATGGTTCCAAGAACGTTGTTGTGCTTTTGTATAGGTTTTGAGGAGGCAAATCTTGGAGCATGGTAGTCACATGAGACACCCTTGAGATATTTGTTGGTGTGCCTTCTTCAAGATTTTGAGGAGGATTTTCTTAATTCATGATGGCCACAGACAACCACCGTGAAACAATTATTGTAGTGCCTTCATTAAGATTTTGAAGCAAGGTGGCTAACGATGACTCTAAAATATTTTTTTGTCACTATATTGTCTGTTATAGGATGGGAAATTTTGGTAGACAAAGTCATTGGTTGAAGGCAGG
Source organism: Panax notoginseng (assembly GCA_016801055.1). Lineage (NCBI taxonomy): Eukaryota > Viridiplantae > Streptophyta > Magnoliopsida > Apiales > Araliaceae > Panax > Panax notoginseng. The sequence continues at coordinate 239,564,823 of CM029013.1, read as the reverse complement.
ACCCTTTATTTGATTCTCGTTCTAGGCATGCTCGACGACGACGACTCGGTGGTAAAGAAGAAAATAATCTAGGCTGAACGGGGGAAAAATGTTTTGATCGCTCTCTTTCGTGATGTGCAAGTTGTCTCAATTGACATTTGGAGCACTCATTTTCTTTCCCAACATAACGCATTTCTGGAGCAAGCCTTGCACATTGCGGCAATGTTGATTTTCATTTAACATTAAAGTTTGGTGCCTAAACCACAAACTCATAAAAAATTAATTATTATTTTGTTTATTTAACGTATATCGTATTATATAGTAACATGTTATATAGTAATATGCTCTATCAATAGCATATTGAATTTAATAGCTTGAAAGGTATGCTATAAATAAGATTAAAAGATGCTTGAAACTACTGGGAAAGGTTGAGGTTTCACTATTGATCGATGCTTCAAATTATGGAATGTTTAAACAAATTTAGAGTTTTAAAAAATGGGACCCAACAAAAGATTCAAATTATATGTCATAACATATATTTCGATAAAAAAAAAGTAATATTAAATGAGACAAACCAAAAGCATGTTGACAAATCAAATGTTCTACATAAACCAAAATTGAAATTTTTTAAATTCAATAACATCCAAATCCATTGTAAAGACAGAGAAAAGAATAGGATTAAAAGTGATACTAGTTGTCAATCTTTATTTTTTGTTCCTTAACTAGAAGAGGTTGTTTTTTCTTTCCCCTTAAATTTGGCATGCGCCAAAGCATCAGAACTTTTTTTCTCCTTCTGTGTAAGAAAACGCTACTTAAAAGCAAAAAAAGAAAGAAAAAATGAATGAGAAATAGGTGTGAGGATACACTACCTCACGTATACGGAGACAATTTAGTTCATAGTCATTGCGAATTACCACTCCTACATTATTATGACGAAGTCTTTGAACCTATAGACAAACAAACATTGAATAGTAAATAAGCAGGTAAAGAGATTAGATAAAAAGTAAGAAAATGACGAGTAAGAAAAACTTATCACACGGTATTTTCTAGGTCGTCATCTGTAACAATCCAAATTTTTAATTATAATATTTAAATATTTATTGAATTGTATAAATATTTAATTGGTGTGTCTATTGCTAAATAAATATTTGTTTAATTTGATTATTTATTTGTGAAATAAATAATTAATGTGTGAAGGAAATTTATTATTATAAGGAAATATTCTAATTATTAAGTTAGAGAATTTATAATGATTAAATAAATTATTATATTATGCAATGAATTGTTATTAGAATTAATTAAATTAAGTATGAAAACTTAATTAAATGAAAGTGTGACAAATAACTATATTATAAGTAGTTATTAAAATAAATTAAAGTAATTTTAATTTAGTATGTCAAGCAAAGCTTAAATATATTAAGTATTTAATTTTTTAAATTATTTTGCCAAACAAAGCCCTATGACTTTTGGATTTAAATTTTTTATTTATAAATTAAATAAACAAAATATAAATAATATATAAATAATTTTAGTAACTGATAATTTATTAAGGGCAATTAGTATAGCGTCAGTTTTTAAGTTTGCAAGGTGAGCGTTGGTTTTAGTTTAACATTACGTATTTTGTATGTGGACTAAACCTAAGCCTAAGTATGAAAAGAGAAGAAGTTTAGAGAAAAGAAAACAAAGAAAGGTTTGAGAGAGAATTGAGAGCTGTGGATTTCAAGTATTCTAGCAAGGTTTTCTAAAAAACAACAAATTAAAGGTATGTTTTAAAACCTTAATATATATATGTTTTACCTTCTCTGTGTTTGTGTTCTTGAGGTCCACCCACCGTGTATAAAGTTTTTACAAAATTCTGTAATTGTAGTTATATAACTGAACTATGGTGATTATGTGGGTTCATGATGTTAGAACAAGTGTTTAAACAAGGATTATTATGTTAATTTCGTTTACAAGAAAGAGAAATTTGTTTTGCAGTGTATGATGTTGTACATGGCTTATGACAGTAACAAATTTGATGGTTTAAGTGTATACTAATTGTAAAATTGGAATTTAAATTGTTAATTAGATGTCAAGGAATACAGAGAAGTAATTGAAAGAAATCAATTTGGTTTATAATCGTGGAATTTCAGTTAAGATTGTCAGATAATGTCAAACATGGAGTTTTAATTTTAAAACATTGTTTTCACGGATTTAGTCTTTCTAAATTTGTTGTTCAGTAGTTGTAAGTTAATATATGTATGCTTGGTGAGGTTATGTGTAAATTACATCAGTTATTTGTGTGTGATTAGTTGCTCAAAATTCTTAAACAGACCAGAGTTGGTCTTTGTGCTCGATTTTTGTAAATTTTGGCGCCTTTGCGCCAAAAAATGGAGTCGCGGCCCAGAAATTCGCGTCATAGCGCCGAAATTCGCGCCCCAGAGCCAATTTCTGGCTGCAGCACCACTGGCTAGCTTAGTTCTCGCGCCCCAACGCCGAAATTGTAGTCTGAGTCAGACAGTTTTGACCTCTTGTAGTAAAACGACCATAACTGTTTCATACGAACTCCGATTGAGGTGATTCAAGATGATCCGAAACGAGGACGAATATACCTACAACTTTTGTTCTTTAAGTGTTTTAATTTGAGGTATGTAACATTAGTCAAAATGGTCATCTTTAGGACTGTTGTGTTTTTAGGGGCAATCGGAGGGCGTCGGGCACGACATATGTTAGTATAGTCCTTCTGACGATAAAAGATGTTATTCTAAGTTATAAAATATGAATGTTAGTAAATATAATGATGCTTAACATTAATAAATAATGTATTAGATAAGTTATAGAAGCATACACAAGAGAGGCACATCGGGCGTGTGACGAATGAACGTCGAAACGCCGTGCCAAGTGTTAATGAACTTAAAAAGTGTTTTCATTCAATTGAAAGGAATATTATAAGATATGGAATAGATTTAATATAAAACCAATAAGTAGTCTTAGCAAGACTTAAACACTTGAATGAATTTCGAATATTACATAAGTCAAAAAGTTAACACAATCTAATTGAACATTGTGTACAAATTAATAAGAAAGATTATGAGATGTGGAGTAGAGTTTACATTACAATTACTATGTGTTGTTATATGACTAATAGTTGACGTGTATGATTATATAATTGTGTAGGGCACGTGAAGTGCAGATAACTGTATGCTGTTAAACTATTATTGGTAAACAACGATCAAGGTAAGTCTTTCGATTCCTATTTTCTACGTGGACATGATGAACTGTTTTAAATTGCATGATATGTTTTGTGTTGTAAGCAATGAAATGTTAAAGTCAATTTATGACTACATTGTTTTGGTTAAATAATGATGATTGAGTAAGGAAATCAATCATTATATTTGCTATGTGAATTAAAGCATGTATGACATGTTACTTTAATTATTAGGAGATGTATATCGAGCATGTTATTATGTGCTATGTGATGCATGAAAACTGTTAGATTTTGCTGGGCTGTCGAGCTCAACCTTGCAAATAATCACTTTTGCAGGTTAAAGATTTAAGGTAAAGTTATGTGCTACTTGAAAGATATGAATCAGATGTGATACTTAAAGATTTATATACTTTGGTTGAGTTATTATTATTTGAACCATGTTTAAGGTTCCGAATAATGTATTAATGTTGATTGTAATATCGTTTTGCGATGTAAACTCTTGTAGTATTACAATGATTCTGAGATATTTAGATGTAAAGGTTGAAAGTTATGGGAATGAGAATAGTTTGTAAATAGAAAATTTTAATTGTAATAGAAAATTTTAAGTATTCCGCAAATTTCAATGGTTGTATTATCATTTAATGATATAAAATTAGAGGTTGAATGTATTGTTAACAACCGAAGTCGAGAATTAAATTATATGAATTTTAGGGTCGTTACAAGTGGTATCAAAGCTGTAAGTTATAAACCTTAGGTAGGGGTACCTTAGGTTATGACCTTAGAGAAGAGAAGTGAAGATAATGAACGAATAAGCTCAGATAGAGTTTGAACAATAAGAAGTAATTTAAGAATTTTTTTTTAAAACTTGTGTGAAAGGATTCAAAGAAGAATCTCGCAGAGTTATAAAAAATATGAATGTGGGGTTACCCAACTCCAATAATAAGGATATAAGGTGATAATAAATAGACAATGTCTATAAAAAGAGAGTGATAAAGAAGTTAAGAATAGAGAGTTATATTCAAGTATGGTGCAATTGTACTATTTAGTAGTTGATGTATGGTATCTGGGCTAAACGATTCCTTCATAGAGCGGAGGTATATACGACCTAGCAGCTCGAAACCTAGTTTGTTGGTTGTTTGTGGGAAACCACTCAGCGTACCATATTGAAACTGTTAGAGACTCGATGTGTACCAAGTGTAGAAAATGGATACGTGTGATGAAATTGTGTAACTCGAATGAAATATTGAGCTATGTAAATGAAGTTAGAAATTCTTAAAGGAAGAATTGTTATGTAAACAAGAAGATTCAAAGAAGAATCTTGAAGAGATATAAAGATAAGAAATGATAGTTTTCTAACTCCAATAGCCAAGATAACGAATAATGTCGTAAATGATGAAAAAGGGAAAGAAAGAGGATCGTAAAACAAAACGATCACGAGTTAAGAAAAGAATTTTAAGGGAGATGATTATAGAATAAGATCACGACGTGATCTGTTTAAGTTATAAAAGAAAGATGGTCTGTAATATTTGAATGATTATAACTTGATGCTATGAAGATATTGTACTATGATATAATACGAGATAAACTTATGAGGAGTTATAGATAGTGGGATACGAGGAATTTGTATCGAGCAAAGAGCAAGTTATGAGCAAGATAGAGTTAGGTGGGATTTCAATTGAGGACTCATATGATGGCTGAGTTGTATAAACCTTTGTATGGGCGAGAGTTTTGTGCTTGCGCTCAGTTTATCATATTGATAATCATTGGAATGTTGGTGTCGCGCTATCAATGTATATGTGACGAAAAGGTGATTCTTTTCTCATGTGTATAATTGATAATTAGAAACTATTAAGATTAGTCAGATATTATTAGGATTAGGTGCGGTTCTTAAAACTAATGCATATGGTAAGTTCGTGACTCATAATAATATAGTATGTTTTGAACCCCTCAGCGAATGGACACCTATGGTCTGACAAGGATAAGTTCTTAAACTCATATTATTGTGGCAAGTTCCTGAATTTCCAATGTGCGGTAAGTTTGATGAACTATATTGGGGGTAGAAGAAGATGGTAAGTTGAAACACAAGAATATTATTCTAAATCTACTAGCTATGCTAGACTTTCAAAATTTATTGACTTCGTGCTGATGTTTATACTTTTATTTTCTTGAAAAACATTGGATCAAATGAATGAACCAATGAGTTTTAACAACAATACTATTATTCGTATGTCTATGCTAATTGCTTTGGCTAGACAAAAATGATTTAAAAATATCAAAATGTATTTTATATATCATCAATGTATCATGGAACCTGGTGCAGAGATGGTAAAAATGATGGAGTCATCAATGCAGTATCACTTAGTGTTGGATGTGATCTAAGGATCATCAGCCCACTATGGTATGATGTAGTATGATAAAATCACCAAATGACGGAATCCTCAACGGACTGTAAATACAGTGCGGTATCATGACGTCATAAAAAGATTTTTGAGATTTCTTTACTATATGAGAATACATATGTATGTATGTATATGTATATTTCGGTTGATGTCTGAATTGTTGTAGATGTCTATGCTATTTGATTCAGCTAGACGAATATTGAAAAATGTTCATAAAATTCAAAAGTTTCTCGAGAAGTTATGCCAAACCAAATTATTTTGGTGCGAATTTAGATGTTGAAAAGCTGATATGGACAACCCTATTATTAGGGGTCACACTTAGTTTATACATTGTACGAAGGATTGATCCCCCTAAGTACATGGAGTCCTTATATTCTTATGGCTGTTAAAGTTAAAGTTGAAAGATTACTTATAACTGTAGACATGGTTCGTGGTCATTAGACCCTCAGTTGAATGCTTACACTCTAAATTTTGAGATGAACAACTCTTTTATTAGAGGTTACGCTTAGTTTACACTTTGCGCTGAAATGTTTGTGCACAATACATTGTACGAAGGGCTTAACACCCTAAGTACGGAGGTCCATATAGTCTTATGACTGTTAAAGGTTCAAGTCGAGATATACTTGATAACATGGGGACGTAGTTCAAGGTCTTGTGACCCCTCAGCATGATTGGATAATCTTTTAAAATCCCGAGTTATTCATACTGCTTCCCAATTATTGAGCAATTGTGGAGGATTCATGTTATTCAAAAGTGAATATGGTAAGGAAAGTATTCCTTAGAAATAAGCAAGTCATAGAATGCGACACTGAATGATGAATATGTTGAATAAGTGAGAAAAGAGATTTTGAAGTGAGAAGGATATGAGTTATCAAAGAATAATATGAAACTTTTAATAGAAAAGTTTAATAATTGTAGAAAGATCTTTGTGGAAAGAAGTGGTTCTAAAACCCAAGGAATGAATATAGTATTAACGTAAAATCTATTTTAATAGATTGAATGAATAAAGATTAATAGATAAAATTTTGAGGACGAAATTCTTAGAAGAAAGGGTAAATGTAATATCCTGAGTGTTTATGATAACGATCCTTAGAAAAGGAAATGAATGAGTTAAAGAATATATAATACTCCGAATATAATTGAGTTCAAGTGAAAGTTATGAAATGAAACCTAGAAATTGTTAAAGTAATGAATGTAGTAGGAAATATAAAACCTATATTTAGATAAAATGATAAAAGATTACTCTGAGTTATTTGATTAATTTGTGTCTTCGATTCTGGGGACAGTATCTTTGTAAGTAGGGAAGATTGTAACGAATGAGTGGTTTGAGTTGTGATTCTGAGGACAGAATCCTTGTAAGGAGGGAATGATGCAACAATCCAGATTTTTAATTATAATATTTAAATATTTATTGAATTGTATAAATATTTAATTGGTGCGTTTATTGCTAAATAAATATTTGTTTAATTTGATTATTTATTTGTGAAATAAATAATTAATGTGTGAAGGAAATTTATTATTATGAGGAAATATTCTAATTATTAAGTTAGAGAATTTATAATGATTAAATAAATTATTATATTATGCAATGAATTGTTATTAGAATTAATTAAATTAAGTATGAAAACTTAATTAAATGAAAGTGTGACAAATAACTATATTATAAGTGGTTATTAAAATAAATTAAAGTAATTTTAATTTAGTATGCCAAGCAAGGCTTAAATATATTAAGTCTTTAATTTTTTAAATTATTTTGCCAAACAAAGCCCTATGACTTTTGAATTTAAAATTTTTATTTATAAATTAAATAAAAAAATATAAATAATATATAAATAATTTTAGTAACTGATAATTTACTAAGGGCAATTAGTATAGCGTCAGTTTTTAAGTTTACAAGGTGAGCGTTGGTTTTAGTTTAACATTACGTATTTTGTATGTGGACTAAACCTAAGCCTAAGTATGAAAAGAGAAGAAGTTTAGAGAAAAGAAAACAAAGAAAGGCATGCGAGAGAGTTTTGAGAGAGAATTGAGAGCTGTCGATTTCAAGTATTCTAGCAAGGTTTTGTAAAAAACAACAAATTAAAGGTATGTTTTAAAACCTTAATATATATATGTTTTACCTTCTCTGTGTTTGTGTTCTTGAGGTCCACCCACCGTGTATAAAATTTTTACAAAATTCTGTAATTTTAGTTATATAACTGAACTATGGTGATTATGTGGGTTCATGATGTTAGAACAAGTGTTTAAACAAGGATTATTATGTTAATTTGGTTTACAAGAAAGAGAAATTTGTTTTGCAGTGTATGATGTTGTACATAGCTTATGACAGTAACAAATTTTGATGGTTTAAGTGTATACTAATTGTAAAATTGGAATTTGAATTGTTAATTAGATATTAAGGAATACAGAGAAGTAATTGAAAGAAATCAATTTGGTTTATAATCGTAGAATTTCAGTTAAGATTGTTAGATAATGTCAAACATGGAGTTTTAATTTTAAAACATTGTTTTTACGGATTTAGTCTTTCTAAATTTGTTGTTCAGTAGTTGTAAGTTAATATATGTATGCTTGGTGAGGTTATGTGTAAATTACATTAGTTATATGTGTGTAATTAGTTGCTAAAAATTCTTAAACAGATCAGAGTTAGTCTTCGTGCTCGGTTTCTTTAAATTTCGGCGCCTCAGCGCGAAAAATGGAGCCGCAGCCCAAAAATTCTCGTCGCAGTGCAGAAATTCGCACTCTAGGAATAATTTCGCACTGCAGCGCCACTGGCTAGTTTAGTTCTCACACCCCAATGCCGGAATTGTAGTCTGAGTCAGACAGTTTTGACCTCCTGTAGTAAAACAGCCATAACTTTTTCATACAAACTCCGATTGAGGCGATTCAAGATGATCTGGAACGAGGACGAATAGGAATACAACTTTCGTTCTTTAAGTTTTTTAATTTGAGGTCTGTAACAGTAGTCAAAATGGTCATCTTTAGGACTGTTGTGTTTTCGGGGGCAATCGGAGGTCGGAGGGCGTCGGGCATGCACATATGCTAGTATAGTGCTTTTGACGATAAAAGATGTTATTCTAAGTTATAAAACATTAATGTTAGTAAATATAATGATGCTTAACATTAATAAATAATGTATTAGATAAGTTATAGAAGCATACACAAGAGAGGCAAATCAGGCGTGTGACGAATGAATGTCGAAACGTCGTGCCAAGTGTTATTGAACTTAAAAAGTGTTTTCATTCAATTGAAAGGAATATTATAAGAATGGAATGAATTTAATATAAAACTAATAAGTAGTCCTAGCAAGACTTAAACACTTGAATGAATTTCGAATATTACATAAGTCGAAAAGTTAACACAATCTAATTGAACATTGTGTACAAATTAATAGAAAAGATTATGAGATGTGGAGTAGAGTTTACATTACAATTACTATGTGTTGTTATGTGACTAATAGTTGATGTGTATGATTATATAATTGTGTAGGGCACGTGAAGTGCAGATAACTGTAAGATGTTAAACTGTTATTGGTAAACAACGATTAAGGCAAGTCTTTCGGTTCTTATTTTCTACGTGAACTTGATGAACTATTTTAAATTGCATGATATGTTATATGTGTTGTAAGCAAGAATGATATGTTATACATGTTGAAATCATGAAATGTTAAAGTCAATTTATGACTACATTGTTTTGGTTAAATAATGATGATTGAGTAAGGAAATCAATCTTTATATTTTCTATGTGAATTAAAGCATGTATGCCATGTTACTTTAATTATTAGGAGATGTATATCGAGCATGTTATTATGTGCTATGTGATGCATGAAAACTGTTAGATTTTGCTGGAATGTCGAGCTCAACCTTGCAAATAACCACTTTTGCAGGTTAAAGATTTAAGGTAGAGTTATGTGCTACTTGAAAGATATGAATCAGATGTGATACTTGAAGATTTATATACTTTGGCTGAGTTATTATTATTTGAACCATGTTTAAGGTTCCGAATAATGTATTAATGTTGAATTATAATATCGTTTTGCGATGTAAACTCTTGTAGTATTACAATGATTCTGAGATATTTAGATGTAAAGGTTGAAAGTTCTGGGAACGAGAATATTTTGTAAATAGAAAATTTTAATTGTAATAGAAAATTTTAAGTATTCCGCAAATTTCAATGGTTGTATTATCATTTAATGATGTAAAATTAGAGGTTGAATGTATTGTTAACGACCGAAGTCGAGAATTAAATTGCATTAATTTTGGGGTTGTTACATCATCCATCTGTCACGACATTAATGAAAATAAATTAAAATAAATAAGTTATTAAAAGAATCAATAAGATCTATTTAGAGAGAGTTAATCAGATGATAAACTTACACTACCAACTACAACAACATCATCCATTGGTCGATGATTATGCAGTTGAAACGGTTGTAGCTAGACAGTAAATTTCATAAGCTATGTATAATTAATATTAATTACAATTTAATTTCGACTATGGAATGAACATCAATTACAATAAAATTTCATACAATTAACATACGCAAAAGTACATACGCATCCAATTCCCGGAACCAAAATTAAGGAAAAAGACAAACTAAATTAGCCTACAAATTTCACAAAATGAATACTCAATAATAACCAGCTTACCATTCCATCCTAATAGCCAAATTAAAAGACACCCAATTAAAAAAACAACCTAACATTCGTGTTCAAATGTGTGTGTGTTTTGTGTGTTTTTGTGTGTGTGTGCTACTGCTGTGAAAGAGAGAGAGATAGAGTGAGAGCACAAATTAAACACCCATTGTAAAAACAATAAGATATCTATAATAATAAGATAGCTTAATCTTAAATTTACTAATTTCGTTGAACTATTTAGTTTAATATAGGCTATTTATGTTGCTACTATCTTGCATATATTTATGTAATGCAATTAAAGTCATTACATAGCTTAACGGTAATATATTCTACAAATATGGTTTAAATTTCAATATTTTAAAGATTTAACTTCATAAACTTAGTAATTATGTTAGGTTATTAGCAAAATTTATAGATTAACTTGTGTAGTAAAACACATTTTATTATTGATTTTTAACTAAGTAAACATTCAATGGCAGAACTGTAATTAAACAGAAGTTAGGACTCAGTGACGGAACTGTAATTAAATAGAAATCAGAATCTGAAGCAGGGGGCTGCCCATAATTTCCAAATTTCAATTATTTTCTTGGTTACTTTTGTGATTTTATATCTCCCAACCGACACATCCGATTGCTTCCAAATTTTGATATGCTCTACATGGTATATCATAGTATTTTATAAAAATATAACATGACCAATTTGAGTTTGTTAAGATGGTACTCCCTCCGTTCCTAAAAAATTGTTGTTTTAGAAGAAAAAATTTATTCCAAAATGTTTGTCGTTTATAACTTTCGAGGAAAATAAATTATTTAATTTCCTATATTACCCCTACTTTCTCTCATTGTCCCAAGAAATTCTATTCCTTGTATTAATAATTTTCAACTTCCCATAAAGGGGTAGTGATAAAATTTCAAATAAATTTTACTTGGTAAATAATACTTTCTTAATCTATGTGCAAAAACCTTAAACGACAATCTTTTAGGAACGAAGATAGTATTACATAGGCTTGAAAATGCCATGTTGGACACTTTTTCATCAAATTCAAGTTTTTTTTTGGAAATTCGTTAAAACTTGATTTGGGATTGATTTGATTCACTCAATTAACTTAGTTAACATCATAACACATATATAAAGATATCCTAGCCTTAAGCTTTGCAAAATTTTTAATTTTTAAGCATAAATTCTCTTTGAGGTAATTTTCAAACATCTTATGTGCGCCACTTTTAAAAACAGAGTTCATACATGTTGTACATGATTCAAGCCAAAAAATTTCTCCCTTATTACTTCGGACAACAATAACTAATCTCATTCTTTCTAAAATCCCAAATATCACAACAATAACATACTAAATTTTGCATAAAATTGTCCATCATTGTTTTTAAAGTCAAGAATTAGAACTTACATTGCTATGATGCTTCAATGGACTGAATCTTATGTTTATGGGTCAACTATAATCTTTCTGTTGTAAGACCCCAACTTATTAATGAATAAAATCAAATTTTCTCTAAATATTATTGTGAATAATAAGGTATAATACTTTGGTTATGGGTGAAATGTGCAAATTTTGCAAAATAAACAAGTGGTTATAAAATATTCATTTTGTCGGGAAATATTCGTTTGGTCGTGGAATATTCTTTCTGTCGGGGAATATTCGTACGACGGCGCAACTATTTGTGGGCCCCATAATGAAAAACGATTGGATGAAGATAACGACAAAAATTGAGTTTTTATAAATAACGGCGTAATTGTTACCGTTAACACTGTTGGAATACCCGATGGTTAAAATATAGTAATACATGTGGTTGCACAGTAGCACACGGATTGTACAGTATTTTTTAATTATTGATTCTTACGAAGGAAGACACTACTCAATAATTGTTACAGTAGTTACTGTTTAATATTTTATTTTATTAATTCAATAATTACTACATTGATATTTTATATTATTGTTGTTTTAATAATTGTCACTGTACAGTATTTTCCATTAACAGATCAATAATTCATATTATTTGAATAATATTATTAGATAACATTATTGGCAATGTCTAGAAAGTTCTGTCTAAGGAGAGGTTTGGTCATCTAATTGCGCGCCAGTAAGGAGAAATCCTTATTGGAAAGCCCCCTCTTTCCTGGGAACGGTCTGGTTGTCATAAATGTGATTCTGTAATATTAATTGTGAATAATTAATTATTGATTCATATGATAAGGAAATATTTATTTTATGTGAATATAAATGTTGGATATATTTTGTGGTTAAAAATGAAGGAGTTAATGTTGAGGTGTTTTATCAGTATTTTTGTCGGAATTGAGGTATTAAAAATCAATCAGGATTTTTGAGATATATTGCGGGGGTTATAATTTTTAATCCGACCGTTGGATCGTTGTGATTTTTGGATATGTTATACATATATAAGTTGAGTATATGTCCACAAATTTTGAACCGTTAAAAATGAACGTACGATTTGTTATGAATTTTAAGAGATGACTGGTTCAAAAATTGTTGAAGTTTCAGAATTTATCATTTTGGTGGAAAATTCTAGAATTGGTGGGCCCTACTTTTAGTTGGTGAGAAATGTGCTAAAATTTTAATTCAAATGTGGTGGGTAGGAATAGTAGCAGGTAAAGCCATCAGGTTGCAGGTCAAGTCTGCTTCGGCGTGCTAACATTTTCCTATAAATAGAGGGCTAAGTTAGAATTGAAAATTATACCAGAATTCATAAGTTTTTTCTTTTTCTCTCTCTATGTTATCAAGCGTATTCTTGTGAGTATACTTTGAGTGCTGCTATACGCTACAAATTTTTTTTAGCACTATACCCGAAATTCAATCAGAAGTACGGTTATTTTGAGGTAAGGGATATTATTTTCTTCTTAAATGATATTATTTTCTTCAATATCATTATGCTGAAATATTGATATGAGTTTTTTTTTATCAAATTTGGAACTTTTTGTGTCGGGGTTACTATTCACGTATACGGCATTATTCACGTATACGGCACTATTCACGAATACGGCACTATTCATCGAAAAATAAAATTTTCTCTTTTTGTCCAAGATGTCTATTATGGTTACTATCTTTGATTGTATCCATGTTTTGATCTTTATTTTTGAATTCTTCTTCACAATTGATTATTATGAAGTATTATTGATCTTGGATAAACTGTTATACGAATCCCTACTATTTGTCCTTCTGTCTCACTGGATTCATTTTTTTAAAGATATTTTTCATCATCCTCAGTCCTAAATGATGATATTACTAAATATCTTTGGCCTGTAGTGTAAAGATGAATGATTAACTGATGAATATCTTTAGCTCGTAGTGCAAAGATGAACAGGTGTTAAGATGAACATGACCGACTGGTGTTACAAATGAATATCTTTGGCCTGTAGTGTAAAGATGAATATTTGATTCAAGATGTATATTGATTGATGTTACATGGATAAAATATTGATGATGAACTTTTAAATCTTAGAAGATAGTAGAATTCTTTCTCTACTTGACTCTTCTAATGGTTTGCTGTTTCCGCTGCAGTTGTTAATCTAAAACTTGTTGTCGATTATATTCTATCAGATTTTTTCCTGTTGAATACTAATGATAATTTGTTTTATATTATCTTAGTCATAATATTCTTTACTGGGCTAGTTGAGCTCACCCTTTTCCTTTTTGTTCCATTTTTCTTCTCAGGAGGTGAGAACATAGCAGGATCTAATCGGGGTATGGAGTGATGGTTCTTGAAAGATGTTTTAGCTGTCCTCACTATTTCTGTAAAATAGTGTTTGAATAATTATAATGAGGACTTATTTGAGTGTGGATATTGTCTAGAAGATAATATTTGTATTTAAACTCACAGTATGTGTTGTCGTATTTTACACGATAATTGTATTATTGAAGTTGTAGTTTGCTTTTTGTACCATGTATTTGGCGACTCAGAATGGGTGTTGTATACCTATTTTGGGGGCGTCACACATGTTATCTGTAATATATAGTATTATTTAATAATGCATATAAAATATAATAATAATAAATTATGCAGAACATAAATAAAATAAATTTGAGTCCTTTGAATTCACAAAGTCTCCTTCAAGCAAATTTATTCCCCCACAGATGCTAAGGGTAATTGAATAATTGCTTCCCAAGATAAAACGGATTTTAATTCTTAATTAGTAGCATTACAAAATTAAGAATTCATCGAACCAATTTTTATGTTATGTACTAAACTTACAAAATGATGCATAAAAATTAATGCATGTATATACTTACACAGAAACGGGGAAATATGCAGAACGGGATAGGAAAAACGGAACGGGACTGCAACACTTTTGCAGAGAACGGAATTCTACAGAACGGACTTGCAGAAACAGAACGGGGAAGTTACTGCTGAACGGAACAGAAAATTTTCTGCAGGACGGAAATTGACAGAACAGGTTTTTTCAGAACGGGACAGGACAGAAAAAAAAAGTATATCTCAAAAGCTTCCCACACCGTTTATTTATAGAATCCGATGGCGTGTAACCGTCGTTAAAACGACGTAGTATTGTGATGATATATAACAAACCCGCCCGTCACGACCAAGATAACGACCCGACCCGACCCGACTTTGAAGTCGATTTTCTCATTCAATTCAAATCTCATTTCCAACAATCCCCCATATGAATGTAAAATTGGCTTTACAATATGCAAAATATGTTATGAATATGCAGACATTAGTTCGAGTACATAAGAAAAGATATTTCATCAGGTTAAGTAGCCTAGTGGCTTTGAACTTGCCCTAGTAAAATCTATCGGATTTACTTGGCTAATCAGTAGACTTGATGTCTTTGAACTGTCAGCTTTTTGTGTAAACCAAGACAATAGAATTCATAAAATATCTCTTTAGACATAATTGGTTCTCACGTTTGTGTTCATTTTGGCATTGAAACACCTCTTGGTTTCGTGAGTATATTAGAGAATTCAGCCTTCAAAATTCTCACAGAAGTGGCCCCCTTCTTACTCACGTAGGTGACTTCTATCAAGATTATCCTGCAATACCCCACTTGAACATATTTCAAGATATAAAAATCATTAAAAGCGTATCTTATCTTGATTCTCGCGGCAGATGTGCACTGTCTCATTTTGGAATGGTTAGGAGTAATTATCTCCTCAGTGCTTTACTAAGTACTACATAGTTCGGTTTGCCCATTGAACCTAGATCTTGGAATCTCCAGTCAGCTAGGTTGGGTTGCCACTATGACAACTCTTATTTAAATAGTAGGCTTTAAACCCATTCCCCTCGATGATTTTTCCACTTGCTCTCTTGTTAAACCTTTCGTAAGCGGATCCGCAATATTATCTTTTGACTTTACATAGTCAATTGAGATAATTTCATTTGAGAGCAATTGTCTAACGGTATTATGTGCTCTTACCGTTATATAAATGACTCTGTGCTCTTCCAATTGCTGATTGGCTATCACAATGTATACATATAGCTGACACAGGTCTTAACCAATTTGAAATATCCTCTAAGAAATTACAAAGTCACTCTGCTTCTTCTCCAGCTTTGTCTAACGCAATGAATTCTGATTCCATTGTAGACCTAGCAATACACGTTTGTGCTGAGGATTTCCAAGACACCGCTGCACTACCAAGTGTAAATACATATCCACTTGTGGATTTTGAATCTTTAGTATCAAATATCCAATTAGCATAAGTATATCCTTCCAATACTGCTGGATATCTTGTATAGTGCAGTCCAAAGTTTTGAGTATGTTTTAAATATCCCAAAACTCTCAAAATATCTTTCCAGTGATCTTTACCTGTATTACTCGTATACCTACTTAGCTTACTTACCGAATAAGCTATATCTGGTCTAGTACAGTTCATGACATACATTAAACTGCCTATTATACGAGAATATTCTAGTTGAGATATGCTATTACCTCCATTTTTGGCTAAATGAAGATTTATATCAACTGAGGTCTTATTTAGAATTATATTATACTTGTTAAAATTTTCAAGTATTTTCTCAATGTAATGAGATTGAGATAATATAATTCCATCAGAGGTTCTAAAAATCTTGATTCCTAAAATTATATCTGCAACCCCCAAGTCTTTCATGTCAAATTTATTTGACAACATACGTTTGGTAGAGTTGATAACTTCATTGTTGCTACCCATGATTAACATATCATCCACATAAAGACAAACAATGATATATTCCCTTTGAGTGCTTTTGACATAAACACATTTGTCACACTCATTAATTTTAAATTCATTTGATAACATAACATTATCAAATTTCTCATGCCATTATTTTGGTGCTTGTTTTAATCCATATAAGGATTTAACAAGTTTGCATACTTTCTTCTCTTGTCCAGGAGCAGTGAAACCTTCAGGTTGTTCCATATATATTTCTTCATCTAATTCACCATTTAAGAATGCAGTCTTTACATCCATTTGATGTATTTCAAGTCTATTTAAAGATGTTATTGCTATTAGCATTCTAATAGATGTAATTCTTATAACAGGTGAATAAGTGTCGAAATAATCCAATCCTTCCTCTTGTCTATAGCCTTTAACTACAAGCCTTGCTTTGTATTTATCAATTGAACCATCAGCTTTCATCTTCTTTTTGAAGATCCATTTATACCCTAAGGGTTTAGAACTAGGTGGAAGGTCCACCAATTTCCATGTATGATTTTGCATAATGGACTCAATTTTGCTATTTATTGCTTCTTTCCAATAAGAAGCATCTGGAGAGGATATTGCTTCCTTGTAGATTCGAGGATTGTTTTCTAACAAAAATGTTAGAAAATCCGGACCAAAAGACGTTGAAGTCCTTGCCCTTTTGCTACGTCTAGGTTCATCCACTACAGACTCTTTGTCTATATTTTTAGGATTATCACTAGTAGCATCCAAAGGTCTTTTGTTTAAATTTGAATCATTATTTCCATTATATGGAAAAATATTCTCAAAGAATGATGCATCTCTTGATTCAATAAATGTATTAACATGAATATCATTAATTTCAGATTTATGAATAAGAAAGCAATAAGCACTACTGTTATTTGCATAACCAATGAATACACAATCAATTGTTTTTGGTCATATCTTAACCTTTTTAGGTTTAGGAACCATTACCTTTGCTAGACACCCCCACACTCTTAAGTATTTATAGCAAGGTCTATGACCTTTCTATAATTCATAAGGTGTTTTGTGAGTTTTCTTATGATGCACTTTGTTAAGAATATAATTTGCAGAAAGCAAAGCTTCCCCCCACAAATTCTGGGGTGCTCCAGAACTGTTTAACATAGCATTCAACATTTCTTTCAATGTTAGGTTGTTGCGTTCAGCAATACCATTAGATTGAGGTGAATAAGGAGCAATAATTTGGTGAATAATACCAGTGTAGAGCATATCTCTTCAAATGGTGATTCATATTCACCACCTCTATCGCTTCTTATTGCTTTAATCTTTTTGCTAAGTTAATTTTCAACTTCATTTTTATAAAGTTGAAACTTTTCTACAGCCTCATCTTTGCTTCTTAGCAAATATACGTAACAATATCTTGTGCAATCATTAATAAAGGTTATGAAATATTTTTTCCTACCTCTAGTGTGCACAAACTTTAAGTCACATATATCAGTGTGAATTAAATCTAGAGGTTCAAATTTTCTTTCAACAGAATGAAAGGGTAATCTTGTCATTTTTGATTCCACACAAATTTCACATTTATGTTTTAGATTAATATCAAATTTAGGCAAGAACTCTAAATTTATTAATTTACGCAAAGTATTGTAATTAACATGTCCTAATCTAGTATGCCATATATTTGAAAATTTTAACAAGTAAGCAGAAGAATTAATTGTATTATTATCAATAGACTTTGGTACAACAGTCATAACATTCATCTTAAAGAGTCCATCATTCATGTAGTTCTTTTCTACAAACATATCATTTTTAGTAAGTACATGTAGATATAATAACATAAACAAATTACCTGTGATATTGCTGCAGTAGCACCACACATTTTTTATTTATTTATTGTATTGAGTTTTGGTTAATTTCTAATCTATTTATAGATTAGGTCGTACCCCAATTATTGCAGGCACATATTAATTGGTCGTATCCCAATTATGGGATATGCCGTATCCCAATTTTTGGAACGTATCCCAATTCCAACTGATTCTAATTTTTGAAAACTTTTGGCCCAACTCAATTTTGGCTCCCAAATTCCAATCGATTCTAATATTAGCGTATTTTTGGCCCAACTCAATTTTGGCTCCCAAATTCTAATACCCGTTAATATTACCGTTGGAAACTAGCAAATATTACTGTTGGCTCCCAACTTCCAATAACTGATATTACGGTTGATTTTCAAATAAAATTTTATTAATATATATATATATATATATATATATATATATATATATATATATATATATTATTAAAATATATATATATATAAATGTTATTAGCATTACACTCAAGTCCTTAATATCAACACTTCTCTTTTATCCAACTGAACCAATATTAACTATTAGTTATATGGATGACATATAATATATTTATTATATATTTTTAGATAATTATGAAAATATCTAATACCAAGCTACCATTATGGCAATTGGTTCTGCTATGTCGGTATGATAGCCTCTTCTACGTTAACATGCAATACCGATTTACAGAAATAACATGCAAAAAGCTATGTATTCATATTCAACAATATTAATAGTAATAACATGCAATAATATTCGAGAATACTGAATATTAATATATTAACATGCAATCAATCAACATGTAATAAATATAATATTCCTATAATATATATAATAACAGAATATTATATTTTAACATGCGAACAAATAAACTGTTATATGTAACAATAACAGAATATATTAACAGATTAAATAATACAAAAATTAAATATTCTACAATATTGATTTAACATAAACATGCATACTGCTTATGATATTTAAACATAAACGCAACACTTTGAGATAACGAGCAATATTATTGAGTTTGACAATCATGTGTCCAAGGCAAAACAACATGTAGATCATGCAAGCATAGTAATTTTCAGAATAGTATATTAACTCAATACTATGTAATTTTTATATTACACTCCAACGGTAACTTGAGAAAATATATAATACTTATAATTAATATACTGCAGTCCAACATTTTTTGTTTTTTTCCCCTATGAAAAACGATTTTCTGGTTTACATAAATAAACAAACCAAATAATACTACAATTAGCAATTATTAAAAAAAAATGAGTGACTTTAACTTTTCATAAAATCAATAAAGTGAGTGAATGTCATTTTCCAGAAAACCAACAACTTAGTATTATATCACTATATAATATATCTTTGTACTGTGATGATTTCTATCAAACAAGTACACATCAATTATCAAAATAGAGTTCAGTTGGTAACATGCAATTAACGAATTTCGAATTTCTGCAATTAACGAATACGTATTAACATGCAATTAAATTCTAGAATTCCGTTGGTACAAGAAATTTGTTTTATCAATGAATTTCTGTTCAAATAAACTATATAAATTAAATACTACTATATTTACAAAATTGTAAATTTGCTTTAAGATTGTTATCTGTAATATATAGTATTATTTAATAATGCATATAAAATATAATAATAATAAATTATGCATAACATAAATAAAATAAATTCGAGTCCTTTGAATTCACAAAGTCTTTTTAAAACAAATTTATTCCCCCACAGATGCTAAGGGTAATTGAATAATTGTTTCCCAAGATAAAACGGATTTCAATTCTTAATTAGTAGCATTACAAAATTAAGAATTCATCGAACCGATTTTTATGTTATGTACTAAACTTACAAAATGATGCATGAAAATTAATGCATGTATATACTTACACAGAAACGGGGAAATATGCAGAACGGGATAGGAAAAACGGAACGGGACTGCAACACTTTTGCAGAGAACGGAATTATGCAGAACGGACTTGCAGAAACAGAACGGGGAAGTTACTGCTGAACGGAACGGAAAATTTTTTGCGGAACGGAAATTGACAGAACGGGTTTTTTCAGAACGGGACGGGACAAGAAAAAAAAATTATATCTTAAAAGCTTCCCACACCGTTTATTTATAGAATCCGTTGACGTGTAACCGTCGTCAAAACGACGTAATATTGTGATGATATATCACAAACCCACCCGTCACGATCAAGATCTCAACCCGATCACGACCCGACCCGACCCGACCCGACCCGACTTGATTTGAAGTCAATTTTCTCATTCAATTCAAATCTCATTTCCAACACTTCCTTGTTGCTGCCCTGCTATCTGAATCAAGCCCCATCCCCGATCACTCTTGATGCTAGCTACCAACCAAAGAGAGAGAGAGAGAGTGTAATACCCAGTAAAAATTTATTAATAATTAAATATTGAATAATAAAAATTATTTCGTTTTAAAACATATTATTTGGACTTTGTAATTTAATTGGGTCAAGTGGTTATTTAATCTATATGGGCTAATAAATAATAATAAGTGATGGGTAAATTTATTTGATAAATTTGGGCCTTAAAATTAATTAAATTTAATTTACGTGTAATTAATATTATATTATATTATAAATAGGAGAATTAGCAAGATAATAAATAACCCTAATTATATTGCACTACATCTCATACGAACTAACGGAATAGAGTTGGGCGGCGCTGGAAGAACAAGAAACAAAAAGGAAGAAGTTCTGTCAATTAAGGTAACAGTATTATTTTAATAGTCAAGATTTTTTTTTGTATGCAAACAACAATATGAGAATTTCATGATACTGGGCTCATTGGTCATATCTCATGATGAAGGAATCATTATACATACATACATATATATATATATATATATATATATATATATATATTGCAACGTCCTTTGCTAGAAACCATGTACTAAGAAGTTTATATCTAGACATCCATTCACTTATATACATAATTTAATTAATTAATAACATGTATATATATATATATATATATATATATATATATATATATATATATATATATATATATATATATTATATTTTAGTAAGTTTTTGGCCATAAAAGTGATAAACGGAATTAGTATATTAAATTGAAGTTGTATATATTAATTTGAATTAATTAATTTTATTGGCATAGTTATAAAAGTTTTAATAATAATAAATTTAATAGTATTATGTTATTACTGATTGGATTGTAATAAAAATCTTATTAAATTATTTAGATTGAACGGAGAGAATCTAAACGAGTCAAATTTAGAGTATAAATTTTGAGTATTACATTGTTTAATCCAGGTACGGATTCCGTACTTTTTCAGCGAGACTCTTTTATTTTTGATTTGTTTGATTCGTTATTCGTTTCGAAATTTAGAATTTGCTTCTTATAATTATTCTTGTCAATTTATTGCGATAGTGTTTTGGACGGTTATATTAGAACTCCTATTTGTACTCTTTAGACTAGTGTATCATGTCTATAAATTTATTTTGATATTGTAGAAAGTACATGTTAATATTTTGGAGACTTTGTGTTGATATTTCGTTTCAGTTTAACATGTACACGTTAGAACCCTTTTGTTGTGTCGCATGTATTGTGACATTATATTTTTGTTAGAATACCGTAGGGTATACCTGAGCTATAACCACCTGTGGGGGTACCACAGGCATGTCCTTTTGGCACCGAGGCATGACACCTTCCGTGGCGGTGTGATCAGTCCACGGCGTCTCCGTTTTGTGCTCCGGTGGGAGTTGGCCATTTGGTATTTTGTTGTGGGAGGCGTATGGGTCGACCCTAGTTTTTCTGTTCTGTTCTGTTCTGCGGATTGGTGATGTTTGTGCCAAACACGCCTTCCGATTTTACATGCATTGGATTCGCGGTCCAATGTGTGTAACTTGCCTGTGTGACATTATTTGACTTGCCTATGTGGCATTATTTTGACTTGTCTGTGTGGCAAGGTATATTTCTGAGCTCGGTATGAAATAGCACCCATCCATTTGATTCAGCCTATTATTTCGTTGTGTTAGTTTTGTTCGTTTCGTTTCAGTTAGTTTCGTTTTATTTCATTTAATTGAGTTAATTATTTCAGTTCATTAATTGTATTCTATATCCGTACTGGGCATTTGGCTCATGCTGTGTTTTTCTTCCGACAGGTAATCAGGGGAATCAAGGGCAAGTGTGACGAGAGCTTCCTTCTATCCAATAGCTTTGATATATTTCGTTAGGCTATGATACATTGATTTATTTGGAGTTGTAATAGTTATTTCAGATTGTGATTTGAGCCAGTATGACATTTATTCTGGTTTGTCTTAAGACATTTAATTAGTTTAAGACTATTCTTTTGTGGATTAAAGCCTTGCTATTAAATTCATCAGTTTTGTTATGTTTTGAGTAACCTCTCTTTCTATTTTAGAAAAGGGGGTGTTACAGAGTTGGTATCAGAGCTTAGGTTCTTTCTTGTAGAAAACCTATTTAGGTTTGACCTGTGAGTTATGGGTAGACTTCTGGGTTAGATTTTATTCAGTTTGATTTTCTGTTCAGCTATATTCAAATATGTCTCTAATCTCTTTTGCTAATATTCGTTGATCTGTTCGTAGATGGCTCGTCGATCTGCTAGAGTTGCTGGGAGGAGTGGTAACAATAGGGGAAGGGGTGATGGTCCGCCCAATGAGCAATCTAATGATCAGATCAATGCTCAACTGACTAACTTGGTGAATCAGGCAGTGAATCAGGCGTTACCTCAGTTGGTGGCACAGGTTGTACAGGCAATGCAGCAGCCACCACCAGAAATTCCAGAACAGGAGAATTCGAGAAATAATGGTCAACAAGCAAATGTCGAGGAAGGGAATACAGATGGTCTTGAACAGCATGTGGTTCCGATGTATGTATGGTTGGAGAGGTTTCAAAAATAGAAACCACATGTATTCAGTTCAGCTCCAACTCCAATTGATGCAGAGAATTGGATTGCCCACCTGGAGAAGATTTTTGATGTGTTAGGGTGTTCAGATAATCAGAGAGTGCTGCTTGCTGCTTATAAGCTGGAAGGGGATGCACAGAGGTGGTGGAAAGCGATAAAAACAACAAAAGGTGAAAATTATGTTGAGACACTTAATTGGGCAGAATTTTGTGAGGTCTTTTATCAGCAGTACTTCCCAGCTGCTGATAAAGAGGCCTATGCTAGAGAGTATCTGTCGATTCGGCAGAAGGATGATGAGTCCATCACGGACTTCATGACGAGGTTTACTAGGTTGGCAGGCTTTGCGGGAACCTCAGCAGGGACTGCAATAGAACAGGCAGAGAAGTTTAAGTGGAGGATCCATTACCGGTATCGGCAGCATCTCATTAACAACAAGTTTGCAGATGTATCAGCAGTGGCAAATGCAGCCAAAAATATTGAAATGGAGCGACAGGACTTTCGATCTTCTAAACCGGATGGGAGTCGAAAGAGGGACAGAGATGACCAACAGGGTCAAACTTCAGTTCAGCATGGGAGAAATCTGGGTGGTCAGTTGAATAGGAATCGTGGTGGCCAACAGGGGCAGTGGCGTGGTCAGAATCAAAACAGGGGTTATCAACAGATGCCTCAGCAAGGGCAGAATCGTCAGCTGCAGCTACCTTAGAATGGTCAGAATCGTCAGCAAGGGCAGAATCGTCAGCAGGGACAGAATCAAGGTCGTTATCCGGGACTAGCTGGTGGGGGTAACCCAAATCTTATTCCTATAGTTCCTTGTGCTATGTGTGGGGCTAATCATCCGGGAGACAGTGTCATAGAGTTACCGGTGCATGTTTCTTGTGTGGACAGATGGGTCACATGGCTAGAGATTGTACTGGGCCACGCGGTAATGGTGGAGGCGGTGATCATGGTGGCAATGGAGGTCAGCGTCAGGGTGGTCGGGTGTTTGCCTTGACACATAATCAGGCAGCAGGTGCGCCAGGTACTGTTTCTGGTACTCTTTTAGTTGGCAGTCGTGAGGCTTCTATTTTATTTGATACGGGTTCTACGCATTCTGTTGTTGCTCAGTCTTTTGTTCGGCACCTGGGTGTGCCATCTCAGTTATTAGATTCTGTTATGTCTATTTCTACCCCGATGGGGACTTCTGTTGTTATTTCTGATTTGTATCGAGGGTGTCCGATCAGTATTGGGGATAAGATCCGTAGCGTTAACCTTCTTCTGATGTGTATGCATGATTTTGATGTCATTCTTGGGATGGACTGGTTGGATAAGCACCAGGCCACTATCGACTGTCAGGCGAAGAAGGTTATATTTGGAGATGTGAAGTCTCCAGAATTCATGTTTCAGGGTTCACAACCGAGTAGGGTGGTGAAGTTGATTTCGGCTTTAAAAGCTGGAAAGTTAGTGGCAAAGGGTTGTGAGGGATATTTGGCGTTTGTGAAAGATACCTCCAAGGGTGAGTCTCGTATTGAGGATGTTCCGATTGTTCGTGACTTTTTCGATGTGTTTCCTGAGGAGTTGTTAGGGTTACCACCACAGCGGGAAGTAGAATTTTCTATTGAGCTTGTTCCTGGTGCGGAGCCTATCTCTAAGGCGCCGTATCGGATGGCACCGTTGGAGTTGCAGGAGTTGAAGCAGCAGTTGCAGGAATTGTTAGATTGCGGCGTGATTCGCCCGAGTGTTTCACCGTGGGGTGCTCCGGTCTTGTTTGTAAAGAAGAAAGATGGGTCTATGAGGCTATGTATAGACTACAGGGAGTTGAACAAGATTACCATCAGGAATCGGTATCCATTGCCGAGGATTGATGACTTGTTTGACCAGCTTCAAGGGGCAAAATATTTTTCGAAGATAGACTTGAGGTCGGGCTATCATCAGTTGAGGGTAAGGGATGAGGATATTGCTAAGACGACCTTTCGCACTCGCTATGGGCATTACGAGTTTCTTGTGATGCCATTCGGGTTGACTAACGCTCCGGCGGTGTTTATGGATTTAATGAATCGGGTGTTCAGAGAGTACTTAGACCAATTTGTTATTGTCTTTATTGATGACATTTTGGTTTACTCCAAGTCTAAGGAAGAGCATGAGGAGCATCTTCGTACAGTGTTGGGGATTTTACAGAAAGAGAAGTTGTATGCTAAATTCTCTAAATGTGAATTTTGGTTGGAGCAGGTTGCATTTTTGGGCCACGTTGTTTCTGCTGAGGGCATTAAGGTGGATCCTGCGAAGGTTGAGGCTATCACTAAATGGCCGAGACCTACTACGGTGACGGAGATTAGGAGTTTCTTGGGTTTAGCAGGGTATTATAGACGGTTTGTGGAAGGGTTTTCCTTGCTTGCCTTACCATTGACCCAGTTGATGAGAAAGGGCGTGAAGTTTGTGTGGAATGAGGAGCGTGAAAAGAGTTTCGAGGAGTTGAAGAAACGACTTGTGACAGCTCCTATACTTGCATTGCCTTCGGGGACAGGAGGCTACCAGATTTATAGTGATGCTTCTAAGAAGGGTTTGGGGTGTGTATTGATGCAACACGGTAAGGTGATTGCTTATGCTTCTAGGCAGCTTAAACCTTATGAGGTGAATTACCCCACACATGATTTGGAGTTGGCAGCGGTGATCTTTGCCTTAAAGATTTGGAGGCATTATTTGTATGGGGAGACTTGTGATATCTTCACCGATCACAAAAGTCTTAAATACATTTTCACTCAGAAGGAGCTCAATATGAGACAGAGACGTTGGTTGGAGCTTCTAAAAGATTATGATGCGAGAATTCAGTATCACCCAGGGAAGGCAAACGTGGTTGCAGATGCTCTTAGCCGGAAGAGTTCAGGGAGTGTAGCAGCCCTTATTACACAACCTCAGCTTATTTCGGATATGGATCGGCTAGAGTTGGAGTTGTATGTACGAGGTTCAGATGGGCATTTGGCAGGTATGAGAGTGGAACCCTCTCTTATCTCGCGGGTCAAAGAAGCTCAAAAAGAAGATGGCAAGCAGTCTGAGTTTCGTATTGATGACCATGGTGTGATTTGGTTGGGTGAACGGTTATGTGTACCATCGGATCCAATCATTCGGGAGGCGGTGTTGGCTGAGGCTCATAGTTCGCCATTTTCTATTCATCCAGGGTCTACAAAGATGTATAGGGATTTGAAGAAGAATTTTTGGTGGAATGGGATGAAACGAGACGTGGCTGAACATGTTGGGAAGTGCCTCACTTGTCAGCAAGTAAAGATAGAACATCAACGTGCTAGTGGTTTGCTGCAACAGTTAGACATTCCAGTGTGGAAGTGGGAAGATATCACGATGAATTTTGTGACTGGTTTGCCGAAGACTTTCAGGAAGAATGATGCCATTTGGGTAGTGGTGGACCGACTGACCAAATCGGCACACTTTTTGGCTATCCATGAGGGATACTCGGTGGATAGGTTGGCACAAATCTTTCAGCAGGAGATTGTTAGACTTCATGGTACTCCAGTGTCTATTGTTTCAGATCGGGACCCACGGTTCACTTCACGATTTTGGAAAGGGTTCCAACGAGCTTGGGGTACTCGACTCAACTTTAGTACTTCTTTCCATCCGCAAACTGATGGGCAATCCGAACGGACTATTCAAACGTTGGAGGACATGTTGAGATC
The DNA here is from genome assembly GCA_016801055.1 of Panax notoginseng. Taxonomy (NCBI): domain Eukaryota; kingdom Viridiplantae; phylum Streptophyta; class Magnoliopsida; order Apiales; family Araliaceae; genus Panax; species Panax notoginseng. Next base: position 239,538,055 of record CM029013.1, on the reverse strand, counting down.
TTGTGCACTTGAATGGTCGGGTAATTGGGATGATTACTTAAGCCTAGTTGAGTTCGCGTATAACAGCAGCTGGCATGCGAGTATTTGGATGGCTCCGTTTGAGGCACTGTATGGTCGAAAGTGTCGGGCACCAACTTGTTGGGATGAGGTTGGCGAAAGGGCCATAGAAGGGCCTGAGTTAGTTCAAATCACTACGGAGAAGGTAGCAATGGCTAAGGAGAAATTGAAGTCGGCTCGATCACGGCAGAAGTGTTATGCTGATAAGCATAGGAGGACTTTAGAGTTTGAACCTGGTGAGCATGTGTTTCTAAAAGTTTCTCCTTGGAAGGGCATTCGGCGATTCGGGTTGAAAGGAAAGCTTAGTCCACGTTATATCGGCTCATTTGAGATTTTGGAGAGGGTTGGTGCGGTTGCATATCGGTTAGCTTTGCCTCCACAGCTAGCTCATGTGCACAATGTATTTCATGTGTCGGTGTTGAGGAGTTATCATTATCATCCGTTGCACGTGGTGCAATATCCGTTTGATAAAATTCCGGAAGATCTTACTTGTGAGGAGAAAGCTGAGGCGATTTTGGGTCGTCAAGAAAGGATTATGAGGAGGAAGACTATTCCGTTTGTTAAGGTTCTGTGGAGGAACCATTCGGAACGAGAAGCCACTTGGGAGCTTGAGGAGTCTATTTGAGCGGAGTACCCGCATCTCTTTGTTAATTAGGTACGTTCTATTCTTTTGATTCCGGGGACGGAATTCTTTTAAGGGGTAGGTGATGTAATACCCGGTAAAAATTTATTAATAATTAAATATTGAATAATAAAAATTATTTCGTTTTAAAATATATTATTTGGACTTTGTAATTTAATTGGGTCAAGTGGTTATTTAATCTATATGGGCTAATAAATAATAATAAGTGATGGGTAAATTTATTTGATAAATTTGGGCCTTAAAACTAATTAAATTTAATTTACGTGTGATTAATATTATATTATATTATAAATAGGAGAATTAGCAAGATAATAAATAACCCTAATTATATTGCACTACATCTCATACGAACTAACGGAATAGAGTTGGGCGGCGCTGGAAGAACAAGAAACAAAAAGGAAGAAGTTCTGTCAATTAAGGTAACAGTATTATTTTAATAGTCAAGATTTTTTTTTTGTATGCAAACAACAATATGAGAATTTCATGATACTGGGCTCATTGGTCATATCTCATGATGAAGGAATCATTATATATATATATATATATATATATATATATATATATATATATATATATATATATATATATATATATATATATTATTTTAGTAAGTTTTTGGCCATAAAAGTGATAAACGGAATTAGTATATTAAATTGAAGTTGTATATATTAATTTGAATTAATTAATTTTATTGGCATAGTTATAAAAGTTTTAATAATAATAAATTTAATAGTATTATGTTATTACTGATTGGATTGTAATAAAAATCTTATTAAATTATTTAGATTGAACGGAGAGAATCTAAACGAGTCAAATTTGGAGTATAAATTTTGAGTATTACATTGTTTAATCCAGGTACGGATTCCGTACTTTCTCAGCGAGACTCTTTTATTTTTGATTTGTTTGATTCGTTATTCGTTTCGAAATTTAGAATTTGCTTCTTATAATTATTCTTGTCAATTTATTGCGATAATGTTTTGGACGGTTATATTAGAACTCCTATTTGTACTCTTTAGACTAGTGTATCATGTCTATAAATTTATTTTGATATTGTAGAAAGTACATGTTAATATGTTGGAGACTTTGTGTTGATATTTCGTTTCAGTTTAACATGTACACGTTAGAACCCTTTTGTTGTGTCGCATGTGTTGTGACATTATATTTTTGTTAGAATACCGTAGGGTATACCTGAGCTATAACCACCTGTGGGGGTACCACAGGCATGTCCTTTTGGCACCGAGGCATGACACCTTCCGTGGCGGTGTGATCAGTCCACGGCGTCTCCGTTTTGTGCTCCGGTGGGAGTTGGCCATTTGGTGTTTTGTTGTGGGAGGCGTATGGGTCGACCCTAGTTTTTCTGTTCTGTTCTGTTCTGCGGATTGGTGATGTTTGTGCCAAACACGCCTTCCGATTTTACATGCATTGGATTCGCGGTCCAATGTGTGTAACTTGCCTGTGTGGCATTATTTGACTTGCCTATGTGGCATTATTTTGACTTGTCTGTGTGGCAAGGTATATTTCTGAGCTCGGTATGAAATAGCACCCATCCATTTGATTCAGCCTATTATTTCGTTGTGTTAGTTTTGTTCGTTTCGTTTCAGTTAGTTTCGTTTTATTTCATTTAATTGAGTTAATTATTTCAGTACATTAATTGTATTCTATATCCGTACTGGGCATTTGGCTCATGCTGTGTTTTTCTTCCGACAGGTAATCAGGGGAATCAAGGGCAAGTGTGACGAGAGCTTCCTTCTATCCAATAGCTTTGATATATTTCGTTAGGCTATGATACATTGATTTATTTGGAGTTGTAATAGTTATTTCAGATTGTGATTTGAGCCAGTATGGCATTTATTCTGGTTTGTCTTAAGACATTTAATTAGTTTAAGACTATTCTTTTGTGGATTAAAACCTTGCTATTAAATTCATCAGTTTTGTTATGTTTTGAGTAACCTCTCTTTCTATTTTAGAAAAGGGGGTGTTACAGAGAGAGCATATTCGGGTTGGTTGTGAATGAGAAGGGAGTTAACTGTTATCCATGATACACTCCACGGCTAGCAGAGTGTGCTAAATTTTTGATTTTACACTATCTTGGTGGTTTTGCTAAGTGTTTCCTAAAGAAGGAAAAGTGGATAGGAACGGATAGCTGGGTATATATTAGTATGAACCCGTGCTTAGTGTTGTTTATTCAATTAGCAAACTCTCACTCAAATTAAATATGCAGCATGCTTGGCCTCGTATATTCCTGGCACACAAACCCATCGATATGCTCTTCATTTGGTTATTGAATGTTCAACAGTATGGTCAAAGAGCCTTGGGCGTGTAGACTGCAGGAGGAGTTAGCGTGTAGGGAGTGGGTTTGATTTGGGCAGAATTTTTTTTTTGTGTGAGATGAAATATGAGTTTCTAGATTAAGTCGGAAGAATTGAGATGAAATCTAGGCCATTGAATTAAAATTAGAATGAATCTGAACCGTTCTTGTGCTATCCCAAATTTTAAAGTGGGAAAATATTCAAATTGAGTTCTATCTTATTATTATAGATTTCTTTTTAAAAGAATAGTACTATTTTTATTAAAACGAACTATTACGGAAAGTTGTACTATTTTCTTTAGGACTGAGGGAGTAAAAGGATAAATTTGTAGTTTTATTTATTAGAAGATGAATTTTATAAAATCGGGTGTAAACTATTATTATTATTATTATTATTATTATTATTATTATTATTATTATTATACTTTCTGTGTTCTACAAAAAAAAATCCATACATAAAATTAGATAATATTAAAGATATATTTTTGTTATATGTATACTCTTAAAAATAAGAAGTTGCATTGTGTCGTTTTATATTATTATCAAATAAAATCTTTCTTATAAATGAGACTCTTTTCTTTTTGTGGAATGAAAGAATAATTTATTATTATTATTATTATGAAAAATAATTTATATATTGACTAATTTTAAGTCAAATGTGGAATTGTAGATTGTGACTAACCTATAATTGATAAAATAGAAAGTAATATTGCGGGTCCCTTTTTTAAACCCTCCTATCCCATATATCCATAAAAGTTTGTGTAGTCTTCTTACTACATGTGACTGACAAATTTATGTTGATAATAAATATCAACATGTGTGGATACATGTGATTGGAGGGAATTAAGAAAGACCACATATTAATATATTTTATCTTATCGCATATAATTTCATGTTAGTCACTGTCAACGCCCAAATTTTTCCTTTATGGTTTTGAGATTACAGATCGTGGATTTTAAGGGTGATTTCAGGAAAAATCGACATAAATGTCAACGGGGTTTGAAAATTTGATTTTAATATGGACCAATTTAGACATTCGTCAATTGTTAAAGATTTAAATGGATATACCAACTCATCCGAATTTTTAGATTTTAATAATCGAAATGACTCATTGTGAGACTCTGTAAAATTGGTCCACGACCGAGATTCATAGAGCTCGAGGTTTGCTTAAGCGATGGGTAGGTGTTAGGCACCCCCAACTTCCATGAAACACAGTTATCGCTTTCCTAATGTTTTCCTTAAAAGATTAAATGGATTTTCTTGAGAAACATGAAATGTGTGTTTTGTTTTGTGCCTATATGGATTATGTTATTTAGGGAAAAAGTAGGGTATCGTCTCCTAGAGTTGATTTGAATCGAATTCATGAAGCATAAGGTATCGTGTCCTATATCGTTAAAGAAAAAATCGATGCTCTCTTTTACTTCACATTTTAGTAAGGCTGTAAATCGAATCAAACAGTTTGAACTCGATTCGAAAAAATGTGAGCGATACTCAAATTTGTTAATAATATAATCCAAATATGAGCATAAAAAATAGTTTGAATAAAAATAAGAATAAAATTTGAGTAAGGTTATACTCGGCTCATTTATGATTCAAATTATTGGAATTCTTATTCATGATTCGATACATACTTGATTGATACATATTCAAATAGATACTCGATACATTCTCTTATAATATATGCACAATTTTATAAATTAGAATAAATTGTTATTATTTTTTATTTTTTTAATATCAATTGTATTTTTTTATTTGTAATGTGTAATTATAAATATATTTTCTACTTTCTATGTAAAATAATAAGTTCAATTGATAATTATATATATTATAAAATTACTTACTATGTGGATATTCGAATTTGAGCTTAAATTTGAACTTCGCGAGTAGTTTAAATATAATTTGATCAAAATCGGATTGAATTTGAGTAATAAATATTTAAGCCGAGGCGAATTTGAGTAGATTTTCTCAAATACAATTCGAATTCAAGTAGAATTCGAGTAAAAATTTATGTTCTAAATCGAATTTGAGTAATTCTCTGTTCGCTTCGGTTCGATTCGTTTACACCCTTACAGATCGTTGTAATAACCTAATTTGATTCAATTTTAAAAGATCGTTGTAATTTTGTTTGAAAATCGTTTTCATATGTCGAAAGATAAAATCAAACATTGAAAATAGGGTTGGAGCTACCCGTGGGCATGTAAGCCATCTAAATAACTCCAAGCACCTCACAATAATAAAATCTTCTATCAAGAGGACTTAAATCTAATTTTTGTGGGATGAAACTCTTGATATCATTTTAAGGCCCGAATTACATTTACAATGATCGAATCACAAATTTACAATCGTTAACTATGTCCATCGTGAGAATATCGTTCAATTTTTATTAAACATGATGTTTAAGGGTCTTAAATTCATTCCTAAGTTCACATAATTCATAATCATACCCAACAACACATTAATAACTATATAAGGAGTTTAGAGTTTAGTAATGGACTTCCATAAACCCTAAATCCATAGATCGCATAATAAATCACTAACATCACAATTATATCGTTAACTATATCGAAATCGTAAGGATCCATTATATATCGACGAGATCTATTAAAGGAACTTAGAATCTAAGGAATAAAACCCATAGATCTAAGATTACATAGATCTAGAAAATAACGCATCGAGATCTAATTGAAAATATATCCCAGATGTAACACCCCAAAAATCTGAGTGCTTACCACAACAAATTTTGCGCATTATCTTACATAACATTCTTTCATAACTTAACCAATGATCCTACAATCATATTGGTTGAAGTAGTCTATTACAGACAAATATAAAAAAAATCTTTACTTAATTCCTAGATCGTAACTTGATCTCAATCTCATCCTTTCTACAAGTATCAACTTGTAAATCATATCCGTATACATGGATAACAACATATATACCATTCAATTTTTAACCTTACGATTCAGACATTCTATACTTCTATGTATCCAAGGTTCACAGTACTAATAATAAAGATTGTTATTGGCAACAGAGGGTCGCATTCTAGTAATTTTGGCATCTTATCGGTGCTCATTAGTGTAACCTCAGTGCTTACAGGAGTCACAATACCATTCAATACCCTTACTTAGATACATATCAACATAAAGATATCTCTTCATATCGATATTTCATATTTATATGAAATTCACAATATTGATAATACACTTTTACTTGGAACAGAAGAACCTTGCGATGAATTTGGTTTCTGTAACAATCCGGAATTTTAAATTGTAATTTTAAATATTTATTGAATCATATAAATATTTATTTGAGGTGTTTATTGTGGAATAAATATTTTATTGATGTGATGGTTGTTAGTAAATATTTATGAATTAAATTTGTTAGATAATATTCTAAATTAAATTAATTTATAATTTAGATAGTTGTAATATAACACGAGATGTTATATTGTTGTTTTGATTTAATAATTAAAACGGTATGTGAATTTATTAAGTGAAATTATAATGAGATTATAATTTTGGTGATAATTGCTTAAGTGGAAAATTATTTAAAATAAAGTATGTGTAATTAATTTATTTGTTTAATGTTAGATGTGGAAATCTAAATAAATAATATGTGATTATAAATTATAAACTAAATTGTTTATTAAAATTTAAGGAGTTTAAATAGGTTTTGCCAAACAAAGCCTTATGGCATTTGGATTTTTGATTTTTAAATTTTATTATAATAATTAAAATAAATCAAATAATAAATAAAATATATTTATAATATATACGTTTATTATATTGTAACTGATATATTTAGTATGCGAATTAAGGCCATATCGGTTTCTTTTATTTTACGTATACTTGATTTATCAGTTTTGTTATTTGCTACACTAAGGAAGAGAGTTGTAGAGAATTGAGAGGGAGTTGAGAGAGAATTCTTGAGATTTTCAAGCAAAATTCTGTGTTTAGCAAGGATTGTTCAAGCATAAGAAGGTATTTTTACATAACTTTAATATTTATATATATATATATATATATATATATATATATATATATATATACACACACACACACACATATATATGTTTAACGGTATAATTTATATGTTCTGTGAATTCAAAATTTTAAATTTGATGTTATACAACTGATTACTTGGGATTGTATGTGTTTGTGATGATAGAGTTTGTGTTTAAACAAGGAATTGTATGCTAATTTCGTTTAAAAAGTAGGAAAAATAATTACAATGAATGTTTTTACATATGGCTTATGAAAGTACCAAATTTAGTGGTTAGTTTGTATGTTAATCTGTAAATTGAGTCTTGATTATGCTAGTCCATTAAGAAACGAAGATAACGTAGTTTGAATGAGTTAATTTGGACAAGAATTGCGATCACAGTAATGATTTTTGTAAAGAATGTCAAAAATAGTGTTTTTATATGAAAACATGAAATTTAAGAATTTAAATTAGTTGAAGTTGTTGTTTAATTGTGTTAAATAGTTGAATATGTAAGGAATTATGTTTATGTTAGCTATGTACCAATTACATATGCTTAATTTACTGTTTTGTGGGTGAAATTCGTGTTAGTTGGCTTAAGAACAGTGTCGAAATCACGTTCTGCAAAACTAGAATTGGTGCATCGCGCGGGCGCGCCAGAAACCAAGGCAAAACTGGCGCAGCCGCGCCAGTAATCTGCCAGACCTAGTGAAGTCTGTTATTTCTGCAGACTTTGAAACACTCATTGTAACTTAGTCTAATGTTATGTTAATGTGAGAAACATGTAATGTAAGGGTTAAAACAGAATAGTATCATGTGGTTAGTAACTCTAAAATGTAAAGTTAGTAAGTTGTGAGAATGATATGTTATAATTTAAGAAACTTCGTGAATAATGAATAAGTGTTATGAAATTACACTTGTGATTCTGAAATGTGTACGGTAAGGTGAGACTTGTACTAAAATAACAAGTTTAACTAGAGGTGAGTGTTATCTTGGAATGTGGATGTTAGTATATCTAATAGATATTGTAATTCTAATACTATATGTAGGTGAACGTGAGTTGTAATTTATAGCTTACGCACGAGGCAAGTTTCTAATTCCTACTCTTTACATTGAGCAAGTTTCTAATTCCTACTCTTTAATTGAGCAAGTTTCTTACTCTAAACTTTAATTAAGCAAATTCTTGTATTCATAATCATTATTTGAGCAAGCTACAACTTTAACTTTATTCGAACAAGTTTTGAATTCCAATAGTTATTGATTTATTCTAACTTGTTTATTGTTAGACAAGTTTCTTTAATGTCATTCTTGTATCGTGAATGCAATCTCTTGAATTCCAATTCCTAATGTCGAATGATCTTATTTCAATTACTTGGCACAAGTTATTTTCATATTGAGCAAGTTTTACTTTCTGCTTGCTATTACTGAATGTATATTCAATAATTCTATATCTTGTTTAATAAGATCATAGCCTTAGCTTAATATTATTGAAGCAAGGTTATTGTTATTCAATACTTATGCTTTGTAGTTGTTTCTAAGCATGAGTTTAATATATAGTTAGTTCGCTTATGATTATTCATTGTTCCATATTATGTTATTATTGATCAACTGTTGTGTTATCAAACCTTATTAATTCAACTAGTCTTCTAGTTGATGATCGTTAAACTCTAAATTACCCTTGAAGCTTATCCAAACCAAACTTTCTTTGGTGCGAACTTGTACTCTAAAACTGAGAAGAACAACCCTATTATAGGGGATACGCAATGCGTTTAGATGTTTGTGCATAATACATGGTACGAAGGGCTGATCCCCCTAAGTACGTGGAGTCCCTACAGTATAACTGTTTAGGTTAAAGTTGAAAGATTACTTGTAACTGTGGACATAGTTCGTGGTCTTATGACCCTCAGATATAATTCGTATTTTTGATTCCAGTTTTTGGTTATCCTTGATAGAGAACTATTCAGTTTTGATGAGCCTATTTATTGGCAGTTATTATTCCATTGTTGTTCATTGTTATATCTAGTGAGCATTTATTTTACTCACTCTTGCACATATATACACTCATTGCAGCTAAAGTTGAGAAGGTCGAAGAACCTACAAGTAGCAAAGGAAAGGAAAAAATGTACAAGTGATGAAGACTTGTAATTTCATTTATTGTTATGATAATAGACTTTATATTAAATGATGTGATATAATTATTTTATTTCCGCACTTGATTGATGTTTAAGGTTAGACAACCTGAGATATTTTTGGATTTAACAATGTAACACTTTTATAGGGAGGATTTATGGTTTAAATATTATTTTATTTGGGCAGATAGTATGAATGTATGGAAAATGAACACCAAGTCTTAAGGGAATGAAGTACCCAGATTTGGGGGTGTCACAGGTTGGTATCAAAGCTTTAGGTTATGAACCTTAGGTGGGGGAAAAGCCTTAGGAAGTAACCTTTGAAAAGATAGTGGTGATAAACTCTTATCGAGTTTTAAGGAAGAAGTAATAAAACACTTATGTGCTTATGTGATTACAACTTATGTGCTCGTGAGTGTCGAGTAGTAATGGCTAGTAATTGAAACTTCAAAATTTTGTTGTTAGGATGGCTAATGTAGGAGAATCCAGTAAGGCTAGAGAGGAAGGATCCCAGATGCCTAGAGAGGAGGAGTCTCGTGACATTCAGGTGGTTTGGGAACAACTACTGCTGTAAGACCCCGAATTTTATAAAAGTATTCAATTTTTCTTATAATTACAATTCAGTAAATAGTTAAATTGATAAAAAGTTAAAGTTAAGGGTGATATATGAATTTTTTTTCAAAATACGCAAGTGGTTATAAAATATTCATTGTTGTCGGGGAATATTCGTTTGGTCGTGAAATATTCTTTCTGTCGGGGAATATTCGTACGACGGCGCAACCATTTGTGGGCCCCATAACAGAATAACCGTCGGATGAAGAAAACGACAAATTTGAGTTTTTACAAATAACGGCGTAGTTGTTACCGTTAACACTGTTGGAATACCCGGTGGTTAAAATACAGTAATACGCGTTATTGCACAGTAGCACACGGTATTGCACAGTATTTTTGAAATTATTGATTCTTACGTAAGAAGGCACTACTCAATAATTGTTACAGTAATTACTGTTCAATATTTTATTTTATTGATTCAATAATTGCTGCGTTGATATTTTATATTATTGTTGTTTCAATAATTGTTGCTTCACAATATTTTCCATTATCAGATCAATAATTCATATTGTTTGAATAATATTATTAGATAGCATTATTGGCAATGTCTAGAAAGTTCTGTCTAAGGAGAGGTTTGGTCATCTAATTGCGTGCCAGTAAAGAGAAATCCTTATTGAAAAGCCCCATCTTTCCTGGGAACGGCCTGGTTGTCATATTTGTGATTCTGTAATATTATTTGTGAATAATTAATTATTGATCTATATGATAATGAAATATTTATTTGATGTGGATATAAATGATAGATTTATTTATGTGGTTATAAATGAAGGAATTAATGTTGAGGTATTTTATCAGTATTTTGTCGGAGTGGAGGTATTAAAAATCAAATTAGGGTTTTTGAGATATTTTATGGGGGTTATAATTTTTAATCCGACCGTTGGATCGTGGTAATTTTTGGATATGTTATACATATATAAGTTTAGTATATGTCAACAAATTTTGAACCGTTAAAAATGAACGTATGATTTGTTATGAATTTTACGAGATGACTGGTTCAGAAATTATTGAATTTTCGGAGTTAATCATTTTGGTGAAAAATTCTAGAATTGGTGGGCCCCACTCTTGGTTGGTGAAAAAAATGTGCTAAGATTTTTATTCAAATATGGTGGGTGGGAATAGTAGCAGGTAAAGCCATCAGGTTGCAGGTTAAGTCTGCTTCGGCGTGCTAACATTTTCCTATAAATAGAGGGCTAAGTTAGAATTGAAAATCACACCAGAATTTATAAGTTTTCTCTCTTTTTCTCTCTAGATTTTCGAGTGTATTTTGTGAGTATTTAGATACTAGGTGAGTTGCTATTCATCAGTGCAAGTTTCCTTCAGCGTCATATCCGATATCCAGTCAGAAGTGCTGCTCTTTTGAGGTAAGGGATAGTAAAGAATTTTAAGGGTTATTATATTTTTCAGTTCGTAATTCTTCTGACCTTCAAAAAATTCTGGAAAAATTTAAAATGATATTTTGATGAGTTTTATTGATTGTGTCCAAAAATGGTGATTTTTGGATGTATAGATTAAGAGTTATGAATTTTACGGAAAAAGACTATTTTAAAAATAACCGCTTATAACTCATTGTGGTTAACTCCAAAGTTGATGAAATTTTTATTGGAAGTATATCTATATAATATCAGTGTACTATGTGAATTTTGGAATTTTTGGATAAAAGTACAATTTATGATAAATGTCTAAATATTCGGTGGTTTTGGCCATATGAAAAATAGTAAATGAGTTTTAAAAATTCTAAGAAAAATATATGTTCAATATGAAACTATATTCTGCTAAATCTCAGAAAAGAAATATTTTTGGAACTGATTTGGTATTTTTTATGAAAATAGACTAGTTATGAGTATATGAATTAAATATGTTATGTGAAGTAAGAAAATTGGACAATAGGATTTTATGGCTTGAGAATCCTATATGAGGTATATGCAGATTTTTGATGAGGGTTTTGGTTATTGGTAATGAAATCTTATGAGTTTGGCATTTTAGGATGATTAAATGCATTATTTAGTAAAGTGTAAACAATTAAAATAAATTGTTTATAAATTTAAGAAATGTTATTCTTTTAATATCATTATACCGAAATATTGGTATGAATTTTATTGTAGAATTTCTATCTTTTTGTGTCGGATTTACTATTCACGAGTTACTATTCACGAGTTACTATTCACGAGTTACTATTCATGAGTTACTATTCACGAGTTACTATTCACGACAAAATTGGTTTCTTTTTTTGACCAAATTATAGTTAATTTATGAATATTACTCTTGAGATTAAATCTATATGTTGATTATATTGATTTTATTATCATATATAACATTTTTATAACCCTGATGTTGAATTTCTCTTTAACTTGAGTGTAAAGATGGGTAAATTATTGGTATGATCGTGATTGAGGAATATCTTTGGCCTTTAGTGCAAAGATGAATTGTTGACTGGTATGATCATGACCTTTGAATTTATAATTGAATATCTTTAGCTTAAGTGCAAAGGTGAATTGATCAACATGGTTATAATTATTGTTTATATAAATTCTGAAATGATTATATATTTTTTCAGATATTAATATATCTGGCCTATAGTACAAATATGAACTGCTGATGAATATATTTGGCCTGCAGTGCAAATATAAACTGTTGTTGAATATCTTTGGCATGTAGTGCAAAGATAACCTGTGGTTGAATATCTTTGGCCAGTAGTTCAAACATGAATTGTTGATGAATATCTTTGGCCAGTATTGCAAAGATGAATTGTTGATGAATATCTTTGGCCCGTAGTGCAAAGATGACATGTTGTTGAATATCTTTGGCCAGTAGTGCAAAGATGAACAGGTGTTGAGATGAACATGACCAACTGGTGATACAAATGAATATCTTTGGCCGTAGTGCAAAGATGAAGTTGTTAGTATGATTATGAACAGGAAATGTGATTTGGTGTAACCATGATCTTTGATGTTTCAGGTAAAGATAGGTGATGAAAATTATCTTCGTCCTGGATGAGAAGAGGAATGTAGAACTACAACTATGATTATGAGTTATTCATATGATTGTGAACCCGAATTGTTGATTGATGTTACAGGGATAAAATATTATTGATGAATTTTTAACATGGAGAAGATAATAGAATTTATAGTCTATTTGACTCTTCTAATGGATTGCTCGTTCCGCTGTAACTATGGTTGAAATTTTTATCATCTATCATATGTTCTAAATCTCTGATTTAATTCTGTTGAAGGCTATTGATAACTTATTTATCTTTAGTCATGATATTCTTTACTGGGCTAGTTGTGCTCACCCTTCTGTTTCACAATTCCTTTCAGGTAATAAGAGTGTAGCTGGGTCGAGCGGGGGTAACAGGGGAATAGAACAGTTGTCATCATTTAGTAGTTATATTTGGTGAATCATCTAGGGTGAAGCGAACCCAACGTTGGAAGGCTGTTTTGTCACTATCATACAAGATGTCTAATGACATACAACCTCGTGTCATCATAAGACAGGGTTGTGCTCATCCACTTGCTGAGTATCTTTACGAGCACTACCTATATAATCTTGGTGTTTGTTTGAAGTATAATTTTCAATTAGAGACAGTGGAGATAATGATATGTCAAGAGAAGACTCACCATTGGGAAGAATATGATAGTAAACTTCTCGTTTTTCTTTGGGGTCTATTGGGTCAACCAAGGATAATTCTATGGCCATATGATATCTATCATAACCTAGATGCATGGCCTCCCATGTACGAAGGTTTCCTTGAGCACTTCCCAAAGATTCTAATTTCTAAAACAGTTTTTGACTATACCTTTATGTAAGGTGTCATTGTGAGGTGCTGTCCACGGTTGGGACATGAGTCACATTTGGTATATATTTGTATCCAAACTCACAACATATGTGTTGTTGTATTTTGCACGACAATTGTTGTAATACAATTATAGTTGTTTTCTGTACCATGTATTTGGCGACTCAGAATAGGTTGGATGGAATGGACCTATTTTGGGGTCGTTACAACTGCCACGAGTCAGCCCCGTTGGTCACAATGGTTGAAGATGAGGATGATGATGTGGAAACGAATGAGGATGATCCCGTTGAGCTGCCACAGTTGAATGAGAATGACGAGGACGAGGAGGAAGAGATTCCACTGAATTCAATCGCTGCTTGTATGTACGATGAAGTTTATGACCGCAATATGGAACTTCAGGATACCGTCGAGGAGTTGGAAGAAATAGTAGCTGAACAACAGACCTCGATGGCACAAAAGGACGACGAGATCCAGGATCAAGAGGAACGTTTGAATTATGTTGAAGAGAAGCTGGTCCACACTGAAGAAGAGAATGACCAACTGACCCAGGAGATCTCAGAACTGAAGAACAAGCTGAAAGAAGAATCTACTAAGAGGGTAAGAGCAGAAGACGCGTACAAGGAAGCTTATCAACGAGCTGGGATAGCAGAGAGAGACGCACAAGCAAAGAGGATGAAGATAGAGGAGATGAATAATGTATTCAACACCGTGATCAATCGAGCTCAAGATTGGGTCATGGGGTATTCGATTCAGTTCGCGACGCTGCCATCATATATATTAGATCGCAGAACAATGTTCTGAATTATGGAGGAAGAGCGTCATAAGGCTACACAGTATCTTAGTAGGACATTGTAGGGTCTGTACCTGTTATGCGATTAATAAAATGTTAAATAGTATGTAAATCCCAAGTGTTCTGTAACCTATGGGATATGATGATGATGCTATCCTGGAACTTTAGTAGTTTAGGAAAGTAATGTAAATAGCAGTGATGCTATTGTTCTTATGTTTCTAAAAGGTTATGAATGAATAAAAGTTATTATTTTATTCAAAGGGTTATGTGTTATGTAATGATGCATATTGAGTATATAATACTTAAAAGATTGAATAGAATCTAATGAGTATATTTTAACAGAAAATGCCTCCAAGACGTCAACCACAACAGAGGACCACTGAGGGAACTACCAATAACGAAAATGTTGAGGCTAACCCAGTTTAGCAGCTGGTGACGTTATTGACGGGTGCATTACAAAATCAACCGCAGAATCAAGCTACATCTTTTAAGGACTTCAAGGCAGTTGGATCACCAGAATTCTGTGGATCCATGAATCCAGTTGAGGCATAGACCTGGATCATGGAGATAAAGAAAGTTTTCGATGTTGCTAGGGTAGGGGATAATTAGAAGACTGCTTTTACAACATTTATGTTGAAAGCAGAGGCTAGTTATTGGTGGCAAGACAATAAAACTCGAGGAGGACAAGGGGTTATGACTTGGGATAGGTTTAAGGAGATATTCTTCGAGACCTATTTCCCATAGAGTTCGAAGAATCAAATGGAGGTGTAGTTTTTGGAACTGAAATAAGGCACAATGACAGTGTCAGAATATGCTGCAAAATTCAACGAGTTAGTGAGGTTTGCGCCATATCAAGTCAACACGGATGAGCGCAAGGCTAGGAGGTTTGAGCAGGGACTGAAACCATGGTTGTATAGTAGAGTCTCTATGTTTCAGCTGAAGACATTTACAGTAATGCTGGAGAACGCAATTCTCACTGAGAGTGGAGGCGAGGCTATAACAAAGCATAACCAAGAGTAGAGAAAGAAGAAGAATTAGGGTGAAGCTAAGAATGGTGGTGGTAATGGTGGAAGTGGTAACAATAATTTGAAGAGGAAGTGGAATGCAAATGTGGGGGCTGGAAATTAGTAAGGTAACCCGCAGAGGAAGAAGATTGACGCATGTGCTACGTGCGGGAGGTTTCACACTAGTGTGTGCTTAAGGGGGAAGCGGTTATGCTTTAACTGTGGCCAGAAGGGTCACATTGCCCCAAATTACAATCAACCCAAGAAGAATGCTTGCTACACCTGCGGGTTGAAGGATCATTTTGCTCGTGAGTGTCCAAAGAAGAAATCTGGTGAGACAGCTGGAAGCAAGGGAAATGGCGGTGGAGGTACACTGACTATTGCTGGACCAACATCATCAAATAAGCCCACAGCCAGAACCTTCAACATGATGGTGCAGGACGCGATGCAATCAAAAGATGTTGTGTCAGGTATTATCCCAATCAATGATATAAATGCATATGTATTATTTGATTCGGGTGCTACTTGCTCATTTATATCTGATGAATTTGCTAAGAGGTTAGAATTACCTAGTGAAGAGTTGAATTTCTCTTTACAAATAAAAATTGCGAATAGGGAGGTAATTCCTGTTAGGTTCGTATACAAGAATTGTAGGGTGAATATTAAGGGGAATATTATTACAGTAGATTTAATCCTGATTAAGCCTTGAGAGTTTGATGTTATATTGGGAATGGATTGGTGATGAGTGAGTTTTATACACATGAATTGGATATATTCGGGCTTAATTTATTATTGTTCTCAAGTCTTTTAGATTAGTTTTTAAGTGTTTGTGTCCATTCATGCATGTTTTACATTATTTTGTAGGATTTGGGACAAAAGTTACTTGGATCGACGTTCGGGGTGGCTAGATTCGCGTTTTCGGCTTGCCATTTACATAGCAGTCACTTCAGAGCCAATTTGAGTATTGTTACGGACATTATTTCGAACAACTTAAAGAATGAAAGTTGTAGATCTACTTCTCCTCTTTCCAGATCATCTTGAATCATCAAAATCGGAGTTCGGACGAAGAAGTTATGGTCATTTTCCCAAAGGACATCGGAGTAGAAAATTCCAGAAAAACTTCCAGCGCCGGGGCACTATTTCTCTATGTAATCTCAGCGCCGGGGCGCTAGGGGGCAGAATCCAAGCGCCGTGCCCAGCACTGGGGCGCTGGGGAAGAGACTGGGAAGGCTTGGACGCGTTTTTGGGCGAATTTTGACACCTTTTTGACTCCAAATAGGATTGGGTTTGTTCCTAAGCTAAAAATTGGACTTGTAACCTATAAATACATGATGTAAGGCATAAAATAGGGGGGGGGGAGGGATTACATAGCTTAGATTAGATATACACTCCATTAGATTAGACATTAACCCTAGTTCTTATTAGTTTAGGAGATTGAAGCAACTTGGAGATCATTGAAGATCAAGAGTAGGAGCAAGAGGGGAGCATCAGATTTGCTGACAACAGATTATATTATCTTTTCTTATCATACTTTTATCTTTTAATGTCTATTCAATTGTGGATTCTTGGTTTTAATTCATTAATTATGAACTAACTCTTTTATTAAGATTTCAATTGAACTTTTTATGGCTATAAATTAGTTATTTGATTTATTCCAATTATTTGTGTTGAAGTGAATTGTTCATCTTGCTTTGAGCTTATTGATTAATTATCTGATCAATAATTACCTTGTTACTCTAGAAGGAATTGGGAAAGGAATTCTAGGGTTAGAACTGGGCTTGGTGACATGTGACTTAGTTATTTGCACAGTGAATAATTAGGTTTGTGAATAGAATGATAATATCTATTTGCCGCATGTAACATAAGAAGAATTTGGTTTGTAGCGAGTTTAATTCAATTGTTTTGCATAGAGATATAGCAAAATTAATCTGGCTTAAATAGAAGGCAATTGATCACTCGAGAGAGGGCTTTTGGCATTTGAGAATTTCTGTTAACAATTCAGTAGATATAAAAATTGAGATAGTTGAATAATTGATTTATAATTCATAATTGGGGATATTGGAGTCTTAATTCTTATTTATCTGAATTTTATCAATTCTTAGTTGTTTATTTGCTTTCTTTTAGAATAATCTTTTTGTTTTGTTTAATTTAGTTTTCTTAAATCTAGAAATCACAATTATTGGTTATTTAAATAAAATTGATTTGGTTAAGAATTAGTATTTGGTAATTTTTATTAAATAATTCCTCGTGGGAACGATACTCTACTTTCACTTTATTACTTGTTGACCGTGTATACTTGCACATATTCATTGATTGCGAAATCAATCAACAAGTTTTTGGCGCCGTTGCCGGGGAATTAGTTTAATATTTTTTTATCAATATTAATTTCAATCAAATTAGTCTTAATTTAAACATTTTTATTTTTATTTCTCATTCTCTTCCAATATTTCTCTCTTTTTAGGTACCATGGATGACTTTGCGTATCAATGGCCATACACGAACATGACTCAACCACGGGGAGCGGAGATTGACAGACTCAAGAAACTTTCTGCATTGTCAGCACAGATGGAGACACTTTCGAGGATGCTTGAAGCTTTTGAAGCTCAACGTCGTCAAAGTGTGGCGGTTACTTGTGATTATTGTGCTGGAAATCATATGAGTCATCAATGCGCCATCAGTTTTGAGCTGGTACAGTATAGTGGTGATTACCCCAACAGTTATGTCTATCCCAACAACTATCATCAGGATTGGGGGTATCACCCGGATTTTTCATGGAGTAACAATCAAGATCAATTTTATGCTCCAAGTACAACATACCCACCGGATTTCTCGTGTCCACCTCCACTACAACAGGAAGAACATTCAAATTGGGAGGAAGCCTTTGAAAAATTTATTAAAGCTTCTGAAAAAAAGAACGAGGAACAAGACAAAAGATTTAATCAAATAGAGTTGAGTTTGCAAAGCCAAGGGGCATCGATCAAGAATCTGGAAAATTAATTGGGGCAGATAGCACATGCGTTGAACAACCGTCCTCAATACACTTGGCTCTATGACATGGATGACGAGACTGATGATGAGCCCGAACCAAATCTGCAATCGGATGTGCCAAATGATATAGATGTTGAAAGAGTGGAAAGACTTGGAGACCAACAAAAAGAGATCGGCAAAGATCTAACTTTGAGTATCAACAAAGATGAGCCAATTTTGATAGTGTCCCATGTACCTTCTCCACCAAAGTTCAAGAATCCGGTTAGATTTGCAAAACCATGTCCGCTAGGTAGTCATGTCGTCGGTAATACTCCTTGTGCCGTAAAAGCGAGTACAACTTCGAAGCCATGGTTCAATGAGTTGGAGAAGATAGAAGAAGAGATTGTTGTGTCTGACAAGCCTCAATGCCAGAATCTATTCGCAGACACAATGGAAAAAACACCTAGATGTTGGACGTTCTTTAATGTGATCTTATCTAAACAAAGCATGCTAGGTGACTTTAAAACAATGGCTATCGTAAATGGGAACCTCCCAAAAGTTACATTATTTCCGATGGATGGAGGGTTCCTCAATTTTCGATGGGAAATTGGATAGAGAATTGAAGAAGTCAGGCTGAGACTATAAAACAAGCGCTTATTGGGAGGCAACCCAAGTTTAATTTTTATTTTTAGTTTTTATTAAGTTTTATATTAGTAGTTTTGAATTTGTATTTATTTAGGATTTAATAAAAGTATTTCTATCATGATTTACAGGTTATTCAAGTCAAATTCAAGTGTGGTGTCCAATTTTTCCATGTCCCTAGCCTATTCTACAAACTTAGCGGACAAGGTGGAAGATTGCTATATTTTCAGGGAAGTCATCTGCTTTAATTTTTTCTAATTTAGTCATTGAGGACAATGTCTAGTTTAAGTTTGGGGGCATCTTAGTGTCGTATTGCATATAGTTAGTTATCTGCATAGTAGTTCATTTTTTTTATGTTAGCATTGTATTTTTTTAGGTTGCATATAGTACATGGTAGTTATTTGCATATTCATATATGTGTTGCAATAGTATGTGTTCATGTAGTATAATTATATTTTTTTTGCATGAATCTGTGTAATTGGTTGGTGTGATCTTAGCTCGGCCTATGATAAGATTGGTATTAATTGTTAACTTGAACAGTGTTGATAATTGATGATAAGTTCTAATTTTAATCATGATGATAATCTGAGCCTGTCTGAAACTTATGTAACCGGTTAGCACTTAAAGTTTAACTGTTTTAATCCACTTGGTTCAAGAGTTTCATAATTTGTTTCTGAGGGACAATCTTGGTTAAAATTTAAGGAATTTATTGAACTGGCGGTAAAGGTTGGAATGACGTAAAAGCTTGAGTTTGGGGGAATCTATGGGGTATATATATATACAAAATGAAAATGAAAAAAAAAAGAGAAAAAAAAAGAAATGATGAAAAGAAAAAAAAAATAGAAAATCCAGAAAAGAAAAAAAAAGAATAAACACCGTGGCATGCTTGTCTAGTTTTGTGGCCTTTGTTACTTGAGTAAGTAAGCCCGAGGGGATTGTCTTTGCACCTAGCGCCCTAAGGTCTTAATGACTTGGGAGTCGTTGGTCGAAAGCTCGTTAAGGTAGCACTGAAAAGCCTAAGGGAATAAGACATTGCACAGCCATGAGAAAAAAAAAATGAATAAAATACGAGAAAGAGCAAAAATGCCCTCCTGGTTGAATAAAAGTATAAATAAATCTTGTATTTACCCTTAGACTTGGTAATTGCTTAGTTTTAACCGGAGTTGTCATGTTCACAAAAGTAATTGAATTGGAACTGAAATTTTCCTTCTAAGAAGTTTGTTATGTGATTATCTTGAATTATGGTTGGTTAGAATGGTTAACAAGCACACACACACAACATGGGTGATGACATGTTTGGATTGACTAATTAGTTAGAGTTATGGATTTTGATTTGATTGGATATATTGTTTGAGTACCAATGGTAACTTTGAGGCCTGTTGCTATATATCATACTGATTTATTATTGGGTTCGTATGTATATTAGGAAGTAGATCATGCATATGCATTCATGTAATTGAGTTAGTTTGTTTATTTTTAGTTCTTTTGTATTTTTGCTTGAGGACAAGCAAATATTTAAGTTTGGGGGTATTTGATGAGTGAGTTTTATACACATGAATTGGATACATTCGGGCTTAATTTATTATTGTTCTCAAGTCTTTTAGATTAGTTTTTAAGTGTTTGTGTCCATTCATGCATATTTTACATTATTTTGTAGGATTTGAGACAAAAGTTACTTGGATCGATGTTCGGGGTGGCTAGATTCGCGTTTTCGGCTTCCCATTTACATAGCAGTCACTTCAGAGCCAATTTGAGTATTGTTACGGACCTTATTTCGAACAACTTAAAGAATGAAAGTTGTAGATCTACTTCTCCTCTTTCCAGATCATCTTGAATCATCAAAATCGGAGTTCAGACGAAGAAGTTATGACCATTTTCCCAAAGGACATTGGAGCAGAAAATTCCAGAAAAACTTCCAGCGCCAGGGCACTATTTCTCTATGTAATCTCAGCGCCGGGGCGCTAGGGGGCAGAATCCCAGCGCCGTGCCCAGCGCTGGGGAAGAGACTGGGAAGGCTTGGACGCGTTTTTGGGCGAATTTTGACACCTTTTTGACTCCAAATAGGATTGGGTTTGTTCCTAAGCTAAAAATTGGACTTGTAACCTATAAATACATGATGTAAGGCATAAAATAGGGGGGGGGGAGGGATTACATAGCTTAGATTAGATATACACTCCATTAGATTAGACATTAACCCTAGTTCTTATTAGTTTAGGAGATTGAAGTAACTTGGAGATCATTGAAGATCAAGAGTAGGAGCAAGAGGGGAGCATCAGATTTGCTGACAACAGATTATATTATCTTTTCTTATCATACTTTTATCTTTTAATGTCTATTCAATTGTGGATTCTTGGTTTTAATTCATTATTATGAACTAACTCTTTTATTAAGATTTCAATTGAACTTTTTATGGCTATAAATTAGTTATTTGATTTATTCCAATTATTTGTGTTGAAGTGAATTGTTCATCTTGCTTTGAGCTTATTGATTAATTATCTGATCAATAATTACCTTGTTACTCTAGAAGGAATTGGGAAAGGAATTCTAGGGTTAGAACTGGGCTTGGTGACATGTGACTTAGTTATTTGCACAGTGAATAATTAGGTTTGTGAATAGAATGAAAATATCTATTTGCCGCATGTAACATAAGAGGAATTGGGTTTATAGCGAGTTTAATTCAATTATTTTGCATAGAGATATAGCAAAATTAATCTGGCTTAAATAGAAGGCAATTGATCACTCGAGAGAGGGCTTTTGGCATTTGAGAATTTCTGTTAACAATTCAGTAGATATAATAATTGAGATAGTTGAATAATTGATTTATAATTCATAATTAGGGATATTGGAGTCTTAATTCTTATTTATCTGAATTCCATCAATTCTTAGTTGCTTATTTGCTTTCTTTTAGAATAATCTTTTTGTTTTGTTTAATTTAGTTTTCTTAAATCTAGAAATTACAATTATTGGTTATTTAAATAAAATTGATTTGGTTAAGAATTAGTATTTGGTAATTTTTATTAAATAATTCCTCGTGGGAACGATACTCTACTTTCACTTTATTACTTGTTGACCGTGTATACTTGCACATATTCATTGATTGCGAAATCAATCAACAATTGGCTATTCAATTATGGAGCGATAATTGATTACCAAAAGAAATGTGTAAACCTTATAACTCCGTCAAAGATAGTTTTATGTGGTAGCAAATTGCCTAGACATGCGAGGTGTCTAACGATTATGCAGGCCAAGAAGTTATTGAGACAGGGCTGTGTAGGGTACCTAGCTTACATAGTCGATACTCAAAAGAAGAAAGGTGTGAAACTGTAAGAGATACCAGTGGTTAGAGACTTTGTGGACGTATTTTTGGAAGATTTTCCAGGACTTTCGCCTGACAGAGAAATCGAGTTCGTGATCGACTTAGCGCCAGGAACTGCTCCAATATCGAAGGCCCCGTATAGAATGGCTCCGGTAGAGATGAAGGAACTGATGGTGCAACTGCAAGAACTATTAGATAAAAAGTATATTCACCATGGGGAGCGCCGGTGTTGTTTGTGAAGAAGAAGGATGGGTCAATGCGTCTTTACATTGATTATAGTAAATTAAACAAAGTCACTATTAAGAATAAATATCCATTGCCAAGAATAGATGACTTGTTTGATCAATTGAAGGGTGCTAGATACTTCTCGAAGATAGATTTGAGAAGTGGGTATCACCAATTGAAAGTAATGAAGGAGGATATACCAAAGACGACATTCCGAACTTGGTATGGGCATTACAAATTTTTGGTAATGTCTTTTGGTTTAACAAATGCCCCTGCAACGTTCATGGATTTGATGAACAGGGTGTTAAACCATTTCTCGACAAATTTGTGGTGGTATTCATTGATGATATTTTGGTGTACTCCAAATCTTAAGAAGAACGTGTGGAACATTTACGTTTGACGCTAGAGACACTAAGAAAAGAAAAGTTGTACGCGAAATTCTCTAAATGTGAATTTTGGATGGGATGTGTACAATTTCTTGGGAATGTAATTGATAAAGATGGGATTTCATGGATTCATTAAAAGTTGAAGCTGTGATTAATTGGGAACAACCAAGAACTCCTTCAAAAGTAAGAAGTTTCTTGGGGTTGGCAAGTTATTACAGACGGGTTATTCAGGATTTTTCAAAGATTTCCACTCCGTTGACAAATTTGACTAGAAAAGCTGTAAAATTTGTTTGGACGAAAAAATGTGAAGAGAGTTTTACCGAATTGAAGAAGAAGCTCAGTATAGCACCTGTGTTGTCATTACCAGATACTACAGGAAATTTTGTGGTGTATAGTGATGCTTCACACAAAGGATTGGGTTGTATCCTTATGCAGAACGACAAGGTTATTGCGTATGCATCAAGGCAATTGAAAGACTACGAGAAAGGGTATTCGACTCATGACTTAGAATTAGCTGCGGTGGTATTTTCTTTGAAGATATGGAGACATTATTTCTATGGAGAGAAGTATGAGATCTACACAGACCATAAGAGTCTGAAGTAATTTTTCACACAGAAGGACCTGAATATGCGTCAAAGGAGATGGATGGAATTAATAAAAGATTATGATTGCGAGATCTTTTATCATCTGGGCAAAGCAAACATTGTTGCGGATGCCTTGAGTAGGAAGGGTCGTGAGAAATTGATGTTGTTAACCAACCAGGAGGAGCTCGTTTCAGCAATGGCAAGGCTAGAGTTGGAAATCAAATTTTCAAAAGAATTCGATGAAAAATTGTACCAGATGGAAGCTAGTCCAACTTTATTGGACAAAGTGAAGAATGCTCAACTATAGGATGAAGAATGCAGAAAAATAAAGGAAAGTGTGGCCGAGGGTAAAGAGGTGAAATACAAGATTGATACTGAAGGAGTGCTAATATTCGAGGGACGAATTTGGGTTCCAGCAGTACAGTATATTAAGGAAGAAATCTTAATAGAAGCTCATAGCTCAAGATATTCTATTCATCCGAGAAGTACGAAAATGTATCAAGATTTGCGACGACATTTTTGATGTCCAAATATGAAAAAAGACGTTGCAGAATGCGTTGCAAAGTGCTTGACATGTCAGAGAGTGAAGGGCAAGCATCAAAGGCCAAGCAGATTACTTCAACCATTGAAAATACCAGAATGGAAGTGGGAGCACATCACAATAGATTTTGTGGTAGGTCTTCCAATAACTCAAAAATGATACGATGTGATATGGGTGATAGTAGACAGACTGATAAAATTAGCACACTTTTTGCCCATAAAGATTAGATTTAATCTTGATCAACTGGCAAAACTGTACGTCAAGGAGATCGTCTCAAGACATGGAGTTCCAATATCAATAGTATCAGATAGAGATCCGAGATTTACATCAAATTTTTGGAAGAGACTACAAGAATGCATGGGAACGCAGCTGAAGATGAGTACAGCATATCATCCGCAAACTGATGGGCAAAGCGAACGAACAATCCAGACGTTAGAGGATATGCTTAGAGCGTGCATCATGGATTTCAAAGGAAACTGGGATGATCATCTACCATTGGTGGAATTTGCATACAATAACAGTTACCACACAAGCATTGACATGCCGCCATATGAGGCATTATACGACAGGAAATGCAAAACTCCACTATGCTGGGATGAAGTTGGTGAACGTCAACTATTAGGACTAGAACTGGTGCAACAGACTGCTGAAGTTATAAAACTCATCAGAGCAAGACTGGTAGCTGCTCAAGATCGACAGAAGAAGTATGCTGATCAACATAGGCAAAATCGCGAATTTGACGTAGGAAATTTCGTTTTCCTGAAGGTTTCTCTTGGAAGGGGAAAATTCATTTTGGCAAGAAAGGAATGCTAAGACCAAGGTTTATTGGACCTTTTGAGATACTACGAAGATTGGGAGAAGTGGCTTACGAGGTAGCTTTACCTCCAGAATTAGAACATGTGCACAACATTTTTCACGTGTTGGTGTTGCGACCATGTAAACCCGATTACAAACATGTGATCGAGTACGAACCATTACAATTCAATAAAGATTTGTCTTATGAAGAGGTTCCTATCCAGATAATCGACAGGAAAGAACAAGTATTCAGGAATAAAGTGATACCTTCTGTAAAGGTGATATGGAGGAACCACAATGTCGAAGAGGCTACGTGGGAACTCGAAGCTAAAATGATGACGAATTACCCTGAGTTATTTGTTTAGTCTGTGTCTTCGATTATGGGGACAGAATCTTTATAAGAAGGGAAGAATGTGACGATTTGATTGTTTGAGTTGTGATTCTGGGGATAGAATCCTTGTAAGGAGGGAATGATGTAACAATCCGAAATTTCAAATTATAATTTTAAATATTTATTGAATTATATAAACAGTTATTTGAGGTGTTTATTGTGGAATAAATATTTTATTGATGTGATGGTTGTTAGTAAATATTTATGAATTAAATTTATTAGATAATATTCTAAATTAAATTAATTTATAATTTAGAGAGTTGTAATATAACACGAGATGTTATATTGTTGTTTTGATTTAATAATTAAAATGGTATATGAATTTATTAAGTGAAATTATAATGAGATTATAATTTTGGTGATAATTGCTTAAGTGAAAAATTATTTAAAATAAAGTATGTGTAATTAATTTATTTGTTTAATGTTGGATATGAAAATCCAAATAAATAATATGTAATTATAAATTATAAATTAAATTGTTTATTAAAATTTAAGGAGTTTAAATTAGTTTTGCCAAACAAAGCCTTATTGCCTTTGGATTTTGGATTTTTGAATTTTATTATAATAATTAAAATAAATAAAATAAATCAAATAATAAATAAAATATATTTATAATCTATACGTTTATTATATTGTAACTGATATATTTAGTATGCGTATTAAGGCCATAGTGGTTTCTTTTATTTTACGTATACTTGAGTTATCAGTTTTGTTATTTGCTACACTAAGGAAGAGAGTTGCAGAGAATTAAGAGAGAGTTGAGAGAGAATTCTTGAGATTTTCAATCAAAATTCTGTGTTTAGCAAGGATTGTTCAAGCATAAGAAGGTATTTTTACATAACTTTAATATTATATATATACATAAATATGTTTCACGGTATAATTTATATGTTCTGTGAATTCAAAATTTTAAATTTGATATTATACAACTGATTACTTGGGATTGTATGTGTTTGTGATGATTAGAGTTTGTGTTTAAATAAGGAATTGTATGCTAATTTCATTTAAAAAGTAGGAAAAATAATTAAAGTGAATGTTTTTACATATGACTTATGAAAGCACCAAATTTAGTGGCTAGTTTGTATGTTAATCTGTAAATTGAGTCTTGATTATGCTAGTCCATTAAGAAACGAAGATAACGTAGTTTGAATGAGTTAATTTGGACAAGAATTGTGATTACAGTAATGATTTTTGTAAAAAATTTCAAAAATAGTGTTTTTATATGAAAACATGAAATTTAAGAATTTAAATTAGTTGAAGTTGTTGTTTAATTGTGTTAAATAGTTGAATATGTAAGGAATTATGTTTGTGTTAGCTATGTACCAATCACATATGCTTAATTTATTGTTTTGTGAGTGAAATTCGTGTTAGTTGGCTTAAGAACAGTGTCAAAATCACGTTCTGCAAAACTGGAACTGGTGCATTGTGCGGGCGCGCTGCCTCTTGGCGCGGGCGCGCCAGAAACCAAGGCAAAACTGGCGCAGCTGCGCCAGTATTCTACCAGACCCAGTGAAGTCTGTTATTTCTACAGACTTTGAAACACTCATTGTAACTTAGTCTAATGTTATGTTAATGTGAGAAACATGTAATGCAAGGGTTAAAACAGAATAGTATCATGTGGTTAGTAACTCTAAAATGTAAAGTTAGTAAGTTGTGAGAATGATATGTTATAATTTAAGAAACTTTGTGAATAATGAATAAGTGTTATGAAATTACACTTGTGATTCTGAAATGTGTACGGTAAGGTGAGACTTGTACTAAAATAACAAGTTTAGCTAGAGGTGAGTGTTATCTTGGAATGTGGATGTTAGTATATCTAATAGATATTGTAATTCTAATACTATGTGTAGGTGAACGTGAGTTATAATTTATAGCTTACGCACGAGGCAAGTTTCTAATTCCTACTCTTTACATTGAGCAATTTTCAAATTCCTACTCTTTAATTGAGCAAGTTTCTTATTTTAAACTTTAATTAAGCAAATTCTTTTATTCATAATCATTATTTGAGCAAGCTATAACTTTAACTTTATTCGAAAAAGTTTTGAATTCCAATAGTTATTGATTTATTCTAACTTGTTTATTGTTAGACAAGTTTCTTTAATGTCATTCTTGTATCGTGAATGCAATCTCTTGAATTCCAATTCCTAATGTCGAATGATCTTATTTCAATTACTTGGCACAAGTTATTTTCATATGGAGCAAGTTTTACTTTCAACTTGCTATTACTGAATGTATATTCAATAATTCTATATCTTGTTTAATAAGATCATAGCCTTAGCATAATATTATTCAAGCAAGGTTATTGTTATTCAATACTTATGCTTTGTAGTTGTTTCTAAGCATGCGTTTAATATATAGTTAGTTCGCTTATGATTATTCATTGTTCCATATTATGTTATTATTGATCAACTGTTGTGTTATCAAACCTTATTAATTCAACTAGTCCTCTAGTTGATGATCGTTAAACTCTAAATTACCCTTGAAGCTTATCCAAACCAAACTTTCTTTGGTGCGTGATAAGTGGGATTTATACCTACTTATTGAATACTAATTCACGCAAACTATGCCCATCTCAAGTACATTTTAGTAAGTTTTTAGTGCATTTCATGTTATTTTGCATTACATTTACTTAAAACTCCTTTTGGTGAAAAAGTGCAGAAAATGGCCTGTTTTGGTGGTATTAGAGGGCACGAGGCTAATGGACGCATGAAGGCGAGGCACAAGCTGGGATATGCATGGCAAGAGGATCAAGTGAAGCATGGATGGACAAGCATGGATGGACAAAGGATGGAGCAGTAGAGCAAATCAGTGCAGCAGCAGAATCAGAAGACACAGAATGCTAGTCGAGCGGCCGCGCGACATGACAAGCTTGGAGACGCACTCCCGCGCGAGCACCCGTCCAGACAACTTTACCTACTGCAAGTCGGGCGCTCGCGCGAGATATACACTGGAGGGGCACGCGACCGCGCGCGAGGCCTGAAGCTGCTGATTTGTTTTATTTTATTTTTTAATTAAAATGGGTGTAATGGATTTAAAACGATTTCTGACTGGTGTCAGAGTATCATTATTCGGTTTTTACGTATTTTTCATTTTGATAACTAGGGTTTACACCGTGAGGGAGATTCCAACGTAGAACGAAGCCAAAACGCTTACTCTTCCAATTCTTCTTGGGATTCTCTATCATTGTGGATTAGTATTATTATTTTGTTAGAATTTTATGAGGATTTGATCATTAATATTGGTTTATATTCAGCAATTGATTTTGATCGTTCTATCCTTCATCTTTCAATTGTTTGCTTATTAGCCATGCTTTGCTTTGATCCCATAATGGCTTTTGGTTCAGTCATGAATTAAACTCCATTATGGGATTTTAACGGATTTTAATATGTATTTTAGTTGCATGCTTGATTGCTAGGGCTGTTTTACATATCATATGGGGTTTCTATCATGGTTGTTTTGCATGTGTAAATGCTTGATCACCATTCGTCTCAGTACTTGTAAGGAATTGACAATGAACGTGCAAGTATGGATTGTAATCATGATAGCATACGAATATGGGACTGTTTTATATGGCTTGTGTATTTCGTGAACCAGATAGACATAAACTGTTTCACCGTGTGAGTTAGAATAAGGGCTTGTGCTTAAGTTCAGTATGATTGCAATTTCACATAGACATATAGTGATTTTGGTTATATTGACGATTACATGGAGTCTATCATCTGTGGATGCTATGTAAGTAGGTCATAGTGCATTGAAAAATGGCTGTAACTCTTTTAGTGTTCTTGACTATTTTCCTGTGATATGTGAACACTTCTTGCATGATAGTGGTGATTAGATGAAATATTAAATGAAGTTAGGATCTCATTATTTCCAGATTTGATTTATTCCATTATTAGTCTTATTTTAGTTGTTATATGCAGTTTAGGGTAATTCACAAATATAGCCATTAGTTTAAGTATATAAATATAGTGATTTAATTGATGCATAGTAGTTTAGATTTGACAACTTTCTCGGTGGGATCGATACTCTACTTACTCTGTATTACTTGTTGACACATGTATGCTTGCATGAGTTAGAGCTCTTTTATCAGAACTGAAAAAGAGGCAACAAGCATACATGTGTACTCATACTATCCTAACAAGTAATGAAAATGAATGCCTATTCTGTCACCCTAATTTCAATGCAATTCACGAACATGCTCTTCTGTGATTCGACTACGATGAATAAGCATATAAAGGTACTCATACTATCCTAACAAGTAATGAAAATAAACTAAACCAAACAACTTGAACTGAATAAATACTAAGTAGAGATGGAAATAATGGGTTGGCTCCCATCAAGCGCTAAGTTATAGTCAATTAGCTTGACTGTCTTTGAGTCTTATGTTGGAGATAGAATCGAGGTGACTTTCTTTCTGTCCACCTCACCACCAGAATCACTCTTCAATCTCTGGCCATTCACTTTAAGATGCTTGTTCGGAAACTTATCACATACTGCAATGGTTCTATACTGTGGAGTGGTAACCAGATATTGAACGAATTTATTTAATTCCTCATTCTCAACCTCTGGATTGTCAGAGATTACACGTCCTACTGGTTTATAGTCCACTACTCGCTGTACTCCATCATTTGAACCCCGATCCACCAAATCAACCTGGAAGCATTCTTCTTCATCTGTTGGGAACTGCATGGCCTTGAAGACATTGAAGGTGACCTCTTGATCATGTACACGCATAGTGAGTTCCCCTTTTTGCACGTCTATCAGAGTCCTTCTTGTGGCTAAGAATGGTCTCCCCAGTATGATCGGTATACTCTTGTCTTCCTCAAAATCTAAGATGATAAAGTCAGCCGAAAAGATAAATTTGTCCACTTTCACCAATACATCTTCAACAATTCCTCGTGGATACGTGATGGATATGTCAGCTAGCTGCAATGAAATGTTTGTTAGCCTTGGGGCCGGCAATCCCAACTGATTAAACACTGACAACGGCATCGGATTGATACTTGCCCCAAGATCACATAAACACTTTTCGAAGTTTATCTTTCTGATAGTACACGGAACTGTGAAACTGCCCGGATCTTTCAGCTTTGGAGGTAGTTTACGCTGAAGCACTGCACTGCATTCCTCTGTCAAGGCCACTATCTCAAACTCATCTAATCTTCTCTTCCTTGACAATATACCCTTCATAAACTTTGCATAGCTTGGCATTTGTTCCAATGCCTTGGTGAATGGTATGTTGATCTGCAGCTTTTTGAATACCTCCCAGAACTTGCTGGACTGTTTGTCTTCCCTCTGCTTATTCAATCTCTGTGGATATGGTACTTGAGGGTGAATTGGAGGCACTGAACTCTTGACCTTCTCTTCTGAACCTACTTTATCTTTCTCTTCCTGCTGTTCCTCAGAATTTTTCAAATTTTCTTCCTCAACAGTCACTTGCTCTGCCTCACGCGGCCGCGCGGCTTCCCTTTGTAACTCATGCGCGAGCGCGTGACTTGCAGTGTCTGCAGTGTTTTTCCCAGATCGCAATGTGATCGCTTGAAACTGTTCCTTCTCATCTCTTCTTGGGTTTGTCTCTGTATTACTTGGCAATAAACCTTAGGGCCTGTTGTTAAGCATACTTGCCATTTGCCCCATTTGAGTCTCCAAATTCTTAATAGCCACTGCTTGGCTTTTGATCATAACCTCTGTATTTGCCATGTACTTCAACATCATCTCCTCCATTTCTGATTTCTTTCCTGGCTGTGGTGCAGCTAGAGTGTGGTGTTGTTGTTGTTGAGAGAATCCCGGTGGAAACGGTGGTTCTGGTGTAAACTGTGGCTGAGGTGGCTGTGACTGAAACTGTTGGTTCGGCTGAAATTGATTCTGCTGATTTCCTTGGTTATTGGACCAACTAAAGTTTTGATGATTTCGGTTGTTGGGGTGGTATGTATTCTAAAACTGTCCTTGATCTTTCCTGTAGTTGCTCACATACTGCACTGACTCTGAGCTGATAGCACATTGATCTGTCGAGTGTGACCCCACACAAATCTCACAAACGAAGGCAACTGTTTTCTTCTTGCTTTCTGTCAATGTATCTATTTTCTTTGCCATCGCTGCAATCTATGCCGACAACTGAGTAATAGCATCTACTTCCAACACACTTGTAACCTTGGGCTGTGGCATTTGAGATGTAGGATTCTGATAATCATTTGCAGCCATAGTCTCAATAAGTGTATAGGCCTCATCATAGCTCTTTGCCCATAATGCCCCTCATGCGGCTGCATCCACAATAGGTCTCGACCGCCATCCCAAACCATTGTAAAATGAGTTGATCACCATCCAATCTGGCATACCATGATGCGGACACTTCCTTAGCATCTCTTTATATCTCTCCCATGCTTCATATAAGGACTCGCCCTGTTGTTGCTCAAACTGAGAGATAGCTATTCTCATCTTTGCAGTCTTAGCCATTGGAAAGAACTTGGCTAAAAATTTCTGTGCTAAGTCCTCCCATGTAGTGATGGACCCTAACGGCAGAGAATGTAGCCAACTTCTCGCCTTATCCCTCAATGAAAATGGGAATAACCTTAGTCTGATAGCATCCTCCGTCACACCGTTGTATCTGAATGTGTCACATATCTCGATAAAACTTAACAGGTGTTCATTCGGATCATCCGTAGCAGCACCCCCAAACTGTACCGAGTTCTGCACCATTTGAATAGTGCCCAATTTAATCTCAAAAGTATTGGCTGCTATCGCCGGTCTGACTATGCTAGACTGCAGTCCGTTTATGTTTGGCATGGAATAGTCCCTTAGAGCTCGATGCTCTTCTCTTTGCTCAATTCTCGGTTCTTCTGCCATACTAGCTGTTGTACTTTCTAGCTGAGCTTACAAATTTCTCCGCACACTTGCTTTCCAACCTCTTCCGTTAATGTTATCCTGTGCTGGCATTAATTCTGAGTTGGATGATCGCACGTGCATAAAAATCTACAAGAACCTGAAACCAAAAACAAAACAAGAAAAGAAATGAGAAACGATCAGAATTATCTAAGTCAATACAATATAGCTTTAGACTGATGATAATTATTTAAATTAAAACGCCTTTCCCCGGCAACGGCGCCAAAAACTTGTTGCCTATTTTTTAGTTATGATAAAAGAGCTCTAACTCATGCAAGCATACATGTGTCAACAAGTAATACAGAGTAAGTAGAGTATCGATCCCACAGAGAAAGTTGTCAAATCTAAACTATTATGCATCAATTAAATCACTATATTTATATGCTTAAACTAATGGCTATATTTGTGAATTACCCTAAATTGCATATAACAAGTAAAATAAGACTAATAATGGAATAAATCAAATCTGAAAATAATGGGATTCTAACTTCATTTAATATTTCATCTAATCACCACTATCATGCAAGAAGTGTTCACATATCATAGGAAAATAGTCAAGAGTACTAAAAGAGTTATAGCCATTTTTCAATGCACTATGACCTACTTACATAGCATCCACAGATGATAGACTCCATGTAATCGTCAATATAACCAAAATCACTATATGTCTATGTGAAGTTGCAATCATACTGAACTTAATCACAAGCCCTTATTCTAACTCACACGGTGAAACATTATATGTCTATCTGGTTCACGAAATACACAAGCCATATAAAACAGCCCCATATTCGTATGCTATCATGATTACAATCTATACTTGTATGTTCATTGTCAATTCCATACAAGTACTGAGACGAATGGTGATCAAGCATTCACACATGCAAAACAACCATGATAGAAACCCCATATGATATGTAAAACAGCCCTAGCAATCAAGCATGCAACTAAACTACATATTAAAATCCGTTAGAATCCCATAATAGAGTTTAGTTCATGACTGAACCAAAAGCCATTATGGGATCAAAGAAAAGCATGGCTAATAAGCAAACAATTGAAAGATAAAGGATAGCACGATCAAACCCAATTGCTGAATATAAACCAATATTAATGATCAAATCCTCATAAAATTCCAGCAAAATAATAATACTAATCCACAATGATAGAGAATCCCAAGAAGAATAGGAAGAGTAAGCGTTTTGGCTTCGTTCTACATTGGAATCTCTCTTACGGTGTAAACCCTAGTTATCAAAATGAAAAATACGTAAAAACTGAATAATGATACTCTGACACCAGTCAGAAATCGTTTTAAATCCATTACACTCATTTTAATTAAAAAATAAAATAAAACAAATTAGCAGCTTCAGGCCTCGCGCGCGGCTGCGTGCCCCTCCAGTGTATATCTCACGCGGGCGCACGACTTTTAGTAGGTAAAGTTGTCTGGCCGGGTGCTCACGCGGGCGCGCGTCTCCAAGCTTGTCATGCCACACGGTTGCGCGGCTAGCATTCTGTGTCTTCTGATTCTGCTGCTGCACTGATTTGCTCTACTGCTCCATCCTTTGTCCATCCATGCTTGTCCATCCATGCTTCACTTAATCCTTTTGCCATGCATATCCCAGCTTGTGCCTCACCTTCATGCGTCCATTAGCCTCGTGCCCTCTAATACCACCAAAACAGGCCATTTTCTGTACTTTTTCACCAAAAGGAGTTTTAAGTAAATGTAATGCAAAATAACATGAAATGCACTAAAAACTTACTAAAATGTACTTGAGATGGGCATAGTTTGCGTGAATTGGTATTCAATAAGTAGGTATAAATCCCACTTATCAGTACGGACTTGTACTCTAAAACTGAGAAGAACAACCCTATTATAGGGGATACGCAATGCATTTAGATGTTTGTGCACAATACATGGTATGAAGGGCTGATCCCCCTAAGTACGTGGAGTCCCTACAATATAACTGTTTAGGTTGAAGTTGAAAGATTATTTATAACCATGGACATAGTTCGTGGTCTTATGACCCTCAGATATAATTCGTATTTTTGATTCCACTTTTTGGTTATCCTTGATAGAGTACTATTCAGTTTTGATGAGCCTGTTTATTGGCAGTTATTATTCCATTGTTGTTCATTGTTATATCTAGTGAACATTTGTTTTGCTCACTCTTGCACATATATACACTCATTGCAGCTAAAGTTGAGATGGTCGAAGAACCTACAAGTAGCAAAGGAAAGGGAAAAATGTATAAGTGATGAAGACTTGTAATTTCATTTATTGTTATGATAATAGACTTTATATTAAATGATGTGATGTAATTATTTTATTTCCTCACTTGATTGATGTTTAAGGTTAGACAACCAAGGATATTTTTGGATTTAACAATGTAACCCTTTTATAGGGAGGATTTATGGTTTAAATGTTATTTTATTTGGGTAGATTGTATGAATGTATGGAAAGTGAACACCAAGTCTTAGGGGAATGAAGTACCTAGATTTGGGGGTGTCACAGTTTCTTCATCGGTGCTAAATCTTTGTTCTTACAACACTCACAACGTTATTCAATATCCTCATTCATATATATAGTTCTTTATCCATACAATATTAATTTTTACTATTTAACTAAAATTCAGAGTATCGACAATAACATGATCAGTCCATATTAGCAATACCCTCATTCAGATTAATAGATCTTTAACCATTCTAAGTTATATCAAAGTAAAGACATAACACCATTTCATAATAATAAATAATATCATTGATATATCATTCAGTCACATGATTTACTTGTTCGTATTACAAAAGTCTTTACGACTAAAATAAAAGACAAGTAAACAATCTAATCTATGTATTCTACTTTACGTCCATGATCTTCTTATCATTCTTTTTTAACGTCAAATAAAGTTTTATTCGCAAGAATGAGCACGAAGGCTCAATAAGTCTAACAAATAACACATACACAATTTATGCTTTCATATAAACTTTAACATACATTGACTTAGCAAATATCTATTTGATATTATAAATAACTTTTCATTCAACAGTTTATATCACATTGTCACACAAAGCTTATATACCACATATATATAACTTAAAAAAATAACACATAAGAGTTAGAATACTTGCAAACGAATGCTTAGGGTAGAAGACTTGCCTTAAAAGTAAACTAGGTTTTCATGGTAAACGCTTAAAAGCCTACATAAAGGGATTCGCGTACCCGATAGTTAGTTTATCGAGTTTTACTTCTTAATAAGTGTTTTTATAACTTAACTAGACTATCTTCATTAGTGGTTTGCTTAAAAAATTCTCAAACTCAAAAACTTATTTTTAAGGGGCTTTTCAAAAAGCGAAAAATAAGGTTGGCAGCCCAACCCTGACTCGGTAAAATGACCATAACTTCTTTGTTTTAAAACATTTTTGAGTCATTCAAAATCCCACACGATCTTAACTTTTGTCTCTACAACTCATATTTATATCACAATCCAAAATTCCTTACAACACTGGACCCAAAATGGCTGTAAAGGTACTGTTTTAAAACTGACTTATATTTTCTTGATCTAGTTGATAAAATGTGACACCCCCAAATTCGGTACTTAAATTTCCACATGATTTGGTGTTCACTATTCAAAAATCATATATCTATCTACCCATAATAAATGAAGACTTTAATAGATAGAAATCAATCCTCTCCTTAAGGAGTTACAACATCTGAATTAAATACATCAATCCCAGGTCATACTAACCTTAAATCTTAACTGCGGAAATATAAACAATTTATAGTCTTACACAACATCAACATAAGTCATAACACATAAGTTCAACATCACATAAAACAACAAGTCTTCATCACTTGTTAATCTTTCCCTTGCCCTTGCTATTGCTAGTAGAAGGCTCGTCGGATCTTTCGTTCTTAACTGCAATGTTATTATTACGCAAGAGTGAGCACGATTGCCTACAAGTATAATAATGAAATAATAATATAATAACATGCGAGTGAATCAAAGACTTCTGAAATAAAACTCAACTTTTGAATCAAGAATGAATAACAAGAATCAAAAGAATTATGAGGGTCATAAGACCTTGAACTATGTCCTAGGTATCAAGGGTTATACTTGAAACTTTTAATAGTCATAAGACTATGGACTCTTCTTCTCGTACTTAGGGGGATCAGTCCTAAGTACCATACTGTACACAATATCTTAACGCTAACACATAAGTAATCCCTATACAGGGTTGTTCATCTGAGTTTGACATTAGAGTCCACACCAAATGAAGTTTGGTTTGGATAAATCAATAAGAGTTCTGAAATTTAGAACGTTCACTAACTATGGACTAGTCGAATCAAATAAGGTTCACTAGTCTAATATGGTTCAACAATAAATGATATTTAAATTGAATAACAATCTTAAGAGGTATACAATAGAATAAGTATTGTATAACAGAATCATACTTTGAAAAGATAAATAAGCTTCAATATAACAATTTGAACTTGATTTAATAATAACGAGAATTTACTCGGTGAAATTTATAAACTTGAATAATCATACAAGTAAGGTTAGGAAACTTGCCTCGTGCGTAGATTACACGTTAATTATACACGTTCCTTGAATTAATCCTACATATCATTTCCATTCACAACTCCAGTTAATTATAATGTAACCAGTCATCATAAGTTTTATCTTTTATCTAACTCAAATTATGACTTTACTTAGTCAATTATCACACTTATTGTCACATAATATTACACTACACGAACAATAAGCTAACTATGCGTTCAATCATTCAATACACACTTAAATGCATTATTGACATGCTAAGAAACTATTTTAACATCTCATTATACTTCTAACATATTTTTATGTTCATTAGATTAGGTTACTAACACATTCATGTACTTGAACACTTTAAAATTTTCATTTATGAACATTCTAGAGAGTGGCGCTGCGGCACCACTGTTGTGCTTGCTTTCGGCACTGCGGCGCGGCCCGTGCTGTGGCCAGGTTACTGGCGCTGTGGCATGGCTAGCGCTGCGACGCCGTTCTTATACCTGTAGTAGGTGCTGCGGCGCGGCGAACCAGACTCAGAACCTCAGTTGGCGAAAATCACAGAACATGCCAATTTTTACCAATTTCTTGAATCAATATATGAAATTAAGCATAACTAGACGTTATTTTATACTCATAACTATTACTTACCCTTCTAGCATGATTTTAACATGTTATAACACATAATTTGCAGAATTAACATATGTAATTTACTGTTCTTAGTGTTTTTGAAAGTTTTGAATACAAAACATGAAAATCAACACTACAGGTTCGTTATAACACCGAATCCTTTCATTTAAAGTTTGGTCTCTTCGTTTTAATATACATAATTATATACAGGTATAAAATTTAAGACACAATATATGTTTGACGTATTAAATTTACGAGTAAAGGCTATATGGCCATATTTCTATACTCTGCTATTTTGTAGAAATTTTATACGACATGTTTTTACGAATTGATGATATGGTTTATACAATATGTATAATAAAACATGTTATACTTAACATATTAACACATAATTTTTACTCCTTTCTCAATTACAGAGATTTTACAGAACATAAAGCCATTTTCTTAAAAACTTAAACAACGTAAAAATAGAAATTGGGTTAGAGGAATTACCCGGAGTATAAGTGTAGATTAGGAGAGCCTTGATGATCCTTTCTCAGTTACTATATCAAACACACACTCATAAATTCTCTCAACTTCACAATTTCTCTCTGTATTTTCTCTCAATTAACTCAGAAGTAAAGTACGTCTTTAAAATAGAGACTAATTCAAGTGCTTATTAACTGCAGCATGGAGGTCAGTTATTCCAATCATGGTTTAACTGCTCTAAACCTCCCTTAAGGCTTTGTTTGGCTAAATTGTTAGAAATTTTTCCCATTAATTTAATTAACTTCTTATATTATAGTTTAATAATGTCACACCCAATTACACAATAACTCAAATATCTTACTTAATTTAAATTGAATAAAATATAATAATTTTTCATTAATTCACATAGTCATATAATTAATTTTCTCATTAATTATAAAATAATATTAGGTTTATTAAATATTTCTTTTAATTCAATAAACTCACATAATTACATACTTTAAATAATAAAATTCTTCACATTAATTTAATAAATATAACACATATAATTAAATTAATCTATCACAATTGCATCAATTAATTATTTAATCTAATAATTAAATCATTGAAAATATTTATTTAATTTAATAAATATTAAAATTAAATTAAAAAATCTCGTTTATCACATCTTTTTCCCCTTAAAAGGATTTTGTCCCCAGAATCACGACTCAATAAATTCGACCCGTTACATTCTCCCCCTTACAAATATTCTGTCCCCAGAATCGCTTACACGTAATTTAAGTAAATAAATGAGGGTAATTATTCATCATATTTTCTTCGAGTTCTCACGTAGCTTCTTCAGCATTGTGGTTCCCTCAAATTACCTTAACAGAAGGTATTACTTTATTTCTGAGAACTTATTCTTTTCTGTCGACAATTTGAACAGGAATTTCTTCGTAAGATAAGTCTTTTTCAAAATGTAGGGGTTCGTATTCAATTACATGCTTGTAATCGGGTTTGTAGGGTCGTAATACAGAAACATGGAAGACGTTGTGGACATTCTCGAGTGCTGGAGGTAAGGCTATCTCATATGCAACTTCTCCGATTCTTCGCAGTACTTCAAATGGTCCAATGAATCTTAGGCTTAATTTTCCTTTCTTTCCGAACCTGATCTTTCCCTTCCAGGGCGAGACCTTCAAGAATACATAACTACCCGATTCAAACTCAACATTTTTACGATGTGGATCGGCATATTTCTTCTGCCTATCTTGAGCTGCTACCAGTCTTGTTCGGATTACTTTGACTATTTCAACTGTCTGCTGTACTAATTCTGGGCCTAGCAATTGTCTTTCACCAACTTTATCCCAGTAAAGTGGAGTTCTGCACTTTCTGCCTAGCAATTGCGTACCCATGCATTCCTGTAGACATTTCCAAAAGTTCAATGTAAAGCGCGGATCCTTGTCAGAAACAATTGACACCGGAACTCCGTGTCGTGAAACAATTTCTTTCACATATAACCTCGCTAACTGATCTAAGTTGAATCTGATTTTGATCGGAAGGAAGTGTGCGAATTTTGTCAGTCGGTTAGCGATAACCCATACTGCGTCATAGCCTTTCTGAGTCGTCAAAAGGTCAACCACGAAGTCCATTGTAATATGTTCCCATTTCCATTTTGGGATCTCCAGCGGTTATAGTAACCCACTCTGTCTCTGATGCTCTGCTTTCACTTTCTGACAGGCTAGACATTTGGCAACACACTCTGCAACATCTCATTTCAGATTAGGCCACCAGAAATGTTGTCAAAGATCTTGGTACATCTTGGTACTATCAGGGTGAATCGAATATCGTGAGCTATGAGCCTCGCTCAAAATGTCTTCCTTAATCTCTAGTACTGGCGGTACCCAAATTCTACTTTCAAATCTCAGTATTCCTTCCTTGTCCATCTTAAATATCGGTTCAATTCCTTCAGATATCTTCCTTATCACCTTTTTGCATTCATCGTCCTGAAGTTGAGCCTCCTTAACTTTATCCAGTAGGGTTGTACCAGATTGCATCTAAAACAGTTTCTCATCTATTTCCATAGGATAATTCACTTCTAACTCCAACTTCTCCATTGTTAAAATCAATTCCTTCTGAGCGGTCAATATCATTAATTTGTCCCGACCCTTTCTACTTAAGGCATCGACAACCACATTTGCCTTACTCGGATGGTATAAAATCTCACAGTCATAGTCCTTAATTAGTTCCAACCACCTTCTCTGGCGCATATTCAAGTCTTTCTGTGT
Source organism: Panax notoginseng (assembly GCA_016801055.1). Taxonomy (NCBI): domain Eukaryota; kingdom Viridiplantae; phylum Streptophyta; class Magnoliopsida; order Apiales; family Araliaceae; genus Panax; species Panax notoginseng. The sequence goes on along the minus strand of CM029013.1, from coordinate 239,498,118 downwards.
AAAAATATATTTCAGACCCTTATGGTCTGTATATATTTCACACTTCTCCCCATAGAGATAATGCTTCCAGATTTTTAAAGCAAAAACCACTGCAGCTAACTCCAAGACGTGGGTCGGATACCCCTTCTCATAATCCTTCAACTGTCGTGATGCATATGCAATAACTCTGCCTTTTGCATAAGCACACAGCCAAGTCCTTTATGCGACGCATCACTATAAATAACAAAATTTCCTGTATCATCCAGAAGAGGTAACACAGGTGCTGTACACAACCTCTTCTTTAGTTCCTGAAAGCTTTTCTCACACTTCTCCGTCCAAACAAATTTCACAGCTTTTCGAGTCAAATTTGTTAACGGAGTTGCGATCTTGGAAAAGTCTTAAATGAATATTCTGTAATACCCTGCCAATCCAAGAAAACTTTGTACTTCCGACGGTGTTCTCGGCTGATCCCAGTTTATCACGGCTTCGACTTTAGATGGATCCACCGAAATTTCGTCTTTATCATTCACATGCCCAAGAAATTGTACCCGCTCGATCCAAAATTTGCATTTCAAAAACTTGGCATACAACTTTTCTCTTCTTAAAGCCTCTAACGTTAACTTCAAATGCTCTTCATGTTCTTCCTTGGTCTTCAAATATACCAAAATGTCATCTATAAATACCACTACAAATTTGTCTAAAAACGGCTTGAACACACCATTCATTAAGCCCATAAATGCTACAGGAGCATTTTTTAGACCAAATGACATTACTAAAAATTCATAGTGACCATATCGTGTTCTGAACGCTGTCTTCGGTTCATCCTCTGGTCTCACCTTCAGTTGATGATAACCACTCCTCAAATCTATCTTGGAAAAGTATCTTGCTCCCTTCAATTGATCGAATCGGTCGTCGATCCTCGGTAATGGATATCTATTCTTAATTGTGACCTTATTCAGTTCTCTATAATCGATGCAAAGCCGCATCATCCCGCCCTTCTTCTTCACAAATAACACCGGCGCTCCCCACGGCGATACGCTTGGTTGAATGTACTTCTTGTCCAGTTATTCTTGTAGTTGTACCATCAATTCTATCATTTCTACCGGTGCCATTCGGTATAGTGCCTTCGATATTGGAGCCGTTTCTGGTGCCAAATCGATCACAAATTCAACCTCTCTATCTGGCGGAAGTCCTGGAAAATTATCTGGAAATACGTCTGCGAAGTCCCTCACTACTGGTATCTCCTCTACTTTTGGGTTCTCTTTATGACTGTCGACTGTGTAAGCTAGATATCCTACACAGCCTTGTCTTAACAACTTCCTGGCCTGCATCATCGTCAGACAACTCGCTTGTCTAGGCGACTTGCTACCATAAAAAACAACCTTTGACGGAGTCATAAGGTTAATATGCTTCTTCTGGTAATCAATTACAGCCCCGTAACTGAATAACCAGTCCATACCCAAAATAACGTCAAATTCCCCAAGTCGAATAGGGATAAGATCTACGTTCATGATATTATCCTTAATGTCCACTCTACAGTTCTTATGCACGTACTTAACAGAGATTATTTCTCTATTCACAATTTCTATGTTCATGGGGTGTTTTAACTCATCCTTAGGCAATTCTAAGTTCTTAGCAAAGTCATCGGATATAAGTGAACAAGTAGCACCCGAATCAAATAATACATAAGCATTAACTCTATTGATCGGAATGATACCTGACACCACATCACACGGCTGCACTACATCCTGCACCATTATATTGAAAGTCCTGGCGGTCGGTCGGTTGGTTGCAGTTGGTCCTGTGATGGTCAGAGTGCTTCCACCGCTGTTTCCCCTGTTTCCTCCTGATCCTGCCCCTCCAGATCCCTTCTTAGGCACCCTTCTTTGGGTTAGGACAGTTAGGTACTATGTGGCCTTCCTGACCACAATTGTAGCACACTCGTTTACCTTTCATACAAACTCCTAAATGAGCTTTCCCGCAGGTCGGGCACACTTCGATTCTTTTCTTCTGACTTCCTTGCTGATTTCCAGTTGATGTGTTGTCAGACCACCTTCTCTTCTGATGATTACCACCTCCTGTGTTGCTCCCACTTGCCTTGTTAATTCCTTCACTCTCATTCTTCTTCTTCTGATCCTGATTATATTTGGTTACCACATCGCTTCCACCTTCAGTAAGTATGGCTTTCTCTAGTACCCCAGCGAATGTCTTCAATTGAAATATCGATACCTTACTATACAACCAAGGCTTCAGTCCTTGTTCGAACCTTCTTGCTTTTCTCTCGTCCGTGTGCACTTGATATATGGCGAACCTCGCTAACTTGTTGAATCTAGCTGCATAATTTGGTACGGACATATTTCCCTACTTTAACTCCAGAAATTGAACCTCCAATTGATTCTGCGAGCTGGTCAGGAAATACATCTCGAAAAACATCTCCTTAAACCTCTCCTAGGTAATCATACCTTCTTCTCCACGGACCTTGTTTGTTTGCCACCAATAACTGGCTTTAGATTTTAGCATAAACTTTGCAAAAGCGGACTTCTGGTCCTCTCTGACTCTTGCGACCTCAAAAACCTTCTCCATCTCCATAACCCAAGTCTGAGCTTCGATCGGGTTCATGGAGCCTTTAAACTCTGGCGGTCCCACCGCCTTGAAATCCTTAAACGTCGTATTCGGTGGAGCTTGAGGTTGATTATTCATCGCTCCAGCTAGTAAGTTCACCAATTGCTGAACGGGGTTAGCATTGGCGTTGTTGTTGTTATTCGTTGATTCTTCCTGAGCCGGTTGACGGTTTTGTCTTCTTCTCGGCGGCATATTTCTGTTAAAATATACGCTTATTAGATCTTTATTAAATTCTCTAAATAGTTAAGGCTTACTTAACAATTTAACATAATCACTTAACACATTATCTCAAACAACTTGATATATTTATTCAAATCGAAAGTTTTAACATCAAATGATAGCATCACTGCTATTTACATCAACTATCCCGAGATAAAGAATCTACAGGATTTAAAACATTAAAATATTCCTTTGTTTATAAACACATCAGAATTTACATCTAAATACCATTTAAGTTTTCACATAATTAAACAAATCCTATCACTGTCTGTTAAGGCGCCGAATAGCCTTGATACGTTCCTCTTCCATAATGCGAGACATCGTCCTGCGATCTAGCATGTACGATGGTAGTCCTTCAAACTGAATTGCGTATCTCATAACTCGATCTTGAGCCTCATCCATTGCGTTTTGTAACGTATAGTACGTCTCCCCAAGCTTAGCCTTCTTCACACGACAATCATAAGATCAGCACGACGTGATTCTCTTACCCAGCCCTCCTCTGTTATGATCAGCCTTTCTGAGCTTTCCTTCAGTTCCTTCTTCAACTTCTCTATCCCTTCAGACTTTTCCTTGGTTTGGCCCTTCTCGTGGACCAAATCCCATTCTACATTTCCTAGTCTTGTGTGGAGAGTCACAACCTCCCTATCCTTCTGCTCGATGGTAATCTGTTGAATAATCGTCCGCTCAGTCAAATCCTGGACAGTGTCACATAACTCTACGTTACGGTCATATAGTTCATCGTACATCTCAGCATCGATGGAGTTCGGTGGAAACTCCTCTTCTTCCTCTTCGTCTTCCTCCTCAGGATCCTCCTCTGGATCAGTCTCAGGCTCATGCTTCTGACCAACAACAGTGATCAACGAAGATGGCTCCCTCTGTACTAATTGCTCCCTGACAACATGAATATCTCGGGGCTCCTCCTCAGTAGGTACTCGGGGTTCCTCCTCCCCAGCTCGACTAGCTCCTCCAACATCCGACATCCTGACAACACATTTCAAGTTTTAGTTACTAAGTCGTACTAATGAGCACATAATTTAGCACATAAAGTCTTTTATTATATTCAACGAATTAAGAATAACTCAAATATCTTACTTAATTTAAATTGAATAAAATATAATAATTTCTCATTAATTCACATAGTCATATAATTAATTTTCTCATTAATTATAAAATAATATTAGGTTTATTAAATATTTTTTTAATTCAATAAACTCACACAATTACATACTTTAAATAATAAAATTCTCCACATTAATTTAATAAATATAACACATATAATTAAATTAATCTATCACAATTGCATCAATTAATTATTTAATCTAATAATTAAATCATCGAAAATATTTATTTAATTTAATAAATATTAAAATTAAATTACAAAATATCGTTTGTCACATAAAACATGATACCTCATGAATTAATTTGATAGGATAACATGTCCTAGAACTTAATAATACTTCATAACATAAAAATAATAAATTAATAAACCTACTTATATGGGATTTATGACTTTTGCTTAAGAACACACAAATAACATGAAGAGCGAAAAAAATCGTACATGGTAACGACTTATGTTCTTGAGCTTTAGGTTTTCATAATTGAAATAATTTGGGCATTATAACGACTTTTATTTGCGATTTATGAAACTTTTAAAATTGAAATAACATAAACTTAAATAATAATATATTTGCTCAAGAACACCCGAAGAAACACTGAGTTGGAAAATCAAACATGGCGACGACTTATGTTCTTGATATTTCTAATATACTATTACATAAAATTTTAAATAACAACTACTTCCTTAAGAACTTATGAAGGACACGGAGAAAGAAAATCTTACATGTCCATGACTTATGTTTTTAAGCTTATAGACTATAATATGAACAAAAAAAACAAACAAAATAACGACTAGGGATTTTACCTATTGAAGTTGCAAACTTTAACTAATTCTTTGCAATTTGAGATTAATCTAGCTCACAAGAACTCTCTCTTTCTAATTCTTTGTTATAACTTTGCTTACTTGAAATTTGCTCTTCAAAATGGTGAAGAACTAATGAGCTTAAGCTCTCTATTTATAGGCAACCAAGGTAGGGAGGCAAGTGCACTTAACTAAGTAATTAACCAAAAAATATCTAAGCAAACTTAGCTCTTAACAAATATCTATTTGATATTACAAATAACTTTTCATTCAACAATGTACATCTCGTTGTCACACAAAACTTATAAACCACACATGTGTAACTTATAAAAATAACACATAAGAGTTAGAATACTTGCACACGAAAGCTTAGTGTAGAAGACTTGCCTTAAAAGTAAACTAGGTTTTCCCGATAAATGCTTAAAAGTCTACATAAAGGGATTCGTGTACCCGACCCTGGCTCGGTAAAATGACCATAACGTCTTCGTTTTAAAACATTTTTGAGTCATTAAAAATCCCACGCGATCGTAACTTCCGTCTCTACAACTCATATTTATATCACAATCCAAAATTCCTTACAGAACTGGACCCAAAATGGCTATAAAGGTACTATTTGAAAATTGACTTATATTTTCTTGATCATGTTGATAAAACATGATACCCCATGAAATAATTTGATAGGATAACATGTCCTAGAACTTAATAACACTTCATAACATAAAAATAATAAATCAATAAACCAACTTATATAGGATTTATGACTTTTGCTTAAGAACACACAAATAACATGAAGAGCGAAAAAAATCGTACATGGTAACGACTTATGTTCTTGAGCTTTAGGTTTTCATAATTGAAATAATTTGGGCATTATAACGACTTTTATTTGCGATTTATGATACTTTTAAACTTGAAATAACATAAACTTAAATAATAATATATTTGCTCAAGAACACCCGAAAAAACACTGAGTTGGAATATCGAATATGGCGACGACTTATGTTCTTGATATTTCTAATATACTATTACATAAAATTTAAAATAACAACTACTTCCTTAAGAACTTATGAAGGACACGGAGAAAGAAAATCTTACATGTCCACGACTTATGTTTTTAAGCTTATAGACTATAATATGAACAAAAAAAAACAAACAAAATAACGACTAGGGATTTTACCTATTGAAGTTGCAAACTTTAACTAATTCTTTGCAATTTGAGATTAATCTAGCTCACAAGAACTCTCTCTTTCTAATTCTTTGTTATAACTTTGCTTACTTGAAATTTGCTCTTCAAAATGGTGAAGAACTAATGAGCTTAAGCTCTCTATTTATAGGCAACCAAGGTAGGGAGGCAAGTGCACTTAACTAAGTAATTAACCAAAAAATATCTAAGCAAACTTAGCTCTTAACAAATATCTATTTGATATTACAAATAACTTTTCATTCAACAATGTACATCTCGTTGTCACACAAAACTTATAAACCACGCATATATAACTTATAAAAATAACACATAAGAGTTAGAATACTTGCACACGAAAGCTTAGTGTAGAAGACTTGCCTTAAAAGTAAACTAGGTTTTCCCGATAAATGCTTAAAAGTCTACATAAAGGGATTCGTGTACCCGACCCTGGCTCGGTAAAATGACCATAACGTCTTCGTTTTAAAACATTTTTGAGTCATTAAAAATCCCACGCGATCGTAACTTCCGTCTCTACAACTCATATTTATATCACAATCCAAAATTCCTTACAGAACTGGACCCAAAATGGCTATAAAGGTACTATTTGAAAATTGACTTATATTTTCTTGATCATGTTGATAAAACATGATACCCCATGAAATAATTTGATAGGATAACATGTCCTAGAACTTAATAAAACTTCATAACATAAAAATAATAAATCAATAAACCAACTTATATAGGATTTATGACTTTTGCTTAAGAACACACAAATAACATGAAGAGCGAAAAAAATCGTACATGGTAACGACTTATGTTCTTGAGCTTTAGGTTTTCATAATTGAAATAATTTGGGCATTATAACGACTTTTATTTGCGATTTATGATACTTTTAAACTTGAAATAACATAAACTTAAATAATAATATATTTGCTCAAGAACACCCGAAAAAACACTGAGTTGGAAAATCGAATATGGCGACGACTTATGTTCTTGATATTTCTAATATACTATTACATAAAATTTAAAATAACAACTACTTCCTTAAGAACTTATGAAGGACACGGAGAAAGAAAATCTTACATGTCCACGACTTATGTTTTTAAGCTTATAGACTATAATATGAACAAAAAAAAACAAACAAAATAACGACTAGGGATTTTACCTATTGAAGTTGCAAACTTTAACTAATTCTTTGCAATTTGAGATTAATCTAGCTCACAAGAACTCTCTCTTTCTAATTCTTTGTTATAACTTTGCTTACTTGAAATTTGCTCTTCAAAATGGTGAAGAACTAATGAGCTTAAGCTCTCTATTTATAGGCAACCAAGGTAGGGAGGCAAGTGCACTTAACTAAGTAATTAACCAAAAAATATCTAAGCAAACTTAGCTCTTAACAAATATCTATTTGATATTACAAATAACTTTTCATTCAACAATGTACATCTCGTTGTCACACAAAACTTATAAACCACGCATATATAACTTATAAAAATAACACATAAGAGTTAGAATACTTGCACACGAAAGCTTAGTGTAGAAGACTTGCCTTAAAAGTAAACTAGGTTTTCCCGATAAATGCTTAAAAGTCTACATAAAGGGATTCGTGTACCCGACCCTGGCTCGGTAAAATGACCATAACGTCTTCGTTTTAAAACATTTTTGAGTCATTAAAAATCCCACGCGATCGTAACTTCCGTCTCTACAACTCATATTTATATCACAATCCAAAATTCCTTACAGAACTGGACCCAAAATGGCTATAAAGGTACTATTTAAAAATTGACTTATATTTTCTTGATCATGTTGATAAAACATGATACCCCATGAAATAATTTGATAGGATAACATGTCCTAGAACTTAATAACACTTCATAACATAAAAATAATAAATCAATAAACCAACTTATATAGGATTTATGACTTTTGCTTAAGAACACACAAATAACATGAAGAGCGAAAAAAATCGTACATGGTAACGACTTATGTTCTTGAGCTTTAGGTTTTCATAATTGAAATAATTTGGGCATTATAACGACTTTTATTTGCGATTTATGATACTTTTAAACTTGAAATAACATAAACTTAAATAATAATATATTTGCTCAAGAACACCCGAAAAAACACTGAGTTGGAAAATCGAATATGGCGACGACTTATGTTCTTGATATTTCTAATATACTATTACATAAAATTTTAAATAACAACTACTTCCTTAAGAACTTATGAAGGACACGGAGAAAGAAAATCTTACATGTCCACGACTTATGTTTTTAAGCTTATAGACTATAATATTAACAAAAAAAAACAAACAAAATAACGACTAGGGATTTTACCTATTGAAGTTGCAAACTTTAACTAATTCTTTGCAATTTGAGATTAATCTAGCTCACAAGAACTCTCTCTTTCTAATTCTTTGTTATAACTTTGCTTACTTGAAATTTGCTCTTCAAAATGGTGAAGAACTAATGAGCTTAAGCTCTCTATTTATAGGCAACCAAGGTAGGGAGGCAAGTGCACTTAACTAAGTAATTAACCAAAAAATATCTAAGCAAACTTAGCTCTTAACAAATATCTATTTGATATTACAAATAACTTTTCATTCAACAATGTACATCTCGTTGTCACACAAAACTTATAAACCACGCATATATAACTTATAAAAATAACACATAAGAGTTAGAATACTTGCACACGAAAGCTTAGTGTAGAAGACTTGCCTTAAAAGTAAACTAGGTTTTCCCGATAAATGCTTAAAAGTCTACATAAAGGGATTCGTGTACCCGACCCTGGCTCGGTAAAATGACCATAACGTCTTCGTTTTAAAACATTTTTGAGTCATTAAAAATCCCACGCGATCGTAACTTCCGTCTCTACAACTCATATTTATATCACAATCCAAAATTCCTTACAGAACTGGACCCAAAATGGCTATAAAGGTACTATTTGAAAATTGACTTATATTTTCTTGATCATGTTGATAAAACATGATACCCCATGAAATAATTTGATAGGATAACATGTCCTAGAACTTAATAACACTTCATAACATAAAAATAATAAATCAATAAACCAACTTATATAGGATTTATGACTTTTGCTTAAGAACACACAAATAACATGAAGAGCGAAAAAAATCGTACATGGTAACGACTTATGTTCTTGAGCTTTAGGTTTTCATAATTGAAATAATTTGGGCATTATAACGACTTTTATTTGCGATTTATGATACTTTTAAACTTGAAATAACATAAACTTAAATAATAATATATTTGCTCAAGAACACCCGAAAAAAACACTGAGTTGGAAAATCGAATATGGCGACGACTTATGTTCTTGATATTTCTAATATACTATTACATAAAATTTAAAATAACAACTACTTCCTTAAGAACTTATGAAGGACACGGAGAAAGAAAATCTTACATGTCCACGACTTATGTTTTTAAGCTTATAGACTATAATATGAACAAAAAAAAACAAACAAAATAACGACTAGGGATTTTACCTATTGAAGTTGCAAACTTTAACTAATTCTTTGCAATTTGAGATTAATCTAGCTCACAAGAACTCTCTCTTTCTAATTCTTTGTTATAACTTTGCTTACTTGAAATTTGCTCTTCAAAATGGTGAAGAACTAATGAGCTTAAGCTCTCTATTTATAGGCAACCAAGGTAGGGAGGCAAGTGCACTTAACTAAGTAATTAACCAAAAAATATCTAAGCAAACTTAGCTCTTAACAAATATCTATTTGATATTACAAATAACTTTTCATTCAACAATGTACATCTCGTTGTCACACAAAACTTATAAACCACGCATATATAACTTATAAAAATAACACATAAGAGTTAGAATACTTGCACACGAAAGCTTAGTGTAGAAGACTTGCCTTAAAAGTAAACTAGGTTTTCCCGATAAATGCTTAAAAGTCTACATAAAGGGATTCGTGTACCCGACCCTGGCTCGGTAAAATGACCATAACGTCTTCGTTTTAAAACATTTTTGAGTCATTAAAAATCCCACGCGATCGTAACTTCCGTCTCTACAACTCATATTTATATCACAATCCAAAATTCCTTACAGAACTGGACCCAAAATGGCTATAAAGGTACTATTTGAAAATTGACTTATATTTTCTTGATCATGTTGATAAAACATGATACCCCATGAAATAATTTGATAGGATAACATGTCCTAGAACTTAATAACACTTCATAACATAAAAATAATAAATCAATAAACCAACTTATATAGGATTTATGACTTTTGCTTAAGAACACACAAATAACATGAAGAGCGAAAAAAATCGTACATGGTAACGACTTATGTTCTTGAGCTTTAGGTTTTCATAATTGAAATAATTTGGGCATTATAACGACTTTTATTTGCGATTTATGATACTTTTAAACTTGAAATAACATAAACTTAAATAATAATATATTTGCTCAAGAACACCCGAAAAAACACTGAGTTGGAAAATCGAATATGGCGACGACTTATGTTCTTGATATTTCTAATATACTATTACATAAAATTTAAAATAACAACTACTTCCTTAAGAACTTATGAAGGACACGGAGAAAGAAAATCTTACATGTCCACGACTTATGTTTTTAAGCTTATAGACTATAATATGAACAAAAAAAAACAAACAAAATAACGACTAGGGATTTTACCTATTGAAGTTGCAAACTTTAACTAATTCTTTGCAATTTGAGATTAATCTAGCTCACAAGAACTCTCTCTTTCTAATTCTTTGTTATAACTTTGCTTACTTGAAATTTGCTCTTCAAAATGGTGAAGAACTAATGAGCTTAAGCTCTCTATTTATAGGCAACCAAGGTAGGGAGGCAAGTGCACTTAACTAAGTAATTAACCAAAAAATATCTAAGCAAACTTAGCTCTTAACAAATATCTATTTGATATTACAAATAACTTTTCATTCAACAATGTACATCTCGTTGTCACACAAAACTTATAAACCACGCATATATAACTTATAAAAATAACACATAAGAGTTAGAATACTTGCACACGAAAGCTTAGTGTAGAAGACTTGCCTTAAAAGTAAACTAGGTTTTCCCGATAAATGCTTAAAAGTCTACATAAAGGGATTCGTGTACCCGACCCTGGCTCGGTAAAATGACCATAACGTCTTCGTTTTAAAACATTTTTGAGTCATTAAAAATCCCACGCGATCGTAACTTCCGTCTCTACAACTCATATTTATATCACAATCCAAAATTCCTTACAGAACTGGACCCAAAATGGCTATAAAGGTACTATTTGAAAATTGACTTATATTTTCTTGATCATGTTGATAAAACATGATACCCCATGAAATAATTTGATAGGATAACATGTCCTAGAACTTAATAACACTTCATAACATAAAAATAATAAATCAATAAACCAACTTATATAGGATTTATGACTTTTGCTTAAGAACACACAAATAACATGAAGAGCGAAAAAAATCGTACATGGTAATGACTTATGTTCTTGAGCTTTAGGTTTTCATAATTGAAATAATTTGGGCATTATAACGACTTTTATTTGCGATTTATGATACTTTTAAACTTGAAATAACATAAACTTAAATAATAATATATTTGCTCAAGAACACCCGAAAAAACACTGAGTTGGAAAATCGAATATGGCGACGACTTATGTTCTTGATATTTCTAATATACTATTACATAAAATTTTAAATAACAACTACTTCCTTAAGAACTTATGAAGGACACGGAGAAAGAAAATCTTACATGTCCACGACTTATGTTTTTAAGCTTATAGACTATAATATGAACAAAAAAAAACAAACAAAATAACGACTAGGGATTTTACCTATTGAAGTTGCAAACTTTAACTAATTCTTTGCAATTTGAGATTAATCTAGCTCACAAGAACTCTCTCTTTCTAATTCTTTGTTATAACTTTGCTTACTTGAAATTTGCTCTTCAAAATGGTGAAGAACTAATGAGCTTAAGCTCTCTATTTATAGGCAACCAAGGTAGGGAGGCAAGTGCACTTAACTAAGTAATTAACCAAAAAATATCTAAGCAAACTTAGCTCTTAACAAATATCTATTTGATATTACAAATAACTTTTCATTCAACAATGTACATCTCGTTGTCACACAAAACTTATAAACCACGCATATATAACTTATAAAAATAACACATAAGAGTTAGAATACTTGCACACGAAAGCTTAGTGTAGAAGACTTGCCTTAAAAGTAAACTAGGTTTTCCCGATAAATGCTTAAAAGTCTACATAAAGGGATTCGTGTACCCGACCCTGGCTCGGTAAAATGACCATAACGTCTTCGTTTTAAAACATTTTTGAGTCATTAAAAATCCCACGCGATCGTAACTTCCGTCTCTACAACTCATATTTATATCACAATCCAAAATTCCTTACAGAACTGGACCCAAAATGGCTATAAAGGTACTATTTGAAAATTGACTTATATTTTCTTGATCATGTTGATAAAACATGATACCCCATGAAATAATTTGATAGGATAACATGTCCTAGAACTTAATAACACTTCATAACATAAAAATAATAAATCAATAAACCAACTTATATAGGATTTATGACTTTTGCTTAAGAACACACAAATAACATGAAGAGCGAAAAAAATCGTACATGGTAACGACTTATGTTCTTGAGCTTTAGGTTTTCATAATTGAAATAATTTGGGCATTATAACGACTTTTATTTGCGATTTATGATACTTTTAAACTTGAAATAACATAAACTTAAATAATAATATATTTGCTCAAGAACACCCGAAAAAACACTGAGTTGGAAAATCGAATATGGCGACGACTTATGTTCTTGATATTTCTAATATACTATTACATAAAATTTTAAATAACAACTACTTCCTTAAGAACTTATGAAGGACACGGAGAAAGAAAATCTTACATGTCCACGACTTATGTTTTTAAGCTTATAGACTATAATATGAACAAAAAAAAAACAAACAAAATAACGACTAGGGATTTTACCTATTGAAGTTGCAAACTTTAACTAATTCTTTGCAATTTGAGATTAATCTAGCTCACAAGAACTCTCTCTTTCTAATTCTTTGTTATAACTTTGCTTACTTGAAATTTGCTCTTCAAAATGGTGAAGAACTAATGAGCTTAAGCTCTCTATTTATAGGCAACCAAGGTAGGGAGGCAAGTGCACTTAACTAAGTAATTAACCAAAAAATATCTAAGCAAACTTAGCTCTTAACAAATATCTATTTGATATTACAAATAACTTTTCATTCAACAATGTACATCTCGTTGTCACACAAAACTTATAAACCACACATGTGTAACTTATAAAAATAACACATAAGAGTTAGAATACTTGCACACGAAAGCTTAGTGTAGAAGACTTGCCTTAAAAGTAAACTAGGTTTTCCCGATAAATGCTTAAAAGTCTACATAAAGGGATTCGTGTACCCGACCCTGGCTCGGTAAAATGACCATAACGTCTTCGTTTTAAAACATTTTTGAGTCATTAAAAATCCCACGCGATCGTAACTTCCGTCTCTACAACTCATATTTATATCACAATCCAAAATTCCTTACAGAACTGGACCCAAAATGGCTATAAAGGTACTATTTGAAAATTGACTTATATTTTCTTGATCATGTTGATAAAACATGATACCCCATGAAATAATTTGATAGGATAACATGTCCTAGAACTTAATAACACTTCATAACATAAAAATAATAAATCAATAAACCAACTTATATAGGATTTATGACTTTTGCTTAAGAACACACAAATAACATGAAGAGCGAAAAAAATCGTACATGGTAACGACTTATGTTCTTGAGCTTTAGGTTTTCATAATTGAAATAATTTGGGCATTATAACGACTTTTATTTGTGATTTATGATACTTTTAAACTTGAAATAACATAAAATTAAATAATAATATATTTGCTCAAGAACACCCGAAAAAACACTGAGTTGGAAAATCGAATATGGTGACGACTTTTGTTCTTGAGATTTCTACTATACTATTATATAAAATTGAACATAACAACTACTTGTTCAAGAAATTATGAAGGACACGGAGAACGAAAATCTTACATGGCCACGACTTATGTTCTTGAGCTTATAAACTATAATATGAACAAAAAACAAATAAACATAATAATGACTAGAGATTTTACCTCTTAAAGTTGTAAGATTTAACTAATCCTTTGCAATTTGAGATTAATCTAACTCACAAGAACTCTCTCTTTCTAATTCTTGATTATAACTTTGCTTACTTGAAATTTGCTCTTCAAAATAGTGAAGAACTAATGAGCTTAAACTCCCTATTTATAGGAACCAAGGTAGGGAGGAAAGTACACTTAACCATCTAATTAACCAACAAATATCTAACCAAACTTAGCTCTTAAGCAAATTTAGCTCTTAAGTAAACTTAGCTTCTAAGTATTTCCATTAGTTTAACTTTTTACTGTCCGTACTTTTCTTTTTTGGTACTTTTGTTCTGTATATACATTATTTTGTAAAACGAAAAGTTGATCTGAAAAGGTATGTTTTCCTGTGAATAGTGTTTTTGACGACTATTTCTCATAAAATAGTTAAAAGATCAGAAAGTCAATTTTTTTTCGTCTTTTCCCTATTTCGTCTTATTCTCGTAAATAGTAATTTACACTTTTTTTGAGAAAAAACTATTAACGGTTATTACGTGACTTCACTTTGTATTACCAAAAGATCTTGAAACGGAAAGTTAATACGACAGACTCGTTTTACTCTCGAAAGCATTCTGCGTTTCTCTGCAGAAAAAACTTTTATTGACTATTATGTGTCTATACACCGTATAAATGATAAGCCCTGAAAAGGAATGTCAAAAAAATAAACAGATCTCTCTATGGAGTTTAGGTTCTTATTATACATTTCCTCGTGTAAATAGTAATCTTCTTTCTCAAAAATTCTTTTATTTTTTTAATAATTTTTTAAGTTGGATTCTTAAAACGAAACACATAAACAAACATTATTGAACATGCAATTCAATCTTTATATATTCATATAAAGTCGAATTGATAAGTTCTAAAAAATTCGGGTCATTACACCAGATAGGTTATAAGGAGATTCCGTTCACGAAAAAAACTCTCTAATTGTCCATAATCTCAAAAATAGGATCTAAACTCCTTTATATATGATCTAGGATGCTTGGAGAGCCTCAGATGAAGAAATAACCATAAGAAAACAAAGCCAAAACATAATAATTGACAAAATATCCTAGATTTAAGCTACATCTAGTATAACGATAAGAACTTTAACCTTGGGAGTAGGAGTTGCTTCCTCCTTAACTTTGTATGGATGACTTTGTCAGGAATAAGCATGTGAATGATATTCCTATTTACATATGATTTGATTATGATATATATATATATATATATATATATATATATATATATATATATATATATATATATATATATATATGAATGAATATGCAAGTATGCTTGCATTAAGAAAAGCTGTAAATTTTTTTGATAAATAATAGAAACATGTGTACAAGGACTTATAATGAATTGATCAAATATGTTAGGTTGATCCTACATAAGTAAAACAGCTTTGTAAAGTCCTTAAAAAGAAATGATGTACAAGGACTATAAATATTGAAAGATTAAGCATGTTAGGTTGATCTTATGATGTAATTGATAGGCTTGTCTAATCGTCGAGCACTACACCAGAAATCGTAGTCTGCCAGGAGAGTCAAGGAAAGATCGAGAGCTATCGAGGCAGAATCGTAGTCTACAAGATAGTAGATCTCAGAGTTCGTAGACTGCTAGGGGAGACGAAGAAGGATCGTAGTGTGTCGAGAAGAACATCCTCGGAGCCGTAGTTTGCTGAGGAAGTCATGTTCAAAATTGTAGAGACAGCTTGCCTATGAGCCGACCTAGCATCTGCCAAAGCCAAGTCAAGAATCATAGACTACACCTGGAGTCGTAGAGTCTATTGATGCCGAAGCCAAATCAGGATCGTAGACTGCACTCGAAGTCATAGAGTCTACTGATCATATCTGAGGCAGAGATCGTTATCGAGCAAGATCAGATGAAGACAACGAGCACAATGACATAAATCGTAGTGTGTCAAGATCTGATCTCGTAGTCGTAGTATCTGCACAGCCGAAGCTGAATCGTAGAGTGCAGAACTAAGATGTGCTCACAACGCCAAGGCAGAATCGTAGAGCATATACGTTTCTCAACAAATGAGCACTCCCAGAATATCCTAAGAAATGAAGCCTCTGGTTCAAGCTGCAATGTTACATCCAACCTAAAGAAAACCAGAGAGCACTCAATGAATGGCATGCAAGCTAACTGAAGATCTAAGCACCAACCCAATCAACATTTAGATTGAGTTGGAAAGCCATTCGAGATGAAGTCTTCCACAAGTTGATCAGAAGAAGACTTCAGTAACTGACTAAGGAAAAGTCAGCAAGTGCAGTAGCTGTCAAGTGAATAGAAGACAATAATCTTGGAAGCAACCAGGATCTTAGTGTTTGCCACACAAAGAAGGAATTGATGGAGTATACCCAGAGATACCGGTCAGCCTCTGAAGAACAAGGCTAAAGTGATTAAGCATTCGGTCAGTCCATTGATGATAAGTGAAAGGGAGATCACAAGGAGAAAGCGAGCTGGACACGCCAAAAATCTGAAGTGTCTTGCTATTCAGAAGGGACCAGAGCAAGGAGTCAAGCCATCAGTATCTGAGATCAGTTGAGGCAAACAGAAGTGTAGAAGCACTGCACAAAAGAAGGAAGAGGTGTTCTACATTGAAGATTCAATGAACACTCTTCGAGATCGTAGTGTTAACTCTACCAGTCAATAAGCAACATTCAATAAGACACTACGATCAGGTCCAAGATGGCATGCATCAGAATCGTAGAGTTCGATCATCCTAAGATTGAAGCATTGGCAATGGTTCAATCTGAAGAGTGATATTCGGACAAGAGCTTATTGAGAGTATCGATGTAAAAGGATAACCTCTTATCGAGAAATCAGAAGGAGGAAATAAATTCGTCGACCTGCCCAAGACATTAAAGTGACATCTCTGATGGGGTAGGTGAAACAGTAGACTGCAGTGTCAG
Organism: Panax notoginseng; assembly: GCA_016801055.1. Lineage (NCBI taxonomy): Eukaryota > Viridiplantae > Streptophyta > Magnoliopsida > Apiales > Araliaceae > Panax > Panax notoginseng. Next base: position 239,481,073 of record CM029013.1, on the reverse strand, counting down.
AAAGACATGTCATGTCACATCTGCAGTCTACCTCAGACAAATTGAGATCTGTGAAGAGATTTGAATAACTCCCAACGGCTACATTCCAACGGGAAGATTGCAAAGGAGTATAAATCAGCGAGAGCTTCAAAGATCAAGGGTTGCTGAAGTTGCTGAGTTTGGAGTAATGGTGGACTGATCTAAATAACGTAAGATAGTGAGTGACCAATGAAGGTCTGAAAGCTCACTCTACGATCCACCAAGAACACTTAGAGAAAAATAAAGAAAGGAGTAGAACTGAGAGCTCTACAATGTAGAAGTGAGAGTTCTACTACAAGAAGAGTGTTCTGAACTGCAAGAGAAAGAAGAGCATCAATGTCATCTTGATGTCCATCATGGGAAGACTCTAAGTACCAGAGAGAAGAGATTACAGTCATCTTAGCAAGTCCATCATTAGAAAACATCAAGTATTAAGAAAGAAAATCACCAACGCCATCATGGTGTCAAGCATAAGAAAGTTTCTAAGTACCTAGCAGAAGAGCTTACAGTCATCTTAGAAACTCATCATGTGCAGCCATCAAGTACCAAGAAGAATGATCTTCATTATAGTTCAATAAGGGATCATCAGAAGTGGTTGAGTAACTGAATAAGCTGAGCATCATGCAACACTCAACTGCACTTCAAGGATGATCACACCAAGCTGCTAAGTACTGAAGATGTTTAGAGCTTAAAGACATCTTAGCAGCTCAGCACCAACAACAACAATAAACAAACAAGAAGCCAGGGCCTTAGGGGTCCTTGTCCGGAGGGACTAAATGAAGTTCCAAGCCGGCTGGGTTTTAAGAGTTCCTAGGGAACTTGAGAAGTTCCAAGGCTGCTGACCTTAAAGAGTTCTTAGAGAAATGAAGTCCCAAGGCTGCTGGCCTTGAAGGAATCTTAGTGATTCAGGGTGAAGCCCTTCCTTAGTGGAAATCCTGCTAGTTGAAAGCAGAAGAGTGGATTAAGAGCTTGAGTCTCTGAACCACTTAAAACCCCACGTGTCTTTTACTTTATGTCATTTACATTATGCACCTAACTGCTATAACTGCTATGTTTATATTAACTGCTTACAACCGAATTAACTCTAAGAACAATGTATGTTTGATTATGAATATATCAATGAAGGGCATCTTTTACTTATTCCACTGTGCTTGAAAAGATTCTTATGTTTGTCATATGCTAAATCAATAGTAATACAAAATAAACGAGAAAAGTATTTGAAATTTAAAAAGGATTTATTCAACCACCCCCTTCTAGATCTATATTGTGCCTACTGGGAACTAACAATTGGTATCAGTGTGACGCCCCCAAAATAGGTATACAACACCAATTCTGAGTCGCCAAATATATGGTACAAAAAGCAAACTACAACTTTAATAATACAATTGTCGTGCAAAATACGACAACATATACTGTGAGTTTAAATACAAATATTGTCTTCTAGACAATATTCACACTCAAATAAGTCCTCATTATAATTATTCAAACATTATTTTATAGAAATAATGAGGACTGCTAAAATATCTTTCTAGAACCATCACTCCATACCCCGACTAGATCCTGCTATGTTCTCACCTCCTGAGAAGAAAAATAGAACAAAAAGGAAAAAGGGTGAGCTCAACTAGCCCAGTAAAGAATATTATGACTAAGATAATATACAACAAATTATCATTAGTCTTCAATAGGAAAAAATCTTATAGAATATAATAGACAACAAGTTTTGGATCAACAACTGCAGCGAAAATATCAAACCATTAGAAGAGTCAAGTAGAGAATGAATTCTACTATCTTCTAAGATTTAAAAGCCCATCAACAATATTTTATCCCTGTAACATCAATCAATATACATCTTGAATCAAATATTCATCTTTGCACTACATGCCAAAGATATTCATTTATATCACCAGTCGGTCATGTTCATCTCAACACCTGTTCATCTTTGCACTACGGGCCAAAGATATTCATCAGTTAATCATTCATCTTTGCACTACAGGCCAAAGATATTTAGTAATATCATCATTTAGGACTGAGGATGATGAAAAATATTTTAAAGAAAACGAATCTAGTGAGACAGAATGACAAATATTAGGGATTCGTATTACAGTTTATCCAAGTGCAATAATACTCCATATCAATCAATTTTAAAGTAGAATTCAAAAATAAAGATCAAAACATGGATACAATCAAAGATAGTAACCATAATAGACATCTTGGATAAAAAAGAAAATTTTCATTTTTCGGTGAATAGTACCGTATTCGTGAATAGTGCCGTATATGTGAATAGTAATTCCGACATAAAAAGTTTCAAATTTGATAAAAGTTCAAACCAATATTTCGGCATAATGATATTGAAGAATATAATATCATTTAAGATGAAAATAACATCCCTTACCTCAAGATAACAGTACTTCTGTTCGGAATATCGGTATAAGGCTGAAAAAAACTTGCACTGATAAATAAAAACTCACAAAGTATCTAAATACTCACAAAATACGCTCGATAATATAGAGAGAGAAAGAGAGAAAACTTATGAATTCTGGTGTGATTTTCAATTCTAACTTAGCCCTCTATTTATAGGAAAATATTAGCATGCCGAAGCAGACTTGACCTGCAACCTGATGGCTTTACCTGCTACTATTCCCACCCACCACATTTGAATAAAAATTCCAGCACATTTCTCACCAACCAAAAGTGGGGCCCACTCAATTTTAGAATTTTCTACCAAAATTATTTATAAACCTAATTCCGAGTCATTCACCTCTTAAAATTCATAACAAATTATACGTTCATTCTTAATGGTTCAAAATTTGTGGACATATACTCAACTTATATATGTATAACATATTCAAAAATCACAACGATTCAACGGTCAGATTAAAAATTATAACTCACGCAATATATCTCAAGAACAGTGATTTAATTTTTTAATACCTCCATTCCGACAAAAACACCTCAACATTAATTCCTTCAATTATATCCACATAAAATAAATATATCCATCACTTATAACCGCATAAAATAAATATTTTCTTATCATATAAATTAATAATTAATTATTCATAAATAATATTACAGAATCACAATAATGACAACCAGGCAGTTCCCAGGAAAGAGGGGACTTTCCAATAAGGATTTTTCCTTATTGGCGCGCAATTAGATGACCAAACCTCTCCTTAGAAAGAACTTTCTAGACATTGCCAATACCGTGCAGTGACAATTATTGAAACAACAATAATATAAAATATCAACGTAGCAATTATTGAATCAATAAAATAAAATATTGAACAGTAACTACTGTAACAATTATTAAGTAGTGCCTTCTTACGTAAGAATCAATAATTGGTACAATACCGTGTGCTACTGTATTTTAACCACCGGGTATTCCAACAGTATTAACGGTAACAACTATGCCGTTATTTATAAACAACTTATACTTGTCATTTTTTTCATCCAATTGCATTCCATTATGGGGTCCATACAAGGCTGCGCCGTCATACGAATATTCCCCGACTGAAAGAATATTCCACGACCAAACGAATATTTTATAACCACTTGTTTATTTTGCAAAATTTGCACATTTTACCCATAACTAACCACATTAATCAAATCAACCCTTACTATTTCAAAATAATAAATAGAGGAAATTTAATTTTATTTAATAATAAGTTGGGGTCTTACAATCAGAGCAGGTTCTCATGTTATATTCAAAAGCTAATCGCTTTGAGTCTGATCCCAGGCACAAATATTGTTCTAAACTTAGTTTAGTAGTAAGTCACTTTTTATATGCAGATGAGCTCACACGTTGGAAATATTGTGTACAGATAAATGTGTATATACACCTGAAGCTGCTCAGATTGGTCCATGTTCTTGATTGCCATACCAATAAGAACAATCCTTGCCCGCGGTCAATCTTGTAGTCTAAAGACCAGGCTAGGAAGCTCAAGAGACATTAACAAAAAGGGAGTCAAACATCCACCAAGCTTGAAAAGATGAAAAGACCATACATGCTAAAAAATGCTTATTCAGAGAAGAAAGGAGAACATCTCAAACATGTATCTGGCCAACCAGAAGCTGGATGTAAACCTTGTGAACTTAAGGATGCCAAAGAACCAAGGATGCTAAGAGTCCCTTAGCTTACATCTTCAAGACCTCGACTGATTGATTGAAGGGCAACTGGAGCAACAAGCTATCAGGAGCAAATGTGAAGCTGTGCACATCAATGCTTATACTCAGTATATCCAAGTTAAATGACTGATAAGAAACTGACAGTAAAAAGGTACGGTTCCTCACTAATATAAATACGTACATCATGTTGCACCTCCTTATGCATTATAACAGTACACTCTCAAGAAATCATAATCTACCTAAAAAGGTGAAGAGAGAGAGAGAGTACACCGAGGTTGGAAACTCAAATGCTTACAAACTTTCTCTCCATCCAAGTTTTAGGTTGAAGATGACATCTTAAAAGAAATCTGAAATAGGTCATAAGCATATCAAAGGTTAAATTAATTCTATGTGGGGAAATCTTTGCTGATGGGTTAGTATGTATGTACAAACCTATGTTCTAAGTGTTTGATAACATTCAGAGTATGATTAATTCTACAAGGGTATCTTGAAGATTCGTAGAAACTGATCACCTTTATGAATCAAACAGATATGCATAAGTAATCGTGTTGATTCTCACTCTATGAACATTTAAACTCTATGAACATAACCAAGCAAATGATGAAACCATCAAAGTAAAAGAGTATTTTATTAAATTGACAAATCTTTCACATACTCATCATCATGCATCTCAAAATATATTATCTAAATTAGCTGCATGCATGAATCTGATTGTTGGTGATGAATATTCTAATATATAAGGAATAGGGATTTTGAAAACTAACCTGGTAGGACCCATTTAACCATGGGTACCAAAAGAGAAATATATCTAACCTGCAGGTACTTGGTCTATCTGACCACACTAAGGAATTCTGAAGCAGAAGACTTCAGTCAAGAAAACTCAACCAGTAGAAGGCTTAGGACTGTTCAAAAATGATTCTGATAAAATTCCTATATGTCAAAGCCTGCCCTTGAAGACCTGCTGAGCTAATCTGAATAAAGCTCACATGGCTGCTGATCTTTATATGGAAGCAGGCCATTCAACCAAAGATGAAAAAGGTCTTATATTCTCAATCAAGCAAAGCATGATATATGAGAAGAATCCTCAAGGAAGCTCACATCAGAGGATCATCGAGCATCAGTCATGAGGAACTCATTACAGAAGCAGAACTTCACAAACACAAGACTGTCAAAGAAGACTACGTTCGTAGTGCTGTCAAATGATCGTAGAGTGATCTGTCCTAAAGATATCCATACCTACGATATAAGAAGATTTAATAGAGAATGGTGATTCTAGTCGGAAGGAGATATGCAAGGCTACCTTCTAATGCACATGAAGAAAAGGAAATCACATCTCTTTGAAAAGATAGTATCAACTATGGTGGAGCAGTGATCTATTAAGAAACAACAGCACTGAGATATTCTATTAAGAAATATACCAGCTACAGAGTCCCAAAACTTTGTGGCTGATGAACCAAATGAAGATCCATAGTCAGTAGGAACGTCTCAAAACGTACTACTGATAACCTATCAGCCACCCAACTCAAAATTGTGGAGTCCCTACGATAAAACATATGACCGTAGTGTAAGAACAGGAGGACACCACGATTACAACAAAGGTCAAATGAGATATCAGTGCAAATCACTTCTAAAGTACCTCATCTGGAAAGCGCCTTAGGGACAAACCTGACCCTTAGTTTACTCTAAGAGGTTGGCCCTTCCTGAGCTACCTTAACCCAGAAGAATTGCTTAGTTAAGTTCATCTCAAGGACCAAGACAGTCAACGATCGTAGAGTAGAGTTTGAAGCGAACTCAACGATCGTGGTGCAACCTCAACGATCGTAGGAGCAGACTCGACAATCGCAGTCCTACCAGAATACACTAGTTCATGAGGAGCTTGGAATAACTAGATAATTGTTCAATCATTCAGAGTATGAAGAGATAAGGTCGAATGCTGGATGGAAAGATGACCTGAAGATTCATCTCAGAAGTAGAGTCCCCAAACCTGCAAAAAGTACATCAGTGGTTAAGCTATGCAGTTTCAAGATAAGGATTAATGTTAAAACCATCCATTGCAGCATCTTTCAGAAGAAGATCGTTGAGTCAACAAAGCAAATTGTAGAGTTCATATCTGCCTTACCATGCTACTCTACAAACCAAAATTGTCAATGGTCAATCCACGTCATGGACGCCTATTTGTTTTAAAAAGGGACATTAAACTGAAGAGGTAATGAGGGAGTTACAGCTCATAACTGGGCATCGTGCAACCAATGGTTGGTTGACACATCACTACTTATGCAGAGTCAAAAGGAACTGCCATAAAGACAAATTCAAAATATATAAATAGTTACCAAAACTATCGAACCTCTCTCCCTCCCATTCTCAAACCCTAGAATCCTCTTCGAAGATAAAATCAATTAAACCTCCAGAGCCTTGATCACAATCAGCTATCTCTCATAAATCTCTTTGAATCAAATACCCACATTCCTCGAACTATTCAAATGGCGAGTAATCACTGGCATTCAGCTCGAAACCAAGTCATTTGAGAAATCCGAAAAGAAGTTCAGAGACATTCTTGAACTTGTGAAGAAAGTTGGATTCTCAAAATGTCTTGAGGCCATCACTCGAGTATATACTGAACTGGATAAGGAGTTCTACTCAGATGCATCCATAAATGCCGGAACCCTTTCTACCAAGGTCAAAGGTCAATCTCTAAAATTAAAATCATCAGATATCAATCAATGCTTAGGCTTTCCTGACTTAGGATTGAAAAGACTTGATGAGATCAACACTGAACAAGCAAAGGAGATTATGGGGTACCAAAGAAACCCTCGTCTGAAGGACATGAAGAAGAAGGAGTTTCCTGAGGAATTCGAGTTCCTTACTGAGATAGTGGGCAAATGCATACTATGCAAGGATACTGCACATGACACTGTGCTTGATCAACAGTTAAGAATTATGTTTGCAATAGTTCTGAAGAAGTGGATAAACTTTGGAGCTATCTTGTTTGATCAGATTTCCAAATGGGTGGAAAGGGCTGAGATAAAGAAGTCTACAGATAGACCCATGACTAAGGTCTTTTATGGAAGACTACTTAGTATTGTGATGAAGAAGAAGTTGGGAAGCAAGATCAAGGATGATGAGGGAGAGCCTCTAAATGTTCACAAAGTAATGTCTCCTCAGCTGTTCGTAAACTGGAAGAAGAACCCAAAAGAAAATAGGAGGCTAACAACAACTAGGAGCAGAAGCAAGGTCTCTATGAAGAAGAGGAAGGCGAAAGAGATGGAGAGTTTTGAATTTGGTGACTCTGTACCAGTAGCAACCACACCAGCAAGGAAGAAATCCAAAGGTGTGAAGAAAATTGAGGCCCTACCAAGAAGTCTCTCCACCGGAGACAAGGATGAAGGAGAAAAAGTCCTGACTGCAGAAACCACTAAGAGAAGAAGTAACAGACTGCTTCAAGGGCCATTAAGAAAGAAAGTTAAGGTGGTAAGCATGCCAACACTAGTTCCCCGAGAAAGTCAATCTGACGAAGAAGAGGACGAAGAGTTAGAAGAAGAGAAGGAAACTGAAAGTCTCAAGTCTGAATCCCCAAAGAACAAATCCAGTAATGAAGGTGAAGCTGGATTCATGGAAGAAAATGCAGACTCTGCTGATGGAAAAGAATATGCAAGCCCTATGACTAACTCTCAAAGTATTCACTCTGATGATGAAGAAAAGCTACAAGATAACCCAACTGCATCTCCAAATGCAAATGCTCCAACTAGCCCAGATGATGGGATAAATGATATTGATTCGAAAGAAGATGGACCTGCCCCTGCCAATGCTGAACATTAAGAAAGTTTGTCTGATGATTCAAAGGACTCAGAGTCTGAAGAGGAAGAAAAATATGTCTCTCCTATAGCTGAACCTTCAAGGAGAAGAAAAAGCTACAGACTACTTGCTAAGTTTGTCTCAAAGAAGCAAGATCAATCCTCCATTGCAATTATTGAAGTAAGTGATGATGAATTTGATGAAAGAAGTCAGAATGTTTCAAGCTCAGAAAAAGAAGAAATGGAGAAGGATTCCAGCTCTACAAATCAGGAATTAGAGGAACCAAAATTCTACCATGTTCTCTCTCCAGCAAAAATCACTAGGAGAATAGTGGTGGAAGTCTCTGATGAACCACCAGAAGTACCTCCAGAAGGATGGGTAAACTATGGAAATTAACAGCTCAAGGTTGTGAGGATGGCTGTATTTGAAGTGTTTAAAAATTAGAACAACATGGAGATAGACTGCACTACTATCCTCTACAACCCTGATGATCTGCTGATGAGATGGTTTTTCCAATTGATGCCTTGGTTAAAGGCACATACTGAAAGAGATGGAAGTTACTTCAGCTGGTGCTACTCTCAGTTTCCAATCCTAGAGCTGGTGGCTCAGAACTTCAAGGGTGAAGAAGTTTGTAACCAAAATGATCAAAGACCAGCCCCACTTCAAAGTCTATCGACATGCTGTAAATTACTACATTCCTTATGATCGTAGAGTGGACTCTGATGGTAGAAGGATTGTGGCCAAGGAAAGGATCGTATAGTCTGTTCACTTTACCACTAATATTGATCAAGTCCAAAATGAGAAGTCTCCATCTGCCTAAGCACAGCTATCTGACATTCCTTCATCCTCCAATAGCGATTGGTACTCAACAATTTTTTAGATTCTCAATGCTTTCGAAAATCTGTCCAAGGATGAAAATCGTAGAGTCCAATCTGGTGTTCAACAAGAGGCTGCCCAACCAGATGACCAAATTCCTATGGAGCAGGAGCTGTTGAAGAATTCTGCTGAGCTGGCTGAGAAGATTTCTTTAATCTATGTAGAGTCAAAGATGTTGATAGCAGTAGAAAATAACTCAGTTCAAGACAGACTCCAAGCCACTATGGCTGATGCATCTCTCAAACTCAAAGAGAGAGATCACATCTATCTGAAGGCTATAAATGATCAGAAGGCAGAAGCTCTACGAGCACAGAAGGCCAATGAAGAACAGATCCAAGTCCTCTCTGACAAGATTGACAACATGAATCAGTTTTTCTCTCTCCAACTTGAGCTGAGTCAACACGAGCTAAAGATTGAGGTTAGTAACTCCTCCTACCTGATGGAGAAACTTATGTCTAACATGGAGCAACTCTCTCAAGTGATTAATGACAAAAAGGGGGAGAAAAAGAGGCATGGAAAGAGGAAGAGCAAGAGGCATTCAAGAAAGAGCAAGGAGAGCAGAAGGAGTAAAGACAAGAAGGCTAAGGGAAAGTCAAAGAAGAAAAGAACAGAAGAAGAAGCAGTGTCATCATCTGAGGGGGACCCAAAAGATGATGATCATATGATCGCAGAGTTTGAGGGGGAGAAAAGTAAGCGGAAAGATCATAAGTCTGAAGGGGAGCAGAGCAAAGACAGAAGTCATCATCCCAGGGGGGTAGGAGCAAGAAGGTCAAACAGATGAATAGCTGATCAACAGACATCCTGGAAACATACATGGAGCCAAAGAGGTACATCTCTAACTAGTTAGGTATGTTCTGGATCCAGGATGTAAAATGTCATAGTGTATTAAATTCCATATCATTATAAATGACATTCATGATTATCTGTTTTAGAAATACAGCTGCTCACTGTATGTAAGATTCATTCATAACATGCATATGCACTTATTGTTTTTGTCATAATCAAATAGGGGGAGATTGTCAGGAATAAGTATGTGAATGATATTCCAATTTAAATATGATTTGATTATGATATATATATGAATGAATATCCAAGTATGCTTGCATTAAGAAAAGTTGTAAAGTCCTTTGATAAATAATAGAAACATGTGTACAAGGACTTAGAATGAATTGATCAAATATGTTAGGTTGATCCTACATAAGCAAAAAAAATTTATAAAGTCCTTAAAAAGAAATGATGTACAAGGACTATAAATATAGAAAGATCAAGCATGTTAGGTTGATCTTATGATGTAATAGATAGGCTTGTTTGATCGTCAAGCACTACACCAGAAATCGTAGTCTGCCAGGAGAGTCAAGGAAAGCCCGAGAGCTATCGAGGAAGAATCGTAGTCTGCAAGATAGTATATCTCGGAGTTCGTAGACTGTCAGGGGAGACGAAGAAGGATCATATTGTGTCGAAAAGAACTTCATCGGAGCCATAGTCTGTTGAGAAAGTCATATTCAGAATCGTAGAGACATCCTACCTACGAGCCGATCGAGCATCTGCCAAAGCTAAGTCAAGAATCGTAGACTACACCCGAAGTCGTAGAGTCTACTGATGCTGAAGCCAAATAAGGATCGTAGACTACACTCAAAGTCATAGAGTCTACTGATCATATCTGAGGTAGAGATCGTAGTCGAGCAAGATCAGATGAAGACAACGAGCACAAGGACATAAATCGTAGTGTGTCAAGATCTGATCTCAGAGTCGTAGTATCTGCACAGCCGAAGCTGAATCGTAGAGTGCAGAACTAAGATGTGCTCACAATGCCAAGACAGAATCGTAGAGCATATACGATTCTCAACAAATGAGCACTCCCAGAATATCCAAAGAAATGAAGCCTATGGTCCAAGCTGCAATGTTACATCCAACCTGAAGGAAACCAGAGAGCACTCAACGAATAGCATGTAAGCTAACTGAAGATCTAAGCACCAGCCCAATCAGCATTCAGATTGAGTTGGAAAGCCATTCGAGATGAAGTCTTCCATAAGTTGATTAGAAGAAGACTTCAGTAACTGACTAAGGAAAAGTCAGCAAGTGCAGTAGCTGTCAAGTGAATAGAAGACAACGATCTTAAAAGCAACCAGGATCGTAGTGTTTTCCACACAAAGAAGGAACTGATGGAGTATACCCAGAGATACCGGTCAGCCTCTGAAGAACAAGGCTAAAGTGATTAAGCATTGGGTCAGTCCATTGATGATAAGTGAACGGGAGATCACAAGGAGAAAGCGAGCTGGACACGCCATAAATCTGAAGTGTCTTGCTATTCAGAAGGGACCAGAGTATGGAGTCAAGCCATCAGTATCTGAGATCAGTTAAGGCACACAGAAGTGTTGATGCACTGCACAAAAGAAGGAAGATGTGTTCTACATTAAAGATTTAATGAACACTCTTCGAGATCGTAGTGTTAACTTTACCAGTCAATAAGCAACATTCAACAAGACACTACGATCAGGTCCAAGACGGCATGCATCAGAATCGTAAAGTTCGATCATCTGAAGATTGAAGCATTGGCAACGGTTCAATCTGAAGAGTGATATTCGGACAAGAGCTTATTGAGAGTATCGATGCAAAAGGACAACCTCTGATCGAGAAATCAGAATGAGGAAATAAAGTCGTCGACCTGCCCAAGATATTAAAGTGACATCTCTGATGGGGTAGGTGAAACAGTAGACTGCAGTGTCAGAAAGACATGTCATGTCACATCTGCAGTCTATCTCAGACAAATCGAGATCTGTGAAGAGATTTGAATAACTCCCAACGGCTACATTCCAACGGAAAGATTGCAAAGGAGTATAAATCAGCGAGAGCTTCAAAGATCAAGGGTTGCTGGAGTTGCTGAGTTTGGAGTAATGGTGGACTGATCTAAATGACATAAGATAGTGAGTGACCAATGAAGGTTCGAAAGATCACTCTACGATACACCAAGAACACTTAGAGAAAAATAAAGAAAGAAGTAGAAGTGAGAGTTCTACTACAAGAAGAATGTTCTGAACTACAAGAGAAAGAAGAGAATCAATGTCATCTTGATGTCCATCATGGGAAGACTTTAAGTACCAGAGAGAAGAGCTTACAGTCATCTTAGCAAGTCCATCATGAGAAGGCATCAAGTATTAAGAAAGAAGATTACCAACGCCATCATGGTGTCAAGCATGAGAAAGTTTCTAAGTACCTAGCAGAAGAGCTTACAGCATCTTAGAAACTCATCATGTGCAGCCATCAAGTACCAAGAAGAATGATCTTCACTGTAGTTCAACAAGGGGATCATCAGAAGTGGTTGAGTAGCTGAAGAAGCTGAGCATCATACAACACTCAATTGCACTTCAAGGATGATCACGCCAAGATGCTAAGTACTGAAGATGTTTGTAAGATCCCAACTTATTAATGAATAAAATCAAATTTTCTCTAAATATTATTGTGAATAATAAAGGGTTAATTTGATATAATACTTTGGTTATGGGTGAAGTGTGCAAATTTTGCAAAATAAGCAAGTGGTTATAAAATATTCATTTTGTCGAGGAATATTCGTTTGGTCGTAGAATATTCTTGCTGTCAGGGAATATTCGTATGACGGCGCAGCCCTGTGTGGGCCCCATAACAAAAAGCGATTGGATGAAGAAAACGACAAGTATAAGTTGTTTATAAATAACGGCGTAGATGTTACCGTTAATACTGTTGGAATACCCGGTGGTTAAAATACAGTAGCACACGGTATTGCACCAATTATTGATTCTTACGTAAGAAGGCACTACTCAATAATTGTTATAGTAGTTATTGTTCAATATTTTATTTTATTGATTCAATAATTGCTGCGTTGATATTTTATATTATTGTTGTTTCAATAATTGTTGCTGCACAGTATTTTCTATTATCAGATCAATAATTCATATTATTTGAATAATATTATTAGATAACATTATTAGCAATGTCTAGAAAGTTCTGTCTAAGGAGAGGTTTGGTCATCTAATTGTGCGCCAGTAAGGAGAAATCCTTATTGGAAAGCCCCCTCTTTCCTGGGAACGGCCTGGTTGTCATAAATGTGATTCTGTAATATTATTTGTGAATAATTAATTATTGATTCATATGATAAAGAAATATTTATTTTATGTGGATATAAATGAGGGATATATTTTTGTGGTTAAAAATGAAGGAGTTAATGTTGAGGTTTTTATCCGTATTTTTGTCGGAATTGAGGTATTAAAAATCAGGATTTTTGAGATTTTTTGCGGGGGTTAAAATTTTTAATCCGACCGTTGGATCGTGGTAATTTTTGGATATGTTATACATATATAAGTTGAGTACATGCCCACAAATTTTGAACCGTTAAAAATGAACGTATGATTTATTATGAATTTTACAAGATGACTGGTTCAGAAATTGTTGAATTTTCGGAGTTTATCATTTTGATGGAAAATTCTAGAATTGTTGGGCCCCACTTGTGGTTGGTGAAGAAATGTGCTGAATTATATTTCAAATGTGGTGGGTGGAAATAGTAGCAGGTAAAGCCATCAGGTTGCAGGTCAAGCCTACTAAAATTTTCCTATAAATAGAGGGCTAAGTTAGAATTGAAAATCACACCAGAAACATAAGCTTTCTCTCTTTCTCTCTCTATATTATGAAGAATATTTTGTGAGTATTTAGATATTTTGAGAGTTTCTATTCATCAGAGCAAGTTTCTTTCAGCCTTATACCTGTATTCCGACCAGAAGTACTGATATCTTGAGGTAAGGGATATTATTTTCTTCTTAATGATATTATTTTCTTCAATATCATTATGCTGAAATATTGATATGAGTTTTTATCAAATTTGGAACTTTTTGTGTCGGGGTTACTATTCACGTATACAGCACTATTCACGTATACGGTACTATTCACGAATACGACACTATTCACCGAAAAATAAAATTTTCCCTTTTTGTCCAAGATGTCTATTATGGTTACTATCTTTGATTGTATCCATGTTTTGATCTTTATTTTTGAATTCTGCTTCACAATTGATTATTATGAAGTATTATTAATCTTGGATAAACTGTTATACGAATCCCTACTATTTGTCCTTCTGTCTCATTGGATTCGTTTTCTTTAAGATATTTTTCATCATTCTCAGTCCTAAATGATGATATTACTGAATATCTTTGGCCTGTAGTGCAAAGATGTATGATTACTTGATGAATATCTTTGGCCTGTAGTGCAAAGATGAACAGGTGTTGAGATGAACATGACTGACAGGTGATACAAATGAATATCTTTGGTCTGTAGTGCAAAGACGAATATTTGGATAAAGATGATTATTAATTGATATTACAGGGATAAAATATTGATGATGGACTTTTAAATCTTAGAAGATAGTAGAATTCTTTCTCTACTTGACTCTTCTAATGGTTTACTGTTTCTGCTGCAGTTGTTGATCTAAAACTTGTTGTCGATTATATTCTATCAGATTTTTTCCTGTTGAAGACTAACGATAATTTGTTGTATATTATCTTAGTCATAATATTCTTTACTGGGCTAGTTGAGCTCACCCTTTTCCTTTTTGTTCCATTTTTCTTCTCAGGAGGTGAGAACATAGCAGGATCTAGTCGGGGTATGGAGTGATGGTTCTAGAAACATGTTTTAGCAGTCCTCACTATTTCTGTAAAATAGTGTTTGAATAATTGTAATGAGGATTTATTTGAGTGTGGATATTATCCAGAAGACAATATTTGTATTTAAACTCACAGTATGTGTTGTCGTATTTTGCACGACAATTGTATTATTGAAGTTGTAGTTTGCTTTCTGTACCATGTATTTGGCGACTCAGAATGGGTGTTGTATATCTATTTTGGGGGCGTCACAGTTGGTATCAGAGCTTAGGGATATGATCCCTGGCTGAGATGTGAGACAAGAACTAGGAGGGGAGAGACGGGGAATTCCTTCGCTAGTATGACCTGACTAAGTTTATTTGGTGTTTATTTGGTCGGTCAGAATATAGGGATAATATGTGACATGTCAATTAACCATTGTTTTATGGCAGTATTTAAGAATGGCAGCTGAGAACGTTAGTAATGGAGTAAATCAGACCGTGGAGACACCTTTGATCACCACCCAGGGGAACGTGCAATAGGAAGGCAATATTCCTCCTGTAAACAACGTTACCGAGCAAACGATGAATGATGGAATGTTTAGGAGCTTTTTACAGTTCATGCAAAATCAGACGAGGGAGACTCGTGTGTAGAATACGAGTGGAAATGATAACAACACGCGGTTTGTCACAGCTAAGCAGTTCAAAGAATTGGGACCACCAGAATTTAAGGGAAAGCCAGATCCGATCATGGCGGAAACGTGGGTCAAGCAATTACCAAGATATTCGATGTCTTGGGATGCACGGAGGAACAGAAGGTTCCATTCGCCACCTTTATGTTCCGCGGTGAGGCAGACTACTGGTGGGAGTCTGTGAAGCGTACTCAGCCTGACGCACTCAACATGTCCTGGGAAACGTTTCAGAAACTATTTAATGACAAGTACTTTCCTGAAAGTATTCGTCATATGAAGGAGGTAGAGTTTATTAGACTGGAACAAAACAACATGACGATATCCCAATACGAGGAGACGTTTGCAGAGTTATCCAGGTTTGTACCTCATTTGGTCGAGAATGAGGAACGAATGACAAGGATGTTTCTGAGAGGTTTAAAACCCGAGATTTGGCAATATCTTATCTCTCATAAATTTTCTTTATATTCAGATGTTGTAAACAGGGCTCAATTATTAGAGCGAGATAATGAGTATGTGCAACCGAGGGACCACAACCAGGGTCATACCGGTGGCGGCAGTCATCGAAGTAATGAAAACCAGCAGGGAGGAAAACATTCGGACAAAAACGGTAACCACTCTGGTGGTAATCGTGGTCGTGATAATAGAAGGAGCGAGTCGGGAGGAGATTTCAAGAAGAGAAGGTACAACAATGATAACGTGAAGACGTCAGCACAAACATCAACTGTTTCTAGGGGAGGAGAACGACCACCGGTCGTATGTTACAAATGTGGGAAAGAGGGACATATCAGCCCAAACTGCCCACAACAATCCAAGGTATGTTATAACTGTGGAAAGGATGGTCATATAGCTCGAGAGTGTTCTGTAGCAAAACCAAGTTCAGCGGGGATGGTGACTCCAAAATTTATCCCGAATAAGTCGAAATCAGCGGTTTCTGTAACAGCGTTTGTCGTGACTGCCCAAAACGCGAGGAACCCGAACGAAGGTATAACGGGTTAGTTAATTATAAATTCTTGCGAAGTTTATACCTTACTAGATACCGGTTCTACCCATTCTTTTATCTCTCCTGCTTGTGCTCAACGTTTAAACTTGACTCCAGAGAAATTAGACTTTGACCTATCTGTGGAGACTCCGTTGGGAGAAACTTTCGTTATATCTACAGTTTATAAATCTTGCTTAATCCAAGTTGGCACAATCACATTACCTGTTGACCTTATCTCTTTAAAGATACTTGCTTTTGATGTGATTTTAGAAATTGATTGGTTAACTACTCATCATGCCAAAATTGATTGCTTTCGTAAGGTTGTTAGTTTTCATATTCCTAAGCAACCTGTTATTCGAATTCATGCAACCAAACCATTGAAGTCAAACTCTTTCATATCAAGCCGTAAAGTCATTCGTTTATTGAAAAACGGATGTCAAGCTTTCTTAGCCCATGTCATGGACTTGAACAAAAATACGTCAGATTTGAATGATATTTCTGTTGTTAGTGAAATTCCTGACGTATTTCCTGAAGAATTTCCTGGCTTAACCCAGAGCGTGATATTGAATTTTTGTATTGATCTTCAACCCGATACAAAACTCATTTCTAAAATCTCATATCGAATGACTCCTATTGAACTTCGGGAGTTAAAAACCCAACTATAGAAGTTAATACCCGAGCCTCTATCTGGTGACTTCCTTTGTGGAATGCACTGAATCTAGACTCTCCGTAGGGGACGCCATATTCGTGCGGTAGTAAACTGATAAGTGTCATTGTGACGTACTATCCAAGATTGGGATATGAGTCACATTTGAGAGCAACCTAACTCAGTAATCGAAGTACGTAGCTTTCTGGGCTTAGCTGGTTATTATCGGAGATTTATGAAAGGATTTTCTCGAATCGCTACTCCGTTAACTCAGCTGACTCGGAAAGATATAAAATTCGTATGGAGTGAGGAATGTGAGAAGAGTTTTCAAGAACTCAAGAGGAGACTCGTTTCGGCACCTGTTCTGACAATATCATCTGGTTCGGATGGATTTGTTATCTACAGCGATGCTTCAGGCAAAGGGTTAGGATGTGTTCTCATGCAACATGGGAAAGTCATAGCCTATGCCTCGCGACAACTCAAAGAATATGAGAGGAATTATCCTACTCATGATTTGGAGTTGGCAGCAGTCGTTTTCGCGTTAAAGATTTGGAGACACTACCTGTATGGGGAGAAAGTGGAGATCTATACGGATCATAAAAGCCTCAAATATTTCATCACCCAAAAGGAACTCAACATGCGGCAACGACGTTGGCTTGAGCTGTTAAAAGATTACGATCATACCATCCAATATCATCCTAGAAAAGCGAACGTAGTAGCTGACGCATTGAGTAGAAGATCATACGCGGGTACGAGTGCAATATTATTAACACAAAGGCCCATTTTGTATGACTTGCAAATGATGGAGATAGAGATGAAGGCTCCAAGTACCCACATGATAATATCAAATATACGAGTAGAACCGACTTTAATCGATAAAGTTAAAGCTGCTCAAGCTACGGACATAGAGCTGATGTGTATGAAGAAGAAAGTGCAAGAAGGTGCTATTCCAGAAGCAAGAATCGATGAAGAAGGAATACTTCGAGTCAACTCCAGACTTTGTGTTCCTAACGATTTTGACTTAAAGCATAGAATAATGATGGAGGCACACAACACACCGTTTGCAATCCATCCTGGGAGTACCAAAATGTATCACGATCTTCGACATACATTTTGGTGGAGCAATATGAAAAGAGAGATCGTGGAGTTTATCTCGAGATGTTTAACTTGTCAACGTGTAAAAGCGGAGCATCAAGTACCAAAGGGTCCATTGCAACCACTTGAGATTCTGAAATGGAAGTGGGAACACATTACTATGGATTTTGTTACGGGTCTTCCCAAGGTTTCTCAAGGTATAGATGCTATTTGGGTTATTGTTGATAGATTAACCAAGTCCGCTCATTTCTTGCCGATACGTGAGACTTATTCCCTTGAACGTCTTGCTAGTATGTATGTGAACGAGATTGTGAGATTGCATGGCATGCCAATATCCATAGTTTCGAATCGTGACCCAAGATTCACTTCACGATTTTGGGTTAGCTTGCAGAAAGATATGGGCACGGATTTACGATTCAGTTCAGCATACCATCCTTAAACGGACGGACAATCAAAGAGGACTATTCAAACTCTTGAAGATCTATTAAGACTTTGTGTCCTAGATCTCAAAGGAAGTTGGGATAAGTACCTACCATTGGTGAAATTCTCCTACAACAACAGTTATCAGGCGAGCATAGGTGTGACTCCATTCGAGGCGTTGTATGGAAGAAAATGTCGTTCTCCAGTATGCTAGGACGAGGTGGGTGAAGCAACATTGTTGGGACCAGAGTTGGTACGCATTACTACAGAGAAGATCCAAACGATTCGACAACGTATACAAACGGCACAGGATCGACAAAAGAGTTATGCGGATCTTCATTGGAAGGACGTGGAATTTAATATTGGGGATCATGTATTGTTACGTGTTGCACCATGGAAGGGAGTTACAAGATTTGGAAAGAGAGGAAAGCTCAATCCAAGATTTGTTGGTCCATTTGAGATTCTTGAGCGAATAGGAAATGTGGCATATAGACTCGCATTACCTCCAAGCATGTCTCGTGTTCATAATGTTTTTCATATATCTATGCTTCGTAAATATGTTAAAGACCCGAACCACATTATTGAGTTAGAACCAGACGAGATAGCTCAAGATTTAACGTACGAGGAGGTACCTGTTAAGATCTTGGATAGGAAAGAGCATGTCCTACGCACAAAGGTTATACCACAAGTTAAGGTTTTGTGGAGAAACCATGCTATTGAAGAAATGACCTGGGAGTTGGAATCAGAAATGAAAGCGAGGTATCCTCACCTTTTCGAAATATCAGGTACGTACGTCAATTTCGAGGACGAAATTTCATAAGGAGGGGAGGTTGTAAGATCCCAACTTATTAATGAATAAAATTAAATTTTCTCTAAATATTATTGTGAATAATAAGGGGTTAATTTGATATAATACTTTGGTTATGGGTGAAGTGTGCAAATTTTGCAAAATAAGCAAGTGGTTATAAAATATTCATTTTGTCGGGGAATATTCGTTTGGTCGTGGAATATTCTTGCTGTCGGGGAATATTCGTATGACGGCGCAACCTTGTGTGGGCCCCATAACGAAAAGCGATTGGATGAAGAAAACGACAAGTATAAGTTGTTTATTAATAACGGCGTAGTTGTTACCGTTAATACTGTTGGAATACCCGGTGGTTAAAATACAGTAGCACACGGTATTGCACCAATTATTGATTCTTACGTAAGAAGGCACTACTCAATAATTGTTACAGTAGTTATTGTTCAATATTTTATTTTATTGATTCAATAATTGCTGCGTTGATATTTTATATTATTGTTGTTTCAATAATTGTTGCTGCACAGTATTTTCCATTATCAGATCAATAATTCATATTATTTGAATAATATTATTAGATAACATTATCGGCAATGTCTAGAAAGTTCTGTCTAAGAAGAGTTTTGGTCATCTAATTGCGTGCCAGTAAGGAGAAATCCTTATTGGAAAGCCCCCTCTTTCCTGGGAACGGCCTGGTTGTCATAAATGTGATTCTGTAATATTATTTGTGAATAATTAATTATTGATTCATATGATAAAGAAATATTTATTTTATGTGGATATAAATGAGGGATATATTTTTGTGGTTAAAAATGAAGGAGTTAATGTTGAGGTTTTTATCCGTATTTTTGTCGGAATTGAGGTATTAAAAATCAGGGTTTTTGAGATATTTTGCGGGGGTTAAAATTTTTAATCCGACCGTTGGATCGTGGTAATTTTTGGATATGTTATACATATATAAGTTGAGTACATGCCCACAAATTTTGAACCGTTAAAAATGAACGTATGATTTATTATGAATTTTACAAGATGACTGGTTCAGAAATTGTTGAATTTTCGGAGTTTATCATTTTGATGGAAAATTCTAGAATTGTTGGGCCCCACTTGTGGTTGGTGAAGAAATGTGCTGAATTATATTTCAAATGTGGTGGGTGGAAATAGTAGCAGGTAAAGCCATCAGGTTGCAGGTCAAGCCTACTAAAATTTTCCTATAAATAGAGGGCTAAGTTAGAATTGAAAATCACACCAGAAACATAAGTTTTCTCTCTTTCTCTCTCTATATTATGAAGAATATTTTGTGAGTATTTAGATATTTTGAGAGTTTCTATTCATCAGAGCAAGTTTCTTTCAGCCTTATACCTGTATTCCGACCAGAAGTACTGATATCTTGAGGTAAGGGATATTATTTTCTTCTTAATGATATTATTTTCTTCAATATCATTATGCTGAAATATTGATATGAGTTTTTATCAAATTTGAAACTTTTTGTGTCGGGGTTACTATTCACGTATACAGCACTATTCACGTATACGGTACTATTCACGAATACGACACTATTCACCGAAAAATAAAATTTTTCCTTTTTGTCCAAGATGTCTATTATGGTTACTATCTTTGATTGTATCCATGTTTTGATCTTTATTTTTGAATTCTGCTTCACAATTGATTATTATGAAGTATTATTAATCTTGGATAAACTGTTATACGAATCCCTACTATTTGTCCTTCTGTCTCATTGGATTCGTTTTCTTTAAGATATTTTTCATCATCCTCAGTCCTAAATGATGATATTACTGAATATCTTTGGCCTGTAGTGCAAAGATGTATGATTACTTGATGAATATCTTTGGCCTGTAGTGCAAAGATGAACAGGTGTTGAGATGAACATGACTGACAGGTGATACAAATGAATATCTTTGGTCTGTAGTGCAAAGATGAATATTTGGATAAAGATGATTATTAATTGATATTACAGGGATAAAATATTGATGATGGACTTTTAAATCTTAGAAGATAGTAGAATGCTTTCTCTACTTGACTCTTCTAATGGTTTGTTGTTTCCGCTGCAGTTGTTGATCTAAAACTTGTTGTCGATTATATTCTATCAGATTTTTCCCTGTTGAAGACTAACGATAATTTGTTGTATATTATCTTAGTCATAATATTCTTTATTGGGCTAGTTGAGCTCACCCTTTTCCTTTTTGTTTCATTTTTCTTCTCAGGAGGTGAGAACATAGCAGGATCTAGTCGGGGTATGGAGTGATGGTTCTAGAAAGATGTTTTAGCAGTCCTCACTATTTCTATAAAATAGTGTTTGAATAATTATAATGAGGATTTATTTGAGTGTGAATATTGTCCAGAAGACAATATTTGTATTTAAACTCACAGTATGTGTTGTCGTATTTTGAACGACAATTGTATTATTGAAGTTGTAGTTTGCTTTCTGTACCATGTATTTGGCGACTCAGAATGGGTGTTGTATATCTATTTTGGGGGCGTCACAATGTTTAGAGCTTAAAGACATCTCAGCACCAACAACAACAACAAACAAACAACAAGAAGCCAGGGCCTTAGGGGTCCTTGTCCGGAGGGCCCCAACGGGTGAGCAAGCCTACCATTAAGTCAAAGGGGAAGATTCCCATGGAGAAAGTAGAAGAATTTCTTCGCACTATGGGCCATACTGAAGTCGAGGTGATTTTAAGCTTAAGAGAAGCCCCACACCAAGTTTCCATACTAGACTTAGTGTTCTCTTCTGAAGATCACAAAAAAATATTGCTCAGGGTTTTGGAAGAAGCCCAACTGCCTAAGTCAATAGATGTTGAGAAATTCCAGCATCTGGTTGAACACATTTTCAACAACAATGTGATATCTTTTACTGATGACGATATATCTCCCGAAGGGACCGGTCATTGCAAGCCGTTGCACATTATGGTTTTGTCCTCCGAATATATGGTGGGAAGAGTTTTAATAGATGGAGGTTCGTCTCTGAATATCTATCTTTATGCCACATTGGTGAAGATGAACATCAATCTCAATCGAATCCAAAACAGCCATACGGTTATCAAAGCTTTTGATGGATCCCGACGAAACTCTGTCGGAGAGATTGAACTGCCAGTGGAAATTGGTCTACATACATTCTGCGTGTCTTTTCACGTTCTCAAAATAGATACAGGATACAACCTGCTTCTGGGAAGACCGTGGATTCACATGGTCAGGGCAGTCCCCTCCACTCTTCACCAACAACTCAAATACATTATCAACAACAGCCTAGTCACTGTCAACGCTGAGCCGGAATGTCCTAAACAAGGTGACATACCACTCATAAGCTTTAATTCAGAAGTTGAGCCGGTCAGTTTTTATGCCCTAGAGGTGAGCAACACTCACTACCATCCTGTTGGGGCACCACCTCTCATACCCCGAATTTATGCCGAAGTAATGTCGGGCACTCAAGAAATGATGTCATTAGGTTATCAACCTGGACAGGGGTTGGGCAAAAATAATCAGAGCATCAAGCGTCCCATTCAATGTCCCAATCAAACAGGGACAGTTGGACTAGGCTATACTGCTAGTTCCAGTCGCAGGAATCCTCATAAGCACAAACAGATTCCTTCAACTTCAGCCATACGGCGATTATATCCACCTACAGTTCTTGAGCCTATACGGTCTCCGGTAAAGGTGCCGCCCCATATAATGGCCATGTTATTTCCTAAATCGATATCGATAAAGGAGAAAGAAGTCCTAGTTCCAGATCCCAAAGTGGAAGAAGAGGAACGAAGACGTAAACATGACATCGCCCGGATGATGTCAAACATACGCATCATTGTCCATGATGAACATACAAATAGATACACCCCAGACGATGATTGCCCAAACGTAATGGTCATCATTTGGGAGAAGGAGGACGATGACAGCCCCTCCATCACTGCAGTCAGGATAATTGGAACAGCACTCCTTTCATTGCTCGACAAGGGTAAAATCGGCAGAAACTCCTTCTGCCCTGTAGATAATAATAACTGCTTACTTTTCTGTATAGCATTAGCAGTTGTTTTGTCAGTACATGCAAACACTTTGTATGATTGAACAGTTTCATATATATTAAGTGAAAGCATATTTTGTTTCAGTACTCTGAATTTAGATGTGCCTATACTTGCTGATGAGGTGCCTTTTCTCCACAAGGATTGTAACTTTGATGAAATGTTGGACTCAGACTTGATGGAAATACAAGAGGACATTGAGATACCTCAAGAAATCAAAGAATGGGTCGAAGACAAATCCAAACCCAACCTTGATCAAACCATTTCTTTCAATCTTGGAACCTTAGAAAGCCCTAAACTAATCCAGATTGGTACATACCTCACTCTAAACCAAAGGAATGACATGGTTACACTATTAACCCAATTTTAGAATATGTTTGCATGGTCTCATGAAGACATGGTGGGTTTGTCCACTGACATTGTCATCCATCGCCTCCCCATCAAAGAAGGATTCAAGCCAGTCAGGCAGAAGCTCAGGCGATTAAAACTTGAGTGGAGTCTAAAGGTTAAAGAGGAAATTGTGAAATAATTTCAAGCAGGAATCATCATGGTGTCTACATACTCTGAATGGCTATCAAACATAGTCCTCGTGCCTAAACTAGGAGGAAAGGTGCGAGTTTGTGTGAATTACCGGGATCTGAATAAAGCTTGCCTTAAAGATAGCTTTCCCGTGCCATTTATCCACATTCTCATTGACAATATTGCTCAATACGACATGTACTCCTTTGCTGATTTCTTCGCAGGGTACCATCAAATCATGGTTGCTGAGGAAGATCGTGAGAAAACTGCATTCATCATGCCTTGGGGAACCTTTTATTATAGACGGTTATCATTCGGCCTCATCAATGCCGGAGCTACCTACCAGCGACCCATTATGGCTCTTTTCTATGATTTAATGCATATGGAGATAGAAATCTATCTGGATGACATCATTGTCAAGTTTCGAATGGAGGAAGACCGCCTAGACAATCTCAACAAGCTCTTCAACAGGTTGTGTAAGTACAACTTGAAGTTGAATGCAGCCAAGTGCACCTTTGGCATTAAATCTGGCAAGTTGCTAGGATTCCTAGTCAGGCACAAGGGGATTGAGCTGGATCCCACCAAAATCCAGGCCATCATGAAAATGCCCATTCCTCAGACAGAGAAGGAAATATGGGAATTTTTTGGAAGAATCAACTTCATTAGCAGGTTCATCTCCCAACTCACAGCAACCTGTGAGCCTATTTTTAAGTTGTTAAGGAAGAATTCCTCCATAAAATGGAATGATGAGTGCCAGAAGGCCTTCCTTACAATCAAAGAGCAGCTAGTCAAAGCTCCTGTTTTGGTACCACCCAGGGATGATATTCCCCTGTTCATGTACCTGTCCATAAGTGAGAATGCCATGGGTTGCATGTTGAGACAGAAAGATGATAGAGGCCAAGAGCGAGCTATCTACTACCTCAGCAAAAGATTCAGTAGCAGTGAACACAAGTACACTCTGATTGAGAAGACATGTTATACTTTAGCATGGGCTTCCATGAGGTTACATCATTACCTTCATGGTCAGACAACCCATCTCATATCCCGCTTGGATCCTCTCAAGTACATGTTCAGTAAACCCATGCTGAACTGCCGACTGTCCAGATGGCAGTTGATCCTACAACAATTTGACATCGTCCACGTGATGCAAAAGTCCATTAAAGGATAAGGAATTACAGATCAACTGGCCGCTGCATCTTCAGGGGATTTCAAACCTTTGGAGACATACTTCCCCGATGAAGGGGTACTAGCAATTCAGCAACACCATCAGTATGATGTGCGCCATTCATGGAGTATGTATTTTGATGGAGATGTAAATATGGAAGGTTCTGGAGCGGGAGCATTTCTAGTATCTGTTACGGGGGAGTAGCATCCCGTCACCATCAAATTGCAGTTTGCCAACACCAACAACACAGTTGAGTATGAAGGTTGTATCATGGGGCTAAAACTTGCCCGATCAATGGGCATCAGACGATTAACTATCTTCGGAGATTTTGAATTGGTAATTAGACAAACCACAGGAATCTATCACACCAAAGGTTTACATTTGTTGCCTTACCATCGGTAGGTTCTATAGATGGCTTCGGAGTTTGAAGAAATATCCTTCCTCCATATTCCTCGAAATAGGAATAATTTTGCGGATGCGCTAGCAACCTTGGCCTCCTTGATCAACATATATGACAAGAAAAACATGCCAACCCTCACAGTTGCCCAATAAAAGGCACCAGCCTATGAGAATTATATTGGAGAAGTATTGAATGAGCTACCTCCCATCCAACACCCTTGGTGTCAGCATATCAAGGAGTACTTACAAGATGGATCTACACCCACTAAGGCGAGCCCGACTGAAAGAAGGCGGATCCATCGATTGGCTATGAAATTCTACCTGAGTGGGATGCACTCTACAAAAGAGATGCAGGATTAGGTCTCCTCAGATGTCTGGACAAGGACCAAGCTCAGAGGCTCAT
Organism: Panax notoginseng; assembly: GCA_016801055.1. Lineage (NCBI taxonomy): Eukaryota > Viridiplantae > Streptophyta > Magnoliopsida > Apiales > Araliaceae > Panax > Panax notoginseng. Next base: position 239,455,509 of record CM029013.1, on the reverse strand, counting down.
GGATGAGATCCATGGTGGAGTATGTGGCCCACACATAAGCGGCCCTCTACTTGTAAAGAAGATCCTCAGAACAGGGCATTACTGGCTCTCTCTTAAGGCTGACTGTGATGATCACGTCAGGAGATGTTATCAGTGCCAAATTTATGGGAATGTTATCCACACCCCTCCGAGGGGGCTCCACAATATAAGTTCGCCTTGGCCCTTCTTAATGTAGGGAATGGACGTGATCGGGCCTATCGAGCCCAAAGCCAGTAATGGGCATCGGTTTATCTTCCCATAATCGACTACTTCACCAAGTGGGTAGAAGCAGCCTCCTTCCCCAGGGCTATCAAAGAAGTCATCATTCCTTTCATCAGAAACAATGTCATTTGTCGATATGGACAACCAGAGGTAATTATATCAGACAATGCTAAGAACCTCAACAACAAAATGATGGAGGAGTTATGCAGTAAATTCCACATCAAACATCTCAACTCCGTCATCTACCGTCCAAAGATGAATGGTGTTATTGAAGCGGGTAACAAAAACATCAAGAAGATCATGCAGAATATGTCCTCCAACTACAAAGGATGGTCTGACTTATTGCCTCTAACTTTGTTAGCCTATAGAGCATCAATGCGCACTTCTACTGGGGGAACCCCCTATGCATTAACTTATGGGATGGAAGTTGTGCTCCCCATAGAAGTGGAAATGGAATCCCTCAGAGTGTTGATAGTTGCTCAGCTGGATGAAGACCAATGGGTACGAGATATGTATCACCAATTGTCTCTAATAGACGAAAGGCGAGCTGATGCTATCTTTCACTCAGTTATATCAAAAAAGGATCGCCAGGTCCTACAACAGAAAAGTCCGGTTACGACAGTTTAAACAACACGTGTGACACCCCCAAATTCAGGTTCTCTAACCTCAGATTCGGTGCTCACGATCTATCATCATCATAAGTATTCTATAACTATTACGAAATAATACACATACATTGTTCATTATAATAAAGTCTCATAACACGGTCTTAAGGTCTCCATAACCTTAACTTTAAATACACCATTTATCATACAAATAGTTTACTTAAGAAATTCCATCAGATAATAACTAAATTGACATTCAGTCTAAATTACTCCTGGATCTTGCCCTTGCCCTTGTCCTTCGTGTTGGATCCTTCGAGCTTAACTGAAATAGATGTCATGATATAGCAAGAGTAAGCAACTAATTTGTTTCACAAGTTTATATAGACAAGGGAGATATATCATGACTTAGAAAGAAATATTGCGCTCAATGTTCAACAATAATATAAGATTGTGAAGGAACATGAATTAATAATCAACAATTGAATATTCGATAATTGAATAACATGAACTGAGTGGTTTTGAATAACCATGAACATTTGCTAAGGTGCTCAGTGATTAAACTGGACCTCTTAATAAGTTTTGGTATTCAAGGGGATCAGCCTTTCATACCTCGTGATTTATGCATAAACACTTAATAATCCGGCACTGATATCATGCCTTAATCAAATTCGTCCTTTTCTCAGTCAAGAGTTCTTACTATATCAATTTAATAAGAACAGTTATTTAAAACACATATGATTTAACAAATTTAGACATGCTTGATCTAGCTGATACAATTAGCATAGATCTATTTCATAAACAGTTCATAAATTAAGAACTTTAATTTAATTCACAGTTCAATAGCAGTAGAACGGAATTCAATTGCACAAAGTGTGAATTTCAATAATCAATATAGACGTGAATAATCATCAATAATTATTCACTAGCATGCTTTGAAAATAATAACTCGAGCTTGAGTTAGGAAACTTGCCTCGAACGTAGGTTACGGCTACGAAATTAAATTTCTATCTACTACGCAGTTAAATTATCTTCCTTTGAGAGACCTATAATTAATCTTTCAATTAGTTAAAGCATAACATTAGATTATGTAATCACATAGATATTATACATTACATTTAGTTCTTATAAACATTATCCTATCTAGATAGTGTTACTATTAATTAACGACTACCTTTAATTCACATAATATTATTAACTTAGATAATATTTAATTCACCTTCTAGTATTATTGGTTTACTAATAATATTTTTATTCACTTACTAATATTATTATCATCTTAGTAATATTTCAATACTTTACTAATATTATTAATCCTCTTAATAATATTTTAATCATGCATTAATATTATCACCATAATAATATCTTATTTATACTTTAACATCATTAATAATACTTTCAATCATTTACTAATATTTTATTCACTTACTAATATTATTAATTATTTAATAATATTTTATTCCTTTACTAATGGTATTATATTTAATAACATTTTATTTAATCTCGAATATTATTATTTAATAATATTTTAATCATTTAATAATAATACTTTAATCTAATATTATTAATCTTTTAATAATATTTTACTCTAGGATTAATATCTTAATCTAATATTATTAATTATTTAATAATATTTTAATGAAATTTTAATCTTAATATTTTTATTTAATTAACAACATCATATTATAATATTATTAATATTATAATAATATTCTATTGATTTACTAAATTAATAAACAATTTATTCTAATTGTTCATCCTTTATTAACCTCTTATTTAATATCCATAAAAGGTCATAAATAATATTTATTATTATAAATTACCAAAATGCCCTAAAATAGTTATGATATAATATATTATGAGCATTCAAGCATAAAAATCATATTTTTCTCATCAAAGACATCATTTAACTATTTATTTCTTTTTATTCATAACTTAACCATTTTTTTTTGGAAAAATAGCAAACTGATTCCAAAAATTCTCAACTTCCGGATTTTGACAGAATATGAACCAAAAAATGATCTCCTAATTTTTCTGGAATTTTAGAAAATGATTTACTATTTTTAAAGTGCCCAAAACACTCGGATCTTGCTCTATTTTTAATAAATTGAGTTTTGCTCAGACAATTCTGAAATTTTCAGGGTATGCTCTCTTAACATATGTGAAGCCACTTTAAAAATTTCGAAATTTTCCAGTGTATACACAGTGAGATATTCGAAGGTTAATATTTCGGAGTCCTTTACGGAAATAGTCATTACGCACAATATATAACTCGAAACGTGTCCGTTCTTTTTCCTGCATGTACATAACTTCTAAAGGTACCTCTGTGATTTTTTCCAGATTTTTAAAAGACAAGCAACTAACCAAAACAGCCTCATGAAAAACGGATCAGTAGCTGATTTAGGGTTTTCAAAGCCTCAACATGCAAAGTGGACTGTTTTGGGAAAAATAGTCTCAAAGGTTTCAAAACTTTCTAGATTTGTGTTCTATCACTTGGGTTTACTACATAACTCATGTATCTAGCACCCCCTTTCGACGGATCACAATTCCAAGTTGTAAAACTTGAGTTACACAAGATGTAGTGGAAGAAAAACAAGAGTTTTCACCCTTGGAGAACATATGCTCATTTTCTTCCTCTAAGTCTTTGATCTAACACTCAAGATACTTAGTTCCATACATGATGATATGTAGAACTAGTGTATCTTGAGTATTTGTACATAACTCAAGCTAGCAAAACAAAGTAAAAGAAGAAGATGAAGGTAAGTTATACCTTGACTTAGTTGCTACCTTTCTTGATTTTCCAAAGTAAGTAATAAACTTAGGAGGCATGAACAACTAGCACTCCTATCTCTTCTCTCTATAGCCGAAACCCTCTCTCTCTCTTTTCTCTCTTTGAAGTTGGCTAGCTTGGGAGCAAAAGATAGAAGAAGAAGATGGAAAGAAAATGAGATGTTGGAAGAATGAAATGTGTTTACAAAAATGAAATGGGCAATTCACTAATAATCCTCCCATAACTATTTTGCTGTCCATTGGGTAAAAACTTTGTATTATTATTTCCATTAGGCTAGACATGATTAAATGTGCATAATGGAGTGGCAACCAATGGGAGCTTGACAACATTGTCCTTGTGTTTAATAATTTCTACTAATGGACAAGTTAGCTTAATTATTTCACTTAGGATCCTCTAGCCCATAATATCCTCCATTTAGCTTTTATTTTAAATGCCCAATTTTGATTAATCAAATGTTTAGAATACCCCTAATCAAGTGGGATAAGTGTTGGATTGTATTTTATTTTCTTTGGGCTTCTCCTTTAATTATTTTGGGCTATGTACTGAACATAGTCTAGCAATTTTAATAATGTTACCCAATTTGATTATTTAGGGCTTCCATTTCCAATCATATGAAGTTTAATTATTTATACATGTGACTTTATCTCATAACCTAATTAGATTTACAAGAATTAAGTTTAAAATTATTAGCCACTTGAAATATTAAGTTTACCCATTTAAGTTAGTATACATATTAAATACTAACTTTTCCGTATTACCATAACCCTTAGGTTATTTAATAGCCTTACCTAATGTATAATTAGGTTACGAAGCTTTCATTTTATGAAATCTGTAAATGTATGTATCCATAACTATAGTATATATGTTAATTGACTCATGCACCACTTCACATGTGTTGTCACATATTAAATCCTTATGTAACATAAGGTTAAAAAAAATCCATAATGTACATACATATATAGTGACTTAAAATTCACGGTTATTACATCCTTCCCCCCCCCTTATAAGAATTCCGTCCTCGAAATTACATATAAGGTTACTCAAAAAGGTGTGGATAATTTCCTCTCATCCTTTCTTTGAGTTCCCACGTAGCTTCTTCAGCATTGTGGTTTCTCCAAAGAGCTTTTACATAATGTATAACCTTATTTCGCAATTTCTGTTCCTTTCTATCTAAAATTTCGATCGGAATTTCCTCGTACAACAAATTCCTTTCGACCTGAATTGGCTCGTACGATATCACGTGCTTGTAATCAGGCTCACTGACACATGAAACACATTATGAATATATTCCAGTTCAGGAGGTAGAGCTACCTCGTACGCCACTTCGCCTATCTTCTTCAAGATCTCAAAAGGTCCAATAAATCGCGGACTTAGTTTACCTTTCTTTCCAAACCTTATCTTCCCTTTCCAGGGAGATACTTTCAAAAATGCATAGCTTCCCACCTCAAAATCTCTCTTCTAGCGATGTAAGTCTGCATACTTCTTCTGGCGATCTTGAGCTGCTACCAGTCGGGCTCTTATCACCTTGATGGTCTCTACGATCTGCTGCACCAGTTCTGGTCCAAACAGTCGACGCTCACCTACTTCATCCCAACATAAGGGCGTTCTACATTTTCTTCCATAGAGCGCTTCGTACAGCGGCATTCCGAGGCTGGCGTGATAGCTATTGTTGTATGCGAACTCTACTAATGGAAGATGATCCTCCTAGCTACCCTTGAAGTCCATCACACAAGCTCTGAGCATGTCTTCAAGTGTTTGAATCGTTATCTCGCTTTGCCCATCGGTCTGCGGATGATACGCGGTGCTCATACGTAACTGCATCCCCATTCTTTCTTGAAGACTCTTCCAAAAGTTTGACGTGAATCGCGGATCCCTATCCGACACAATAGATACTGGTACGCCATGTCTCGAGATAATTTCCTTGATATATAATTTGGCTAGCTGGTCCAGACTAAACCTGATCTTGATCGGCAAAAAGTGAGCCGACTTCGTAAGACGATCTACAATCACCCATATGGCGTCGTGCCCTTTTTGCGTTGCTGGAAGTCTCACCACAAAATCCATCGTGATGTGCTCCCATTTCCACTCTGGAATCTCTAAAGGCTGTAGTAATCCACTCGGTCGTTGATGTTCTGCCTTGACCCTCTGACAAGTTAGACATCTGCTGACGCATTCTGCAACCTCTCTCTTCATGTTTGGCCACCAAAAGTGTTGACGTAAGTCTTGATACATCTTTGTGCTTCCTGGGTGTATCGAGTACCTCGTACTATGTGCTTCTTACAGAATCTCTTCTCTTAGTTCTCTTAATTATTTTAATAATTTATTAATAAAAAGTATTTATTTATTAAAGGCTTTTAATTATCTACATGATGCGGTTTTATAATATGTGATAAACCCATAGTTTTAAGCAATGCTTTTAGAATAATGATGATGATCATTCTAATGAGATCTAAATTCTTAGAAAGCTTAACACTAAAATAGTTCCCAATCGTTGGATTACTAAATTGGGGATTAGTGAATCCGGATAGATTGGTACATACGTTGCTTACTCATTGGATGAGGATGATTGATCTCATGATCATTTGTGTGGAGACACTAAAGCAAGTATGTAGGTGCTTATTAGAGAATAAGTTCACTGAACGTGACTCGCTAAGGAATACCTAATGGAGTTTTACTTGCCTGTCAATAGGAATTCCCGTAGTGATAGTAGTACAAATGATCCTTGGACTTGAGATCATCATAGTATCTTGTGTATGATGAGTTATACTTTGACTTATTCCTTAAGACCCTTAGGGTATATCAAAGGGTATGCTTGGGTATAATAAGTTGTACATGGAGATAATGTATGATCAATAAAGAATCTATCGCTTCTAGTAAAAGAAGAGAAATGTCATATGTGATTCGATAAATGACAACCCAATAGTCCTTGGCCAAGGCAGAATGAAATTAGAAATGAGTTTCTAATTTGTATTATTTGGAGTTGTGCATTTAAGAGTCAAAATACATATAATTAAATAAAATAAGACTTGACAGTAATTCCATGTCTTATATTTAATTGGGACATTGTATGGTAGAAGGATTGAATTGTACGGTAACTATTAACTCAAAGGTTCTTTTATGATTAATGTTAAAATCTATATTATCTGGAAAGTCGTTGATCGCTAGGGAGGCTTATCCCTATTGTAGAATAAATTTTATTTATTTAAATAAATTATTAGTTTAATTTATTTATTTAAATAAGATTAAAATTGTTCTAATTGATTTATTCACAACCGGTTTAATATGGAGAACCTAAAGGGTCACACCATAAAAGGAAGAATAATTATTTAAGAAGTTAATGGCATAATCGTAATAATAAGTTAAGTATATTTAATTTAATCTATGGTGATAGAATAAATTAAATAGCTTAATATTTATTATTTAATATTTTAGAAATATTAAATATAAATTAATAAGAGGAGTCTTATTATTATTATTATTATTATTATTATTATTATTATTATTATTATTATTATTATTATTTAATTCCTAAAAGAGTTTAGGAATTAATTAATAAAAGTACTCTCAAATATCCTAATAAGATTAGGAAGCAAATTAATTAAAAGAGTTTAATTAATTATCCCTAATAAGATTAGGGAGCTTAATTAATTAAAAGAATTTAATTAATTAAATAAAACCCAATTTCTTAATTGTTAAGGAGGGTTGCCTACATCTATAAATAAGAGGAGTCTTATTATGGGTGAGGTGGTTGACACTTTCACAACACGTGAATACAATTCCAAGAGTTGGAGAGTACGTTCTTTTTCTATAGAGATAGAAAATTAGGGTTTAGCCAAACACCCATCTTCTTGGATCTTTCTTCTTCCTTGGTGGATCACCTCTAGAGGCCAAACACTTGGGTGGCTAACGTTGATCAAAGGAAGGAACCAAACCCGGTGGATTCAAGTTGGACACGAAAAGGATTTGGAGGTGAACTTGTACTTGAGGAAGCTCAGATCTTCAAGGGTATGATTCTCGTCCTTTATTTTTCGTTTAATTAATAATTGTGCATAAAGGATGATCCGGGTATATGGTTTGTAAAATTTTAAACTCTGATTTTTACACGTTTCCGCTATTTTGTGCAACTTGATTGCGTTCTGAAATATTACAAATCTAACAGTGGTATCAGAGCCAAACTTTTATGCGAATTATTAATTATTTTAATTTAATATGTATATTGATATGTGTTTAGAACAATTTAATTGGGCATAATTTTATTGTATAAAATTTATTTAAAAAAAAAATCACGAAAACGATTTTTTTTTCTTTCTCTCGTTGTTGATTCGCGTCACCTGGTTCACGTGATGATTGCAAGGTTCAGGATTCAAGAATTAGGATTCCTTAATATTATATATATAAATATAATATACGTAAGCAAGCTTTCTTGTCCACGGAAATCAAGATGTTGATTTCCTGGTGCTTTCATTCAAGGATTCCTTAAGATTATATATATATATATATATATTCTTAATTATTTTAATAATTAAAATAAAAATTTATTTTAATTTTAAAATAAAAAGTTTATTTTAATATTAAAATATAAAGTTTATTTTAATTTTAAAATTAAATTTCATGCTAACTAATTAAAGTTGGAATTATATTCCATGATAACTAATTGGAGTTAAAATTAGAATCCATGTTTCCTTAAATAAAGAAGTTTATTTATATATGAAATATGATTTCATATTATTCAAAATAAAAGAGTTTATTTATGAATAGGAAAGAGAATCCTAATTTCCTTAAATAAAGGAGTTTATTTAGATATGAAATAAGATTTCATATTATTCAAAATAAAGGAGTTTATTTGTGAATAGGAAAGAGAATCCGTGTTTCCTTTAATAAAGGAGTTATTTTTTTACTTGGAATTGGATTTCATAATTAATTAAAATAAAGGAGTTTATTTTAATTAAAGATTTTGATTAAAATAAAATAGTTTATTTTATTCAAAATTGGATAAATTAAAATAAAAGAGGTATATTTTGATTTAAATTTGGATTAAAATAAAGGAGTTTATTTTAATTCAAAATTAGATTTTATGCTAACTAAAATTTTCCATTAAATGATATCAATATATATATTAAATGTTTATTATTCATGAGATGAATGTTATTTATTGATGCATATGATGATGTGTATGATAATAAATAGGATTGATTATGGACTATTGACCAATGTGATTGGATTTTATTTTAGTTGGATGTTTGAATGTATAAGTTTTATTAAATGGGGTCTGCGTACCTCGTCTTCTCTAATTTTTCTTAATGTAAATTCTAACTCCCTCCTATGTATTCCCCCTTGACTGCTGATCAAGGTTTCTATTTATTTTAAATAGTTTTGTAATAGGAATAATTAGAATTAATTTTGAAGAATTAGAGATCAAGGAGCAAGGAGCGCTAGAAGACCCGTTTGTAATGGAGCCCGGGTTTAAATGTAATAGTTATATTTAAATATTAATTCTTGCATCCCTAGGGTTTGACCTTTTTGGTTCACTTGGTGGCTCTAGTGAACCAAACTAGAATAAAAGTCCATAATCAATCCGGGTAGAATATAGTATTCTATATGTGCATGCTTATACTATATATATTATATATTATGCAAACATGCTTCGCATGTTAATTAATATGACGCGTATTATATATATATATATATATATATATATATATATATATGTGTGTGTGTGTGTGTGTGTGTGTGTGTGTGTGTGTGTGTGTGTGCGCTAAACAAGATGAGACAAATTAATAACAAACCCCTCAAATTTTTTATATTAAGTCCTAAGCGTTCAAAGATATTTGGAATATCGAACGTCGCCTTCTAGCATGATAAAATTAATAGAGTATTAAATATTTAATATGAGTTTGTTGTGTCACCACAAGGCAAATATTAAGTATTTAAGATGTTAATTTATCACATTTGATGCTTATAAAGAAAATTGAACAATATTATTTTGTTGTGTCACCACAAGGACAATATTTTTCTTTTTTGAATATATGGAGTGCTAGGTTGGACTTAACTTGGATAATTTTGATTCGGATGTGCCACCACTTGATCAAAATAATCTAAGAGGCAAAATACAAGGAGTTACATAGTTGATGTAATTGACAAGAGTTGTCTACCTATTTATTTATATATAGTTTGTTGTGTCACCACAAGGCTATATACATTTGAAATGGGATCCATATTCTCACTAGCAAATCTTTAATTAGATTTTGCCGAACTATATAAGTGAGGGTAATATAGTTTGATGAAAATAGTGGGAGATACCAATTTAAAACAAGACCTAAATTATTTTGGTAATTAATAAAAGAATGTATGCTAAAATGTTGTTAATTACAAATTCATTTACAGAATTTTACAATGTCTAAAATTATTATCACTGCGTAGCATATTAGATGCTAAATTAACCGGACCGAATTAAATGGATTCGTTAAGAAATTTGAGAATAGTTCTCATCGCTGAAAAGCTATCTTATGTCCTTAATACGCCTATCCCTGCAATGGTTGTAGATAATGCCTTTGAGGAAGAGATTGCTACTTTTAGAAAGTGGCAAGATGATGTACTGTTGGCTCAATGCATCATGCTCGCATCCATGAGTAACGAGCTTCAGCGTCAGCATGAAACTATAGATGCTCTTACTATATTCCTACACATCAAGTAGTTGATGGTGAGGAAAGTAGGACTGATAGATATCAGATATCTAAGGAGCTCTTCCGATCTAGAATGACCGATGACACTACAGTACAGATAAAAGTTCTTAACATAATCAATTTGATTGATCAATTAGGACAACTTGTTTTGTCATGGATGGAGAGTTGAGCCAAGATTTGATCTTGCACTCACTCCCGGACTCCTTTCACAATTGTTGTGAATTTTTCATATGACCAAGCTAGATATCAGCCTCGCTGATTTGCTTAACATGTTGAAAAATGTTGAGAGTCACTTTCCAACCAAGAAAGACCAAGTCTTACTGGTAGGGGCCAAAGGATCTTCTGAAAAGAAGAACGATTCAAAGAAGGTAAATAGAAAGGCAAAAATAAAGATAATAAGAATAAAACTGATATGGATAGCAAAGGAGTTTTCTTCCACTGCAATAAGCCTGGACACTGGAAAGAAACTGCGAGAAGTATCTTGCCAAGGCTAACCAAAGAATCTTAGTGAAGTTTCGGTTACAAATACAAATTTGTTCATGATTTAAAATAAAATAAAAATTTAAGTCAAGGTTCTACTCGGGTATTGGATACCGACTTTGGTTATCATAAATATAGATTTATGAAGGGACCAAGTAGAAGTAGAAATCTAAACAAAGATAAGTAATCTTATGTGTGGTAAATGAAGCAAAGGTTGCTACATTAGCCATAGAAACTTATAGTTTAGCATTGCCTACGGGCAAATCTATTAAGTCAATAAGTTGTTATTGTATTTCAGTTCTTGTTATAAACATTATTTCTATTTTATTGTTGGACAATAAGATTTTTGGTATTATAATTAAGAACAATTGTTGTTCTATTTATAATAATAATATTTTATATAGAACTGGAATATTACTTAATGGATTTTGTATACTTGACTTACGTAAAAAAAAAAATTTATAAATTGAACAAACTAGTATAAGAAAAGGAGATGATCATTCAAAGAGTTGAATATGTGTATTTGATGAAATACAATTGTGAATTGTTTGAAAGGTTCGAAGAATTCAGAAGTGAAACAAATTGGCAAAGTATTAAGATTCTTTGATTAGATCAAGGAATAAATACTTGTGAAATAAGTTTCTAGATCATCTCAAATGGTTTTCTCATAATGGACGCCTCCTGATACGTAATAATTAATTGATGTATCTGAAAGGAAAAATCGTATCTTGTTGGACATGGTACGGTCCATAATGATTTTACCGACATTCTAGTATTCTTTTAGGATCATATCCTAGAAATGGCTGCATATCTACGAAAATGTAACCTCAAAATCTGGCCCCAAGACTCCATAAAAGTTATGGACAGGGAGGATTCCTAATCTTAAGTATGTTAAGATAAGGGGTTGTCCAACTTATGTGAAAAAGGTTTCAAAGGATAAGCTTGGGACAAAATTTGACAAGTACAGATTTGTGGGACATCCTAAAGTAAGTTTAGGGCATATATTCTATAATCCTACTTAGCAAAAGGTGTTTGTTGCGAAACACACTACCTTCTAAGATAAATGTGTTTATCATTGAAGGAGCTAGTGGGAGGATAATAGATCTTGAAGAGTTCAAGAACCACAAATCACTATAAGTCAAATAAGAGGAACTTGTAGATAGACCTATTGTACCACAACCGAATCGTAAATCTGGAATAGTACTGATGATACCTGGGAGGTATGGAATCATCATGGATGATGATGATGAGGTACGCATCATAGAAGATGATGATCCAGAGTTACATACGATGAGGTAAGAGTTCTAGTGTGTAAAAAAGGATCAGTGGGAGCATCGTGAACTTTCTAATATTATATGTTGATATACTACGGATGAGGAATAACATACCAATGCTACAATCAGTAAAGATAAAGTTGTCTAAATATTCCTCCATGAATGATTTGGAAGAGTATCTTAATTGGGGATACAAATCTATATAGATAGATTTAAGAGGATGCTCAACATAACCCAAGGAATGTATATTCATTTGATGCTAAAGTCGTTTAGCATGGCAAACTCCATGGGATGTCTCATGTTGATGAGCCATGGAGTGTATCTCTCTTAATAGTCCCCATAGACTCCAAAAGGAGAGATCGCATGAGTAACTATCATGTATGCAATGAAATGTACAAGACCTGATGTTGATCAGTTATATTCTGGAGAAGTTCACTGTGAGACAGTGAAAAATATCTTAAAGTACTTAACTGGCACTAAGGATGTGATCCTACATGGTGGGTCTGAATTAAAACTAGAGGGCTTAACAGACTTAAGTTTTTCAAACAGACCAAGACGACATAAAATCCACTTTAAGGTAAAGCGTTACCTTGAACAGTGGTGCAGTGAATTGGAAAGGTTCCAAACAACAAAGAGTTGTTGGTTTAGTGATAAAGACAAAGTATATAGCTATAAATGAAGCTGCAAGTTGATTGTTTGGATAAAAGTTCATTACAGAACTAGGAATAGTTCCTAAGTCTCATTTTGGATCTAAACATGTGTTGTGGCACTTTTATTTGATTATAAGAATCATTGAAAGATAGAAAATTACTATAGAGATAGTGGACTCTCAAGAACAACATTACATATCCATTAACTAAAGCTTATCCTACAGCAGGATAATCGTCACTTAGAGAAGAAGGGTATGAGATACTATGGCGATTGACTTTAGTGCAAGTGGGAGATTGAAAGTAGTATGCACACAAGCCAATCATGTTTGATGATAAAGCATATACTTTGTAACAATCTTATTCATTTATTAGTAAAAAGTATTTATTTATTAAAGGCTTTTAATTATCTACATGATGCGGTTTTATAATATGTGATAAACCCATAGTTTTAAGCAATGCTTTTAGAATAATGATGATGATCATTCTAATGAGATCTAAATTCTTAGAAAGCTTAACACTAAAATAGTTCCCAATCGTTGGATTACTAAATTGGGGATTAGTGAATCCGGATAGATTGGTACATACGTTGCTTACTCATTGGATGAGGATGATTGATCTCATGATCATTTGTGTGGAGACACTAAAGCAAGTATGTAGGTGCTTATTAGAGAATAAGTTCACTGAACGTGACTCGCTAAGGAATACCTAATGGAGTTTTACTTGCCTGTCAATAGGAATTCCCGTAGTGATAGTAGTACAAATGATCCTTGGACTTGAGATCATCATAGTATCTTGTGTATGATGAGTTATACTTTGACTTATTCCTTAAGACCCTTAGGGTATATCAAAGGGTATGCTTGGGTATAATAAGTTGTACATGGAGATAATGTATGATCAATAAAGAATCTATCGCTTCTAGTAAAAGAAGAGAAATGTCCTATGTGATTCGATAAATGACAACCCAATAGTCCTTGGCCAAGGCAGAATGAAATTAGAAATGAGTTTCTAATTTGTATTATTTGGAGTTGTGCATTTAAGAGTCAAAATACATATAATTAAATAAAATAAGACTTGACAGTAATTCCATGTCTTATATTTAATTGGGACATTGTATGGTAGAAGGATTGAATTGTACGGTAACTATTAACTCAAAGGTTCTTTTATGATTAATGTTGAAATCTATATTATCTAGAAAGTCGTTGATCGCTAGGGAGGCTTATCCCTATTGTAGAATAAATTTTATTTATTTAAATAAATTATTAGTTTAATTTATTTATTTAAATAAGATTAAAATTGTTCTAATTGATTTATTCACAACCGGTTTAATATGGAGAACCTAAAGGGTCACACCATAAAAGGAAGAATAATTATTTAAGAAGTTAATGGCATAATAGTAATAATAAGTTAAGTATATTTAATTTAATCTATGGTGATAGAATAAATTAAATAGCTTAATATTTATTATTTAATATTTTAGAAATATTAAATATAAATTAATAAGAAGAGTCTTATTATTATTATTATTATTATTATTATTATTATTATTATTATTATTATTATTATTATTTAATTCCTAAAAGAGTTTAGGAATTAATTAATAAAAGTACTCTCAAATATCCTAATAAGATTAGGAAGCAAATTAATTAAAAGAGTTTAATTAATTATCCCTAATAAGATTAGGGAGCTTAATTAATTAAAAGAATTTAATTAATTAAATAAAACCCAATTTCTTAATTGTTAAGGAGGGTTGCCTACATCTATAAATAAGAGGAGTCTTATTATGGGTGAGGTGGTTGACACTTTCACAACACGTGAATACAATTCCAAGAGTTGGAGAGTACGTTCTTTTTCTATAGAGATAGAAAATTAGGGTTTAGCCAAACACCCATCTTCTTGGATCTTTCTTCTTTCTTGGTGGATCACCTCTAGAGGCCAAACACTTGGGTGGCTAACGTTGATCAAAGGAAGGAACCAAACCCGGTGGATTCAAGTTGGACACGAAAAGGATTTGGAGGTGAACTTGTACCTGAGGAAGCTCAGATCTTCAAGGGTATGATTCTCGTCCTTTATTTTTCGTTTAATTAATAATTGTGCATAAAGGATGATCCGGGTATATGGTTTGTAAAATTTTAAACTCTGATTTTTACACGTTTCCGCTATTTTGTGCAATTAGATTGCGTTCTGAAATATTACAAATCTAACAAGTTCTAGTACTAACGGTACCCAAATTCGTCCTTCAAATCTTAGCAGTCCGGTGCCATCAATCTTGTATTTCAATTCATCCCCTTCAACTAACCGCTTCTTGATGCTGTCGCAATCTTCGTCCTTCTCTTGAGCCTCTTTAACCTTATCTAATAAGGTAGGGCTCGCTGCCACTGTAAATAATTTCTCATCGATCTCCATCGGATACTTAACCTCTAAGTCAAGTCGTTCGAAATCCTTCACCAATTCCTCTTGAATGGTCAACTTTAGTAACTTCTCTCTGCCTTTTCTGCTCAGGGCATTAGCCACTACATTTGCTTTGCCTGGATGGTACAGAATCTCACAATCATAATCCTTGATCAATTCTAGCCATCTGCGCTGCCTCGTATTTAGCTCCTTCTGCGTGAAGATATATTTTAGACTCTTATGATCCGTATATATCTCACACTTCTCGCCATACAAATAGTGCCTCCAAATTTCAAGGAAAAAACTATTGCTGCTAACTCCAGGTCATGATTCGGATAACCCTTCTCATAGTCCTTCAGTTGACGTGAAGCGTACGCAATGACCTTGCCATGCTGCATCAGTACACAACCAATACCCTTGTGTGACGCATCACTATACACTACAAATCCTCCCGTGTTGTCCGGTAAAGCCAGCACAGGTGTTTGAATGAGCCTCTTCTTCAATTCCATGAAACTCTGTTCACATTTTTTCGTCCAAACGAACTTCACTGTCTTTCTAGTAAGGTTGGTCAACGGCGATGCTATCTTTGAAAAATCTTGGATGAATCTTCGATAGTATCCTGCTAATCCCAAGAAACTCCTAATTTTTATCGGTGTCTTTGGTTGTTCCCAATTGATAACCGCTTCTACTTTTGCTGGATCTACCAAAACACCATCCTTGTCGATAACGTGACCCAAAAACTGCACTCTCCGTAACCAAAATTCACACTTGGAGAACTTTGCATACAACTTCTCCCTCCTTAACGTCTCCAACACTTTCCTTAGATGTTCAACGTGATCTTCCTCTATCTCTGAATATACCAGGATGTCATCTATGAACACGACAACAAACTTATCCAAATACTGTTTAAACACTCTGTTTATCAAGTCCATGAATGCTACTGGCGCATTCGTCAATCCAAAAGACATTACCAGAAACTCAAAGTGTCCATACCGAGTTCTGAATGCCGTCTTTGGAACATCCTCCTGTCTCACCTTCAGTTGGTGATAACCGGTCCTCAAGTCGATTTTTGAAAAGTATTTCGCCCCCCTTCAACTGATCAAACAAATCGTCGATCCTGGGCAATGGGTACTTATTCTTAATGGTGACCTTGTTCAACTCCCGGTAGTCGATACAAAGCCTTAATGACCCATCCTTCTTCTTTACGAATAAGACTGGTGCTCCCCACGGTGATACGCTTGGTCGAATGTATCCCTTATCTAACAACTCTTGTAGTTGAACAATCAATTCCTTCATTTCTACCGGAGCCATACGATACGGCGCTTTGGATACCGGTGATGTCCCTGGTGCCAAATCGATAACAAACTCTATCTCTCTATCTGGTGGCAATCCCGGAATCTCATCAGGGAAAACGTCAACGAATTCTCTTACAATAGGTATCTGACCCAGTTCACCCTCGACTCGGTGGGTATCCACAATGTGAGCCAAATAACCTATACAACCCTTCCTAAGTAACTTACTTGCTTGCATCATCATTAGACAACAAGATTGTCTCGGCGATTTACTGCCATGAAATACCACCTTTGACTTATTCGGAGTCTTTAGGTGTACGCACTTTTTCTTACAGTTAATGACCGCTCCATGACTTGATAACCAATCCATCCCGAGGATTACATCAAACTCTCCAAGATGAATCGGTATCAAATCCACGTTAAGCTTAAACCCTCTTACATTAGCACAACAGTTCCTATAGATGCAGTCTACATGGATAATTTCTTTGTTTGCTACTTATACATTCATTGGGCGTTCTAATAGTTCATGAGGTAAACTTAATCTTTGAGCAAATTCATCAGATACGAAAGAACATGAAGCTCCCGAATCAAATAACACATAGGCATTTATATCATTGATCAGAATTATACCTGACACCACCTCCTGGATGCCACAGCATCTTGCACTGTCATATTGAATGTCCGTGCTGTAGGCTTGTTTGGCTGGGCTGGTCCTCCACTGGTTGTCTTAGTGTTATTGCCCCTGTTGCCATTTTCGCCATCCGTGCTTTTCTTCTTCGGGCAATCCTTGATTCGATGTCCCACGTCACCACAGTTAAAGCAACCTCCCTTCTTCACCTTAGGACAATTGGGTGAGGTATGCCCTTCTTGTCCACATGTATAACATACCGTTTTTCCTTTCAAGCACTCCCCCGAGTGACCCTTTCCACAGTTCCCACACACCGACTTCTTTTGTTGCACACTTCCGTGATGCATCTCCAGATTACTACCCCCACTGCTCCATTTCCGCTTCTTGTTGTTGCTACCGCCACTGCTAACATTCTGATTCCCACCTTCTGCTTTCTTCTTGTTCTTCTCCCAATTGTATTTTGAGACAGCTTCGCTTCCACCTTCCGCTATAAGAGCTTTCTCCAACAGAGTTGAGAATAATGTGATTTGTAAAACCGCTACCTTACTATAAATCCACGGCTTTAGTCCATTTTCAAACCTTCTCGCTTTCCTCACCTCTGTGTCCACCTGATGTGGAGCGAATCTGGCCAATTCATTGAACTTCGCAGCATACTCTGATACTGACATATTCTCATGTTTCAGTTCCAAAAACTTGATCTCCATTCTTGCTTGAATACTCTCAAGGAAGTAGTTCTCAAAGAACAACTTCTTGAATGCTTCCCAAGTCACGATTCCAGTTCCGGCTTTGTTCTGGTTGGCCTCCCACCAATAGTTAGCCTCATCCTTCATTAAGTAGGTAGCAAAAATTATCTTCTGCTCTTCTGCTACTCTAGCAATAACGAAGGCCTTCTCGATCTCTGTTGATCGATTTCGCAATCAATGAATACGTGCAAGTATACACGGTCAACAAGTAATAAAGTGATAAGAAAAGTATCATTCCCACGAGGAATTATTTAATAAAAATCACCAAGTACTAATTCTTAACCAAATCAATTTTATTTAAACAACCATAAATTATGATTTTTCTAATTAAGAAAACTAAATTAATCAATTAAAACTAGATTACTCTAAAAAAACTAAATTGCTTTATGACTAAATTCAGATAAATAAAGATTAAGACTTCAATATCCCTAATTATGAACTATAAATCAATTATCAAACTATCCCAATTATTATGCCTACTGAATTGTTAACAAAAATTCTCAAATGCCAAAAGTCCTTTTCCAAGTGATCAATTGCCTTCTATTTAATCCAGATTAATCTTGCTATATTCCTATGCAAAACAATTGAATTAAACTCGTTACGAACCCAATTCCTTATGCGTTACATATGGTGAAGAGATATTTCCATTCTATTCACAAACCTAATTATTCACTGTGCAAATAACTAAGTCACATGTCATCATGCCCAGTTCTAACCCTAGAATTTCTCTTCCGATTCCTTCTAGAGTAACAAGGTAATTACTGATCAGATAATTAATCAATAAGCTCAAGACAAGATAAACAATTCACTTTGACATAAATAATTGGAATAAATCGAATAACTAATTCATAGACATAAAAGGTTCAATTGAAATCTTAATAAAAGAGTTAGTTCATAATTAATGAATTGAAACTAAGAATCCACAACTGAATAGACATTAAAAGATAAAAGTATGATAAGAGAAGAGAATAGAATCTGTTGTCAGCAAATCTGATGCTCCCCTCTTGCTCCTGCTCTTGATCTTCAATGATCTCCAAGTTGCTTCAATCTCTAATGGCTAATTAAGAACTAGGGTTTAGATTCTAATCTAATAGAGTGTTTAATCTAGTCTAATCTATGTAATCCCCCTTTATTTTATGTCTTACATCATATATTTATAGGTTACAAGTCTAATTTTTAGGTTAGGAACAAACCCAATCCAATTTGGAGTCAAAAAGATGTCAAAATTCGCCCCAAAACGCGTCCAAGCCTTTCTACTGACTTCCCCAGCGCCCCGGCGCTGGGCACGGCGCTGGGATTCTGCCCCCCAGCGCCCCGGCGCTGGCCACTTTTTTGACATTTTCTGCTCCGACGTCCTTTGGGGAAATGGCCATAACTTCTTCGTCCGAACTCCGATTTCGATGATTCAAGATGTTCTGGAAAGAGGAGAAGTAGATCTACAACTTTCATTCTTTAAGTTTTTCGAAATAAGGTCAGAAGCTATAGTAAAATTGGCTCTGAAGTGACTGCTGTGTAAATGGCAAGCCGAAAATGCGCATCTAGCCACCCCGAACGTCGATCCATGTAACTTTTGTTCCAATTCCTACAAAACAATATAAAACATGCATGAATAGACACAAACACATAAAAACATCCTAAAAGACTTGAGAACAATAATAAATTAAGCCCGAATGTATCCAATTCATGTGTATAAAACTCACTCATCAAATACTCCCAAACTTAAACATTTGCTTGTCCTCAAGCAAAAACACAAAAATGTTATACAATGCAATGTAATGAAACTAATCTATATGCCTACGAATCCAACAGTAATGACAGAAACAAGTCTATTCAACCGGCCTTAGAGAAATCAAGTAAACATGATAATACATCATATTAAAACAAATCAGTAATTTCTCAATCACTCATCAAATCTTAGACTGTTATCACTGATATAGTGCGTGTGTGCTCCAAAACAATGTTAACTAATATAAAATCAAATTTAACACATAATAGGCCTTTTTAAAGGCATCATACAGTGAAAACTCACAAAATTCACGAACAAGCTAGATCCAACTAAAGTTAAACATCCACCAAGTTCAAGAGTCCAATCCGGGATACTTATGCTTTACTTTCCATTACGGGGGCTTTTTGCTCTTTTCCCGTTTTATTGTTTTTTTTTAACCATGACTGTGCAATGTCTCATTCCATTAGGCTAACAGTGTCACCCCTTAGCGAGCTTTCGACCAACGACTCCCAGACCATATAAGACCTTAGGGCGCTAGGTTTTAAGATACCCCTTCGGGCGTACTTACTCAAGTAACAAAGGCCCCAAAACAAAACTAGCCACGGTAATTTTTTTTTTCTTTCTTTCTTTTTTTTTTTTTTTTTTTAGCGAAGCTTATATATCCCAAATTTTTCCCCCAAACTTAAGTTTTTATCACAATTTAGCCATCTCCGCCTATTCATGTCTTTCATTCCTTCACATTAGTATTATCCTTAAGAAATTCATTATGTATCAATTTAAACTTAATCAGTCAACATAGCTGTTATTAACGTGCTAACCTTAATTATACCAGTTTCAAACAGGAAAAGATTCAATTCATAACAAGAAATCACATCAAAGCCTGAATATTCAATACTATACTTGTCTACTTAACTCCAGTCTCATCATTGGCCAAAATAGACTTTTACTATCTAACAGTTGGAATCATGCAAATATAAACTAACTGCAACAAACATAGTAAACTAACTACTATTTTTGCGATTTTTAAAATTTTTTTTTTTTTAACAAAAAACTGAATGCAAAAACTAAATGTAAATAACCCGAAAATATAACGAACTACAATGTAAATAACTAACTATATGCAATACGACACTAAAATGCCCCCAAACTTAAACTAGACATTGTCCTCAATGGCTACAATAGAAAAAATTAAAGCAGAGGACTTCCCTGAAAATATAGCAATCTTCCTCCTTATCCGCTAAGTTTGGAGAATAGGCTAAGCACATGGAAAAAATTGGGCACCACACTTGAATTTGACTTGAATAACCTGTAAAACCATGATATAAGCACTTTTATTAAATCCTAAATAAATGAAAATTCAAAACTACTAATATAAAACTTAATAAAAACTAAAAATAAAAATTAAACTTGGGTTGCCTCCCAATAAGCGCTTGTTTTATAGTCTCAGCCTGACTTCTTTAATTCTCTATCCAATTCCCCTACGAAATTTGAGGAACCCTCCATCCATCGGAAATAATATAACTTTTGGTAGGTTCCCATTTGTAATGGCCATTGAATCTAAGTCACCTAGCATTCTCTTTTTAGATCGGATCCCCATTAAATATGACAAACAACTAGGTGCTTTCCCCATTGTGTCTGTGATCAGAGTGTGGAATGGAAGCTTGTCAAACACAATGGGCTCTTCCTCTATCTTCTCTTTTTCATCCCACCATGACTCCACAGTTGTACTAGCTCTTATGTCATAAAGAGCTTTGCCGACGACATGACTGCCAATTGGGCATGGTTTTGCAAAACTGCCCGGATTCTTGAACTTTGGTGGAGAAGGTACATGGGACACTAATGAAATCGATTCATCTTCGTTGAATCTTACAGTTAAATCTTCGTTGATCTCCTTTTGTTTGTTCCCAATTGTTTTCTCTCTTTCAACATCTATATCATTTGGCCCATCCAGTTGCAGATTTGGTTCGGACTCATCATCAGTTTCGTCATCCATGTCATAGAGCCAAGTGTATTGAGGATGGTTGTTCAACGCTTGTGCTATCTGCCCCAATTGATTTTCCAGATTCTTTATCGACGCACCTTGGCTTTTCATATTCAGTTCTATTTGATTCAATTTTTTGTCTTGTTCCTCGTTCCTTTTTTCAGAAGCTTTAATAAATTTTTCCAAGGCTTCCTCCAAATTTGAATGGTCTTCCTGTTGTAGTGGAGGTGGACACGAGAAATCCGGTGGGTATGTTGGACTTGGAGCATAAAATTGATCTTGATTGTTACTCCATGAAAAATCCGGGTGATACCCCCAATCCTGATGATAATTGTTGGGATAGACATGACTATAGCTCCCTACAAACTCAGTTGATTTGGCATTTATGGCACATTGATATGTAGCATGACTCCCATCACATAACTCACAAACCATAGCTACTTGCTGCGTGGATGGTGGACTCCATGTCTCTATTTTCTTAGCTATTGCGGCCACCTGTGCTGCCAATGCAGAAAGTTTCTCGAGTCTGTCAATCTCCGCTCCCCTTGGTTGAGTCATGTTCGTGTATGGCCATTGATACGTAAAGTCATCCATGGTACCTAAAAAGAGAGAAATATAGGAAGAGAATTAAAAATAAAAATAAAAATGTTTAAATTAAGACTAAATTGATTGAAATTAATATTGGTAAATAATTATTAAATTAATTCCCCGGCAACGGTGCCAAAAACTTGTTGATCGATTTCGCAATCAATGAATACGTGCAAGTATACACGGTCAACAAGTAATAAAGTGATAAGAAAAGTATCGTTCCCACGAGGAATTATTTAATAAAAATCACCAAGTACTAATTCTTAACCAAATCAATTTTATTTAAACAACCATAAATTATGATTTTTCTAATTAAGAAAACTAAATTAATCAATTAAAACTAGATTACTCTAAAAAAACTAAATTGCTTTATGACTAAATTCAGATAAATAAAGATTAAGACTTCAATATCCCTAATTATGAACTATAAATCAATTATCAAACTATCCCAATTATTATGCCTACTGAATTGTTAACAGAAATTCTCAAATGCCAAAAGTCATTTTCCAAGTGATCAATTGCCTTCTAGTTAATCCAGATTAATCTTGCTATATTCCTATGCAAAACAATTGAATTAAACTCGTTACGAACCCAATTCCTTATGCGTTACATATGGTGAAGAGATATTTCCATTCTATTCACAAACCTAATTATTCACTGTGCAAATAACCAAGTCACATGTCATCATGCCCAGTTCTAACCCTAGAATTTCTCTTCCGATTCCTTCTAGAGTAACAAGGTAATTACTGATCAGATAATTAATCAATAAGCTCAAGACAAGATAAACAATTCACTTTGACATAAATAATTGGAATAAATCGAATAACTAATTCATAGACATAAAAGGTTCAATTGAAATCTTAATAAAAGAGTTAGTTCATAATTAATGAATTGAAACTAAGAATCCACAACTGAATAGACATTAAAAGATAAAAGTATGATAAGAGAAGAGAATAGAATCTGTTGTCAGCAAATCTGATGCTCCCCTCTTGCTCCTGCTCTTGATCTTCAATGATCTCCAAGTTGCTTCAATCTCTAATGGCTAATTAAGAACTAGGGTTTAGATTCTAATCTAATAGAGTGTTTAATCTAGTCTAATCTATGTAATCCCCCTTTATTTTATGTCTTACATCATATATTTATAGGTTACAAGTCTAATTTTTAGGTTAGGAACAAACCCAATCCAATTTGGAGTCAAAAAGATGTCAAAATTCGCCCCAAAACGCGTCCAAGCCTTTCTACTGACTTCCCCAGCGCCCCGGCGCTGGGCACGGCGCTGGGATTCTGCCCCCCAGCGCCCCGGCGCTGGCCACTTTTTTGACATTTTCTGCTCCGACGTCCTTTGGGGAAATGGCCATAACTTCTTCGTCCGAACTCCGATTTCGATGATTCAAGATGTTCTGGAAAGAGGAGAAGTAGATCTACAACTTTCATTCTTTAAGTTTTTCGAAATAAGGTCAGAAGCTATAGTAAAATTGGCTCTGAAGTGACTGCTGTGTAAATGGCAAGCCGAAAATGCGCATCTAGCCACCCCGAACGTCGATCCATGTAACTTTTGTTCCAATTCCTACAAAACAATATAAAACATGCATGAATAGACACAAACACATAAAAACATCCTAAAAGACTTGAGAACAATAATAAATTAAGCCCGAATGTATCCAATTCATGTGTATAAAACTCACTCATCAAATACTCCCAAACTTAAACATTTGCTTGTCCTCAAGCAAAAACACAAAAATGTTATACAATGCAATGTAATGAAACTAATCTATATGCCTACGAATCCAACAGTAATGACAGAAACAAGTCTATTCAACCGGCCTTAGAGAAATCAAGTAAACATGATAATACATCATATTAAAACAAATCAGTAATTTCTCAATCACTCATCAAATCTTAGACTGTTATCACTGATATAGTGCGTGTGTGCTCCAAAACAATGTTAACTAATATAAAATCAAATTTAACACATAATAGGCCTCTTTAAAGGCATCATACAATGAAAACTCACAAAATTCACGAACAAGCTAGATCCAACTAAAGTTAAACATCCACCAAGTTCAAGAGTCCAATCCGGGATACTTATGCTTTACTTTCCATTACGGCGGCTTTTTGCTCTTTTCCCGTTTTATTGTTTTTTTTTTAACCATGACTGTGCAATGTCTCATTCCATTAGGCTAACAGTGTCACCCCTTAGCGAGCTTTCGACCAACGACTCCCAGACCATATAAGACCTTAGGGCGCTAGGTTTTAAGATACCCCTTCGGGCGTACTTACTCAAGTAACAAAGGCCCCGAAACAAAACTAGCCACGGTAATTTTTTTTTTCTTTCTTTCTTTTTTTTTTTTTTAGCGAAGCTTATATATCCCAAATTTTCCCCCCAAACTTAAGTTTTTATCACAATTTAGCCATCTCCGCCTATTCATGTCTTTCATTCCTTCACATTAGTATTATCCTTAAGAAATTCATTGTGTATCAATTTAAACTTAATCAGTCAACATAGCTGTTATTAACGTGCTAACCTTAATTATACCAGTTTCAAACAGGAAAAGATTCAATTCATAACAAGAAATCACATCAAAGCCTGAATATTCAATACTATACTTGTCTACTTAACTCCAGTCTCATCATTGGCCAAAATAGACTTTTACTATCTAACAGTTGGAATCATGCAAATATAAACTAACTGCAACAAACATAGTAAACTAACTACTATTTTTGCGATTTTTAAAATTTTTTTTTTTTAACAAAAAACTGAATGCAAAAACTAAATGTAAATAACCCGAAAATATAACGAACTACAATGTAAATAACTAACTATATGCAATACGACACTAAAATGCCCCCAAACTTAAACTAGACATTGTCCTCAATGGCTACAATAGAAAAAATTAAAGCAGAGGACTTCCCTGAAAATATAGCAATCTTCCTCCTTATCCGCTAAGTTTGGAGAATAGGCTAAGCACATGGAAAAAATTGGGCACCACACTTGAATTTGACTTGAATAACTTGTAAAACCATGATATAAGCACTTTTATTAAATCCTAAATAAATGAAAATTCAAAACTACTAATATAAAACTTAATAAAAACTAAAAATAAAAATTAAACTTGGGTTGCCTCCCAATAAGCGCTTGTTTTATAGTCTCAGCCTGACTTCTTTAATTCTCTATCCAATTTCCCTACGAAATTTGAGGAACCCTCCATCCATCGGAAATAATATAACTTTTGGTAGGTTCCCATTTGTAATGGCCATTGAATCTAAGTCACCTAGCATTCTCGTTTTAGATCGGATCCCCATTAAATATGACAAACAACTAGGTGCTTTCCCCATTGTGTCTGTGATCAGAGTGTGGAATGGAAGCTTGTCAAACACAATGGGCTCTTCCTCTATCTTCTCTTTTTCATCCCACCATGACTCCACAGTTGTACTAGCTCTTATGTCATAAAGAGTTTTGCCGACGACATGACTGCCAATTGGGCATGGTTTTGCAAAACTGCCCGGATTCTTGAACTTTGGTGGAGAAGGTACATGGGACACTAATGAAATCGATTCATCTTCGTTGAATCTTACAGTTAAATCTTCGTTGATCTCCTTTTGTTTGTTCCCAATTGTTTTCTCTCTTTCAACATCTATATCATTTGGCCCATCCGGTTACAGATTTGGTTCGGACTCATCATCAGTTTCGTCATCCATGTCATAGAGCCAAGTGTATTGAGGATGGTTGTTCAACGCTTGTGCTATCTGCCCCAATTGATTTTCCAGATTCTTTATCGACGCACCTTGGCTTTTCATATTCAGTTCTATTTGATTCAATTTTTTGTCTTGTTCCTCGTTCCTTTTTTCAGAAGCTTTAATAAATTTTTCCAAGGCTTCCTCCAAATTTGAATGGTCTTCCTGTTGTAGTGGAGGTGGACACGAGAAATCCGGTGGGTATGTTGGACTTGGAGCATAAAATTGATCTTGATTGTTACTCCATGAAAAATCCGGGTGATACCCCCAATCCTGATGATAATTGTTGGGATAGACATGACTATAGCTCCCTACAAACTCAGTTGATTTGGCATTTATGGCACATTGATATGTAGCATGACTCCCATCACATAACTCACAAACCATAGCTACTTGCTGCGTGGATGGTGGACTCCATGTCTCTATTTTCTTAGCTATTGCGGCCACCTGTGCTGCCAATGCAGAAAGTTTCTCGAGTCTGTCAATCTCCGCTCCCCTTGGTTGAGTCATGTTCGTGTATGGCCATTGATACGTAAAGTCATCCATGGTACCTAAAAAGAGAGAAATATAGGAAGAGAATTAAAAATAAAAATAAAAATGTTTAAATTAAGACTAAATTGATTGAAATTAATATTGGTAAATAATTATTAAATTAATTCCCCGGCAACAGCGCCAAAAACTTGTTGATCGATTTCGCAATCAATGAATACGTGCAAGTATACACGGTCAACAAGTAATAAAGTGATAAGAAAAGTATCGTTCCCACGAGGAATTATTTAATAAAAATCACCAAGTACTAATTCTTAACCAAATCAATTTTATTTAAACAACCATAAATTATGATTTTTCTAATTAAGAAAACTAAATTAATCAATTAAAACTAGATTACTCTAAAAAAACTAAATTGCTTTATGACTAAATTCAGATAAATAAAGATTAAGACTTCAATATCCCTAATTATGAACTATAAATCAATTATCAAACTATCCCAATTATTATGCCTACTGAATTGTTAACAGAAATTCTCAAATGCCAAAAGTCCTTTTCCAAGTGATCAATTGCCTTCTATTTAATCCAGATTAATCTTGCTATATTCCTATGCAAAACAATTGAATTAAACTCGTTACGAACCCAATTCCTTATGCGTTACATATGGTGAAGAGATATTTCCATTCTATTCACAAACCTAATTATTCACTGTGCAAATAACTAAGTCACATGTCATCATGCCCAGTTCTAACCCTAGAATTTCTCTTCCGATTCCTTCTAGAGTAACAAGGTAATTACTGATCAGATAATTAATCAATAAGCTCAAGACAAGATAAACAATTCACTTTGACATAAATAATTGGAATAAATCGAATAACTAATTCATAGACATAAAAGGTTCAATTGAAATCTTAATAAAAGAGTTAGTTCATAATTAATGAATTGAAACTAAGAATCCACAACTGAATAGACATTAAAAGATAAAAGTATGATAAGAGAAGAGAATAGAATCTGTTGTCAGCAAATCTGATGCTCCCCTCTTGCTCCTGCTCTTGATCTTCAATGATCTCCAAGTTGCTTCAATCTCTAATGGCTAATTAAGAACTAGGGTTTAGATTCTAATCTAATAGAGTGTTTAATCTAGTCTAATCTATGTAATCCCCCTTTATTTTATGTCTTACATCATATATTTATAGGTTACAAGTCTAATTTTTAGGTTAGGAACAAACCCAATCCAATTTGGAGTCAAAAAGATGTCAAAATTCGCCCCAAAACGCGTCCAAGCCTTTCCACTGACTTCCCCAGCGCCCCGGCACTGGGCACGGCGCTGGGATTCTGCCCCCCAGCGCCCCGGCGCTGGAAATAGGCATGAAATGGGCGCCCCGGCGCTGGCCACTTTTTTGACATTTTCTACTCCGACGTCCTTTGGGGAAATGGCCATAACTTCTTCGTCCGAACTCCGATTTTGATGATTCAAGATGTTCTGGAAAGAGGAGAAGTAGATCTACAACTTTCATTCTTTACGTTGTTCAAAATAAGGTCAGGAGCTATAGTAAAATTGGCTCTGATGTGACTGCTGTGTAAATGGCAAGCCGAAAACGCGCATCTAGCCACCCCGAACGTCGATCCATGTAACTTTTGTCCCAATTCCTACAAAACAATATAAAACATACATGAATAGATACAAACACATAAAAACATCCTAAAAGACTTGAGAACAGTAATAAATTAAGCCCGAATGTATCCAATTCATGTGTATAAAACTCACTCATCAATCTCCTTTACCCATGTCTGGGCCTCTATCGGGTCTGTTGTTCCTCTAAACTCCGGCGGTCCTACTGCCTTGAAGTCCTTAATGTTGACTAGTTGGTTGCCCGCCTGATTTCCTGCAGGTTGAGCTTGATTCCTCATGGCTTCAGCCATCATGTTGATAAAATCTTGCATTGGGTTTTGTTGAGCTCCCGCTGCATTATTAACTGACTCTTCAATCTCTTGGTTCCTCAGTTCGCGTCTGGGCGGCATTATCTAGTAAAACAAAATTCTAACACGTTACTCAAGTTTATTATCATATGATTACTTAGCATGTAACACGCTATTTTATTTAAACAATCAGATGATCATTATGTGAGAGTTTTAAATTACCAAGATTTGGAAGTCTTTCTCCCTGATTAGTGGGTTAAGTTTGTTTTTAAAGAACATTTTCCAAATCAGTCTACTGGATTCGCATAACATTAAATAGATAATTTACTATTTAAAATTTTCCAACACATATCATAATAATACTGCATTTATATTCATACACCAATCTTCAGTGACTTACATGATTAATACAGGTATATTTTATAAATGCTACTATCCCATTTTAAACACAAAAGATGAGATTAACTCATAATGATACCTCCCTACAACATAAATAGGGATAGTACCTAACTACTTACTACCTCACACCTACTGAGGTTTACATCATCATAAAACATTATTACACAAAAAGAAAGGTACTAATACATCTATCTACAACTGGGTCATCACATCATCACCACTGGTGGCCCTGTCGGGTCACCTGCACAGGCTCCTATGGAAGCAACTGCTCCAGAACTCTACGTTGAACGGATCGACTAGACTCTCCTATCTAAGAGTGGACCCTCCTAGCCCCACTGCGCTGGCCCTCATACGCTGCGTCTAATGCCAGTCCTAAAGTCTCTACCCTGACCTTCATGGCATCCAGTGCAATCTCTAATAGGTCCACCCGCTTAGCCGACTCATGAAATGCCTCCTCCACCCGTATCTTATCGGCAATCTCCACGTCAAACTCACTTCGCGTCGCCAGATGCTCTACGCTCAGTGCTGCGAACTTTGCCTTCTCATGCTCTAGCTGGACTCGCATCTCTGCTAACTCCATCAGTGCCTGATGAGCAGCATCCTTATACTGCTGCTCCATGTGCTGATGGTTCATATTCTCCGCCTCCAACTGCAAAATCATTTGCTCCTGAGCATGGTTTTTCTCTAACAGGTTACTGATCATCACATCCTTCGAGGTGTTCGACACCTCCTCTGGAACGACCTCCTCCTGGTCTACAGAATGGCTCCCCTGACTATCACCTGGCATCCTATAAAACAAGGATACAACATCAGTACTACAATAAAATATATTCATTGATGAAATGAAACTATATTTTATTAAGTACAACACATACTCGATGAATTTTTATATTCCATCAACTAACATACTTTATAAGAGTTTTCTACTAAGGTTATAACCTAGGTTTCGCATTTCTAATGTTTATAACCTACAGCTTTTATACCAACCTGTGACACCCCCAAATCCAGGTTCTCTAACCTTAGATTCGGTGCTCACGATCTATCATCATCATAAGTATTCTATAACTATTACGAAATAATAAACATATATTGTTCATTATAATAAAGTCTCATAACACGGTCCCAAGGTCTCCATAACCTTAACTTTAAATACACCATTTATCATACAAATAGTTTACTTAAGAAATTCCATCAGATAATAACTAAATTGACATTCAGTCTAAATTACTCCTGGATCTTGCCCTTGCCCTTGTCCTTCGTGTTGGATCCTTCGGGCTTAACTGAAATAGATGTCATGATATAGCAAGAGTAAGCAACTAATTTGCTTCACAAGTTTATATAGACAAGGGAGATATATCATGACTTAGAAAGAAATATTGCGTTCAATGTTCAACAATAATATAAGATTGTGAAGGAACATGAATTAATAATCAACAATTGAATATTCGATAATTGAATAACATGAACTGAGTGGTTTTGAATAACCATGAACATTTGCTAAGGTGCTCAGTGATTAAACTGGACCTCTTAATAAGTTTTGGTATTCAAGGGGATCAGCCTTTCATACCTCGTGATTTATGCATAAACACTTAATAATCCGGCATTCATATCATGCCTTAATCAAATTCGTCCTTTTCTCAGTCAAGAGTTCTTACTATATCAATTTAATAAGAACAGTTATTTAAAACACATTTGATTTAACAAATTTAGACATGCTTGATCTAGCTGATACAATTAGCATAGATCTATTTCATAAACAGTTCATAAATTAAGAACTTTAATTTAATTCACAGTTCAATAGCAGTAGAACGGAATTCAATTGCACAAAGTGCGAATTTCAATAATTAATATAGACGTAAATAATCATCAATAATTATTCACTAACATGCTTTGAAAATAATAACTCGAGCTTGAGTTAGGAAACTTGCCTCGATCATAGGTTACGGCTACGAAATTAAATTTATATCCACTATGTAGTTAAATTATCTTCCTTTGAAAGACCTATAATTAATCTTTCAATTAGTTAAAGCATAACATTAGACTATGTAATCACATAGATATTATACATTACATTTAGTTCTTATAAACATTATCCTATCTAGATAGTGTTACTATTAATTAACGACTACCTTTAATTCACATAATATTATTAACTTAGATAATATTTAATTTACCTTCTAGTATTATTGGTTTACTAATAATACTTTTATTCACTTACTAATATTATTATCATCTTAGTAATATTTCAATACTTTACTAATATTATTAATCCTCTTAATAATATTTTAATCATGCATTAATATTACCACCATAATAATATCTTACTTATGCTTTAACATCATTAATAATACTTTCAATCATTTACTAATATTTTATTCACTTACTAATATTATTAATCATTTAATAATATTTTATTCCTTTACTAATGGTATTATATTTAATAATATTTTATTTAATCTCGAATATTATTATTTAATAATATTTTCATCATTTAATAATAATACTTTAATCTAATATTATTAATCTTTTAATAATATTTTACTCTAGGATTAATATTTTAATCTAATATTATTAATTATTTAATAATATTTTAATGAAATTTTAATCTTAATATTTTTATTTAATTAACAACATCATATTATAATATTATTAATATTATAATAATATTCCAATGATTTACTAAATTAATAAACAATTTATTCTAATTGTTCATCCTTTATTAACCTCTTATTTAATATCCATAAAAGGTCATAAATAATATTTATTATTATAAATTACCAAAATGCCCTAAAATAGTTATGATATAATATATTATGAGCATTCAAGCATAAAAATCATATTTTTCTCATCAAAGACATCATTTAACTATTTATTTCTTTTTATTCATAACTTAACCATTTTTTTTTGGAAAAATAGCAAACTGATTCCAAAAATTCTCAACTTCTAGATTTTGACAGAATATGAACCAACAATGATCTCCTAATTTTTCTGGAATTTTAGAAAATGATTTACTATTTTTAAAGTGCCCAAAACACTCGGATCTTGCTCTATTTTTAATAAATTGAGTTTTGCTCAGACAATTCTGAAATTTTCAGCGTATGCTCTCTTAACATATGTGAAGCCACTTTAAAAATTTCGGAATTTTCCAGTGTATACACAGTGAGATATTCGAAGGTTAATATTTCAGAGTCCTTTACGAAAATAGTCATTACGCACAATATATAACTCGAAACGTGTCCGTTCTTTTTCCTGCATGTACATAACTTCTAAAGGTACCTCTGTGATTTTTTCCAGATTTTTAAAAGACAAGCAACTAACCGAAACAGCCTCATGAAAAACGGATCAGTAGCTGATTTAGGGTTTTCAAAGCCTCAACATGCAAAGTGGACTGTTTTGGGAAAAATAGTCTCAAAGGTTTCAAAACTTTCTAGATTTGTGTTCTATCACTTGGGTTTACTACATAACTCATGTATCTAGCACCCCCTTTCGACGGATCACAATTCCAAGTTGTAAAACTTGAGTTACACAAGATGTAGTGGAAGAAAAACAAGAGTTTTCACCCTTGGAGAACATATGCTCATTTTCTTCCTCTAAGTCTTTGATCTAACACTCAAGATACTTAGTTCCATACATGATGATATGTTGAACTAGTGTATCTTGAGTATTTGTACATAACCCCATCAAAACTCAAGCTAGCAAAACAAAGTAAAAGAAGAAGATGAAGGTAAGTTATACCTTGACTTAGTTGCTACCTTTCTTGATTTTCCAAAGTAAGTAATAAACTTAGGAGGCATGATCAACTAGCACTCCTATCTCTTCTCTCTATAGCCGAAACCCTCTCTCTCTTTTCTCTCTTTGAAGTTGGCTAGCTTGGGAGCAAAAGATAGAAGAAGAAGATGGAGAGAAAATGAGATGTTGGAAGAATGAAATGTGTTTACAAAAATGAAATGGGCAATTCACTAATAATCCTCCCATAACTATTTTGTTGTCCATTGGGTAAAAACTTTGTATTATTATTTCCATTAGGCTAGACATGATTAAATGTGCATAATGGAGTGGCAACCAATGGGAGCTTGACAACATTGTCCTTGTGTTTAATAATTTCTACTAATGGACAAGTTAGCTTAATTTTTCCACTTAGGATCCTCTAGCCCATAATATCCTCCATTTAGCTTTTATTTTAAATGCCTAATTTTGATTAATCAAATGTCTAGAATACCCCTAATCAAGTGGGATAAGTGTTGGATTGTATTTTATTTTCTTTGGGCTTCTCCTTTAATTGTTTTGGGCTATGTACTAAACATAATCTAGCAATTTTAATAATGTTACCCAATTTGATTATTTAGGGCTTCCATTTCCAATCATATGAAGTTTAATTATTTATACATGTGACTTTATCTCATAACCTAATTAGATTTACAAGAATTAGGTTTAAAATTATTAGTCACTTGAAATACTAAGTTTACCCATTTAAGTTAGTATACATATTAAATACTAACTTTTCCGTATTACCATAACCCTTAGGTTATTTAATAGCCTTACCTAATGTATAATTAGGTTACGAAGCTTTCATTTTATGAAATCTGTAAATGTATGTATCCATAACTATAGTATATATGTTAATTGACCCATGCACCACTTCACATGTGTTGTCACATATTAAATACTTATGTAACACAAGGTTAAAAAAAATTCATAATGTACATGCATATATAGTGACTTAAAATTCACGGTTATTACAACACGACTTGGTTTTGAAGAAGATCATTGACAACCAAGATCAGTCTAAGGGAAAATTCACCCCAAACTGGGAAGGTCCGTTTATTGTCAAGGAGGTGTTGACAGGAGGTGCTTTCAGGTTACAGGAAATGGATGGCGATGAATTTCCACAACTTATCAACTCGGATACCATGAAACGGTACTATGTCTGAGGTTACCATCAAGCAAACATCCTGATTTTGGATCACCAGATCCCCAGTTATTATAGATTTTCTAACCTTTCACTACATACAACTTCTCTTCACACTCATTTGCCCCATCAGGGACATACTCTAACCAGCAGCCTGATTCCGGATCGCCAGATCCTTTTCTCTTCACTTGTTTTTGAACCTTTCACACCCGTAATTTTACCGCACTAGGGATAAGACTTTTCACACCCGCAGTTTATCCTGAACATGGGATTAAACTTTCTCACCCGCAATTTGTCCTGAACATGGGATCAAACTTTTCATTGGCTGCAAACCCTCCTGAACATGGGGCGAACTACGCCGACCTGATCTTTTTGATACACTGGAGTACGTAGGCAACCATTTTATATGGTCCGGTCGCAATAAAATAAAAACAACAAAAACATTTCTACACCCTTCTCACTATAAAAATAAAAACAAAAACATCCCTACACCCTTTTTGCCACATACAGCGTTGAACCTCTTACACCAGGTTCGAACTACGCAGACCTGATCTCCTCTTCAATAGGAGTATGTAGGCAGCCAGTCATGGTTCGGTCTGACCCCCTACCAAAACACAAACACTTATCAGCGATACTGGGATCAACCTTCAATTCGTCACATTTCATCGGCTTCAGACCAAAGGGATGGAACTACCTGACCTCCCCCTAAATGGGAGGATCGACAACCATCTAAGCTGTGGTTGTTCCTAAAACGGAAACACCAATCTGTAACGCCCCCAAAATTAGGTATACATCACCCATCTTGAGTCGCCAGATACATGGTACAGAATTCAAATACAACTTAATAATACAACTGTCGTGTACAATATGACAGAACATAAACTGTGAGTTTGAATACAAATATTATCTTCTAGAGAGTATTCATACTCAAAAGGAGTCCTCATTACAATTATTATCACACTATTACATAGAATAGTGAGGACTACTAATGCTATCATCTGGTCCATCACTCCGTTTCCCGACTCGTCCCAGCTATATTCTCATTTCCTGAAGAGAACCGTGAAAGAAAGGGTGAGCTCAACTAGCCCATTAAGAAATATTATGACTAAGATAATGCAGAATAAATTATCATTAGTCTTCAACAATGTTAAACTGATAAAATACAATAGACATCAAGTTTAACTGCAGCGGATCAAGCAATCCATTAAAAGAGTCAAGTAGAGAATAAAATCTACTATCTTTTATGATTTAAAAGGTTTTTCATGACTTGTATCGCTGAGACTAAGCTAAAAAAATAATCCACATCATCGAATCACCCCTACACTACGGCCAAGGATATTCTTTAGTATCACGACCACGAATTATCCATGCACTACGGGCCTAAGATAATCGTATTTTCATCAACGGTCCTAATTATGTCATAAAATAATTCATCTTTGCACTACGGCTAAAGAGAATCCATAGCCATAATCATACCAAAAACTGTCCATCAATGCACTACGGGCTAATGAGGACTTTTACCACACCATTTATAACCTTACGGTCACGATTATACCGAATAATCTCTGGTCATAATCATACCAAGTCCATCTATGCACTACAGGCCACAGATGACTTTTAACATTTTATAAACATGAGGATGATGACAATGATATAAGAATTTAATAAAAACAAGTTCAAGAATTAATTTATCCAAGAATTAACAACGTCCAAATTGTCAATATGATACTGCTTTGTGGAGTAAAATTCAAGAATTCTTAGAAGAATATTTCCATGAAAAGATACTAGATGAAGCGTAAATATCAAAGATATTCCATTAATTTCATGGAGTATAGAAGTCAAAGTTTTAACCAACTGAGTATAATAAAGAATGGAACAACAAAAGAAATCACCATGCATGCGATAGACCGCACAGACAGGTTATTTCAACAGAATAATAAATAATGGAACCAGGTCCGACGTAAAACGCACATACAGGATATTCCAACAGAATAATAATAAAGACGAAACCAGGTCCGGTTTAAAACACACAGACAGGATGTTCCAACAGAATAATAATAAAGACGAAACCAGGTCCGGTGTAAAACACACAGACAGGATGTTCCAACAGAATAATAATAAAGACGGAACTAGGCCCGGTGTAAAACACACAGACAGGATGTTCTAACAGAATAATAATAAAGACGGAACCAGGTCCGGTGTAAAACACACAGATAAGATGTTCCAACAGAATAATAGAAAAATGTCACCAAGTATAGGGTAGACCGCGTATACAGGTTATTGCAACAGAATAATAAATAATGGAATAACAGAAGTTCTCTTTATGAATACAAAAGAAATAATACCCCTTACCATTTTAAAGAAGAACTGAAATAAAGAAGTAGTTAAGTAGTAGAATATTTTTCTTCTTTCTCTCTATAGTTTCTCTCTCTAGAGTTTAGTGAATTCGTAAAAAAATAATGAAGGAATGAGCTTCTATTTATAGGAAAATGAAATGCATAGTAACTAATCCATGAACGGTCCAGATTGATTTACTTTAATCTGACGGTCCATAATTAAAGAAAAATCTTTTAAATAAAATATAATATATTCTATTTATAGAATAACTTTAATAAAGTATTCTGTTTTATATAAAAAGATGTTTCTGTTTTATTACGTTAATAATACGAATAAAACAAAACTTCATTATCGCTAAATAATTCATATTATTAATTGAAAATAATTGAATCAAACTGAGTGACTTCTCACATAAGCATTAATAATCAATACCGTGTGCTATTATGCAACCACACGTATTACTGTACTTTTACTACCGAGTAGTTCAACAGTATTAACGGTAAAACTTCCGTCGCTATTTTCATAAAATATTTTTGTCATTTTCTCAGTCCGATAATAATTCCGTTGTGGGGTCCACCAATAATTGTGTCGTCGTACAAATATTCCCCGACAAAAATAATATTCTCCGACCAATCGAATATAATACAACAACTTGCATACTTTACAAAATTTATAAATACTACCCACAACTATAACATTATCTCAAATTCACACCATAATATTTAAAAAAATATTTCAAAAAAATTAAATCTTTATTCATAAAATCTGGGGTTTCACAATCTCCCCTCCTTATAAAATTTCGCCCTCGAAATTTATGTACGCACCTGGTATGCCGAACAGATAAGGACACTTTGTCAGATTCTAACTCTTGAGGTATAACCTTTGAGTGTTGAATACATTTCAGGATTTTAACAGGTACATCTTCATACGTTAAATTATCCGCTATCTCGTCCGGTTCTAAATCAATAATGTGGTTCGGGTCGTCCACATATTTACGTAACATCAATACGTTAAAAAATGTTATGAACACGCGACATACTTGGCGGTAAAACGAGTCTATAAGCCACAGTTCCTACTTGATCAAGGATTTCAAATGGGCCAATTAAATCGAGGGTTGAGATTTCCTCTCTTCATCGATTCTTGCTTCTAGAATAACGCCCTCTTGAACCTTCTTCTTAGTATTCATCAGCTCCGGGTCCGTAGCTTGCACGGCTTTAACTTTATCGATTAAAGTCGATTCTAATCGTATATTTGTTATCTTCACGTGGGTCCCTAGAGTCTTTAACTCTATCTTCATCATTTGTAGGTTATACGAAATGGGTCTTTGTGTTAACAACATCTCACTCGCATACGATCTTCTACTCAACGCGTCAGCTACTACGTTCGCACTTCCACGATGATATTGAATGGTACGATCGTAATCTTCAACAGCTCGAGCCAACGTCTTTGGCGCATAATACGTTTGTTTTAGTTGAAAAAAAAATATTTGAGGGTTTAAGAAATGGGTTTTGTACTGGGGTCAATACAAAATTCGATTTCACACTCTGGAGTAGGCTAAGAAGTCTTCAAGAATACGTCAGAAAATTTATTAACAATAGAAATATCATTCAAAACTGTGACCCTCATCCAAGACTTGGATAACACGTCACATTGATACCTATCAACTTGCCATCGTCATTCACAACGTCTCCTACGGAAAGTCTGGCTTCGGTGCATTCCACATAAGGAAGTCATCAGCGAAAGGCTCGGGGCTCTTTGCTTATGGCTTGATATGACAATGATTGACTTTAGTGGTTTGGTTACTTGAATTCGCATAATAGGTTGGTTAGGAATATGAAAGCTAACAACCTTACGAAAAGCATGATGAGCAGTTAACCAATCGTTTCCAAAAATCACATCAATGCAAGTATTTTCAAAGAGATAAGATCGACAGGTAACGTGAAAGTGTTGATTTGAACAAGATTTATAAATAGTAGAGGTAACGAAGGTTTCTCCCAACTGAGTTTAAACAGATATATCAAAGTCTAACTTCTCCGGAGTTAAGTTCAAACATTGAACACAACTAGGTGAAATAAAAGAGTGAGTAGAACCGGTATCTAACACGGTATAGACTTCGCAAGAGTTTATGACTAACATACCCGTGATAATTTTATTCAGGTTCCTCGTCATGAAAAAAAACGCTCTCTCTTAAACTACCGACTTTGGCTTGTCTGGGACATCCTTTGGCATCACTATCCCAGATGGACTTGACTTCACCATACGACAAAATCGGGCTAGGTGACCTTCTCTTCAGCAATTAAAACATGCTTTGGATTGCTGAGTACAGTTTGGACGGATGTGTCCCTCCTGTCTGCATTTGAAACATACGACCGGTGATCATTCTTCTTCCTTTGAAACGGGTGCTGGTACCGACGTCTTCACGTCATTGTTGAACCTTCTCTTCTTGAAATGTCCATTCTTATTGTTTTGGTCATGATTACCACCGAAGTGGTTACCATTTCTGGCATGTTGATTCCCTCCATGCTTATTGTCACCGCTTTGATGACTGTTATCACCAGTATTATCATCTTGTCGATTGCTCTCTTTTGGTTGTGTTGACTCGTTATCGCACTCTACTAACTGAGCCCTATTTACAACATCTGAATACATACACAGTTTATGAGAAATCAGATATTGACGTATCTCCGGCTTCAAACCTCTTAAAAACATCCGCGTCATTCTTTCTTCATTATCAACCAAGTGGGACTGGATAACTCGGCAAACTTGGCTTCGTACTGCGACACGGTCATATTGTTTTTCTCCAACTTGATAAATTCCACCTCCTTCATGTGACGAATGCTTTCGGGAAAGTACTTGTCGTTGAACAGCTCCTGAAATTTCTCCCAAGACATCTTGAGTGCGTCAGGATGGGTACATTTTAGAGATTTCCACCAGTGATCTGCCTCTTCACGTAACATAAAGATGGCAAAGGGAACCTTTTGCTCCTCGAAGCATCCCAAGACATCAAATATCTTGGTGATCTGCTTTAACCATGTCTCCGCCTTAAGTGGCTCTGGCTTTTCCAAAAACTCTGGTGGTCTCAGCTCCTTGAATTGCTTAGCGGTGACCAACCGTGGGTTGCCATTATTTCCTCCTGCATTATAAACAGGAGCCGCCTTCGCCTGATGTTGCATGAATTCTAAAAAGCTCTTAAACATACCGTCGTTTGTCAATTGATTAGTGTTGTTTTTTACAGGAGGATTATCACCATCCTGTTGCACATTGTCCTGATTATTGATCTGTGGAGACTCAACGGTTTCCTGTGCTCCATTGCTTATCTCAACATTTTCAGAAGCCATTATCAAATACTGCAACAAAACAAGGGTTAATTAACATATCACATATCATCCCTATACTCTGACCGACCAATTAAATAACAAGTAAACTTAGGTAGGTCATACTAGCGAAGGAATTCCCCGTCTCTCCCCTCCTAGTTCTAGTCTCACATCTTAGCCAGGGATCATATCCCTAAGCTCTGCTACCAACTGTGACGCTCCCAAAATTAGGTATACATCACCCATCTTGAGTCGCCAGATACATGGTACAGAATTCAAATACAACTTAATAATACAACTGTCGTGTACAATACGACAGAACATAAACTGTGAGTTTGAATACAAATATTGTCTTCTAGAGAGTATTCATACTCAAAAGGAGTCCTCATTACAATTATTATCACACTATTACATAGAATAGTGAGGACTACTAATGCTATCATCTGGTCCATCGCTCCGCTTTCCGACTCGTCCCAGCTATATTCTCATTTCCTGAAGAGAACCGTGAAAGAAAGGGTGAGCTCAACTAGCCCAGTAAGAAATATTATGACTAAGATAATGCAGAATAAATTATCATTAGTCTTCAACAATGTTAAACTGATAAAATATAATATACATCAAGTTTAACTGCAGCGGATCAAGTAATCCATTAAAAGAGTCAAGTAGAGAATAAAATCTACTATCTTTTATGATTTAAAAGGTTTTTCATGACTTTTATCGCTGAGACTCAGCTAAAACAATAATCCACATCATCGAATCACCCCTGCACTACGGCCAATGATATTCTTTAGTATCACGACCACGAATTATCCATGCACTACGGACCTAAGATAATCGTATTTTCATCAACGGTCCTGATCATGTCATAAAATAATTCATCTTTGCACTACGGCTAAAGAGAATCCATAGCCATAATCATACCAAAAACTGTCCATCAATGCACTACGGGCTAATGAGGACTTTTACCACACCATTTATAACCTTACGGTCATGATTATACCGAATAATCCCTGGTCATAATCATACCAAGTCCATCTATGCACTACAGGCCACAGATGACTTTTAACATTTTATAAACATGAGGATGATGACAATGATATAAGAATTCAATAAAAATAAGTTCAAGAATTAATTTATCCAAGAATTAACAACGTCCAAATTGTCAATATGATACTGCTTTGTGGAGTAAAATTCAAGAATTTTTAGAAGAATATTTCCATGAAAAGATACTAGATGAAGCGTAAATATCAAAGATATTCCATTAATTTCATGGAGTATAGAAGTCAAAGTTTTAACCAACTGAGTATAATAAAGAATGGAATAACAAAAGAAATCACCATGCATGCGATAGACCGCACAGACAGGTTATTCCAACAGGATAATAAATAATGGAACCAGGTCCGGCGTAAAACGCACAGACAGGATATTCCAACAGAATAATAATAAAGACGAAACCAGGTCCGGTGTAAAACACACAGACAGGATGTTCCAACAAAATAATAATAAAGACAGAACCAGGTCCGGTGTAAAACACACAGACAGAATGTTCCAACAGAATAATAGAAGAATGTCACCAAGTATAGGGTAGACCGCGTATACAGGTTATTCCATCAGAATAATAAATAATAGAATAACAGAAGTTCTCTTCATGAATACAAAAGAAATAATACCCCTTACCGTTTTAAAGAAGAACTGAAATAAAAAAGTAGTTAAGTAGCAGAATACTTTTCTTCTTTCTCTCTATAGTTCTCTCTATAGTTTCTCTCTCTAGAGTTTAGTGAATTTGTAAGAAAATAATGAAGGAATGAGCTTCTATTTATAGGAAAATAGAATGCATAGTAACTGATCTATGAACGGTCTAGATTGATTTACTTTAATCTGACGGTCCATATTTAAAGAAAAATCTTTTAAATAAAATATAATATATTCTATTTATAGAATAACTTTAATAAAGTATTCTGTTTTATATAAAAAGATGTTTCTGTTTTATTACGTTAATAATACGAATAAAACAAAACTTCATTATTGCTAAATAATTCATATTATTAATTGACAATAATTGAATCAAACTGAGTGGCTTCTCACATAAGCAGTAATAATCAATATTGTGTGCTATTATGCAACCACACCTATTACTGTACTTTAACTACCGAGTAGTTCAACAGTATTAATGGTAAAACTTCCGCCATTATTTTCATAAAATATTTTTGTCGTTTTCTCAATCCAACAATAATTCCGTTGTAGGGTCCACCAATAATTGTGTCGTCGTACAAATACTCCCCGACAAAAATAATATTCTCCGACCAATCGAATATAATACAACAACTTGCATACTTTGCAAAATTTATAAATACTACCCACAACTATAACATTATCTCAAATTCACACCATAATATTTAAAAAAATATTTCGAAAAAATTAAATTTTTATTCATAAAATCTGGGGTTTCACACAATCCCTAAGAGATGGAACTAACTGGGCTCCTCTTAAATAGGAGTACTGGTGACCATCTGTGGTGCGGTCGATCTCGGAAAGGAAAGTCACACTCCTCTCCACAACTCCATACAGAAACAAGTCCCAAGACACCAAAAAATAGTAGGGAAAACACGCAGATCAACGATCCATTTTGAAATATTCTGAGACAACTCAATGTCCATCCATTAAAGAGGAATTCAGAATACATCAAGATCACAAGCCCTGAAGAAACAGGCAAATATCAAGCAGGCAACAAGGCATAACTAAAAAGGAAGTGATCAAAAATAGATATCCCTGCTATATATAATGATGTTTGATATATACAATATGAACTGTACATGACAAAATGGCTAAGCTAGTCTGTGCAGGAAAATACAAGCTCATCTACAAATCAGTGTATATCGCCCAACATGGCATCTCTCTCAGAAGAAGGAGGTAGTGTTATGGTCTCCTGCACAAGGGTATCCACACGAGCTAACAGATCTACAGCCATCTACATGGTGGCGATGTCCTCATCAATATATGCACTCATCTCTGCAATCATGCCAGTAGTGAGGGACCTCACTGTGGTACTATCTGTAACGGCTACATCCCAGGCAAATATAGTGACATCCTGCTCAACTATCATGGCATCTCTAGCTGATCTGGCCTCATCCTGCTCCTCAATAGCAGTATCTCTATGTGCTAAGACATCGTCTCTCTCTAATAGAGCAGCATCTCTCCCATCAATAGCGGTTAACATTAGGGCTCTAGCTTGATCCCTCTCAAAGGTCATCTAATGAAGACTCTGCTCGAAGTACTATGCTGAATGCTGGATCGTAACAGTGTTAGTACTAGGAGGATCTAAACGAGCTGCTGGCAACCTAAAGAATGGCTCATCCTCGGTGTGGGAATCAACGTCCTCCATGGGCTCTCCACTATCTGAATCAATACTCAACATTGTAGATACTGCCGCAGCGGATGAAGTCTCTGTCTCTATCCACGCAAAATACTCTAGCGAATAGCCCGGATGGCTAACAGAAAAAGCAGCTATCTAGCACTGATCCCAACAAGCATACACCCGGGATCGGTCCTCTGCTGACAAATGGCGAGAAGCTAAACGCTGACCTAACGCACCCTTAAAAGGATAAAAGTCTTGAAATTGGTCAAACTGTGATATCACGGCCAGTGGGTGATAGGTAGTCATGCCCCTCAAACCAGCCAGAGGAAGATAATCCATGCCAGGAGTGTGAGTAATGAAGCTATAGGGTGAGCTAAGCCCTGAGCACGGCAGGATGCCAAATGGATCTCTGATCCCTGCCAAGAAGACCGACCATGACATAGCATCTGTACACTCCGACGGCTGAAAGGAGTAAGACATAGCTATATCATGGGTGAAGCAGTACCCGTGTCGACAGAAAGTGTCAATCGGTCTTAAGTGTGACATAAACCACACGTATAACATGACCGAACTACCTGTAAAGACCCCTACAGGGTAGGTACTTCAGAACGTGGCCGACCTCAACGTCTCTGCCACGATCATCAAGATGATGGTATGACCCTCCCTGAGAGCTCTCACTGCCATAATGACACCTAAGTCCATCTCGTCCATATATCATGGCATGTACACATACGCCACCACGCACATCACGAATACATCCATTCTGGCCAATTGTTACTAATCCTCTGGTGTGGTGAAATCCCCAGAATGTCGTGCATAGTTGTCCACCGAGCCAAACCCGTCCATTAGGAAACACTGGGGCAATACATGGCCGGATGTAATCTTATCCTCTACTACTCTATGTCGTAACTCGGTGAGGGTCATGAACTGCTGGCGCATATCTCCGACAGCCATATAAGCGCAAGGTCTGTCTAAGGGCAAAGCCGTCAACTACTCGTACTCCTCCAATGTAGGAGTCAACTCTTGGGTACCAAATTAGAAAACCTATCTCTTCGGTATCCAATGCTCCAGCATACCCTCTATAAAGCCTACGGGAACCTGAAACATCAAGAGGGTCATAGAATGCTGTACAATCACCCTATCTGTAGGTGACATACAATCATACCACGTCCTCAGACGGGAAGCTACCAATACTGGTGGGGTATGATCTATGCAGCTAACTGTCAAAAAAGACATCTGTGTAGGCCGTGTCATAAGACCATCTAGGGGTCAATGCTGAATATCTCTGGACATAAATACATATGCATAACATGATAAATGCATGACAGATAATAGATGGCAATATGATGTAAGGAATGGAAAATAGTATATACATTCTTAAGTACATCATCATCTACATACATCATCTCTGTACAGCTAAAAATACAAGGAAATGGGGCACAAACGCCCTACTACTAATAGAGGTCAAATC
Source organism: Panax notoginseng (assembly GCA_016801055.1). Classification (NCBI taxonomy): domain Eukaryota; kingdom Viridiplantae; phylum Streptophyta; class Magnoliopsida; order Apiales; family Araliaceae; genus Panax; species Panax notoginseng. The sequence continues at coordinate 239,411,514 of CM029013.1, read as the reverse complement.
AGGGATAAAAATGCTACGCGATTAAGCAAAATAGCCTAAAATCCTGGTTTTCCTGGGCCAGACTGTGGCTTTCATATCATTCATTGGTATTCGCCCAAACATAAGGTATACTATACCGATTATCTCAGTAGTTACAGATCACATTCAGTAATACCGCACAAAGGTCCAATGTCGTCAGTTTGGGATCGTCATTCTCAAGTACAGATCCCCGACGGGGGTATCACGCATTTACATCTGTTGAAACAGAACCCCGATGGGGGTATCACGCATCAGTATCTGTTGATGCACAATCCCCGGCGGGGGCATCACGCATTCTGAAGTTCATAAACCCTGGTGAGGGTATCACGCATCTGCATATGTTGATGCACAATCCCTGGTCACGCGTTGTCATCTGTTGATGTTCACAGTCCCCGGCAGGGGCATCACGCTTTTTCATCCATTGATGTAATGTCAATGAAGGTCAAGCAACCTTGACATCATTTCAACTGTTAGCAAGTAAATCCAACAAAGCGTCGGAAGCCATCCGATGATTTCAGCCATTGATGCACACATCAGTGAAGATCAAGTAGATTCCCCGACGGGGGTATCACGCATCTGCATCTGTTGATGCACAATCCCCGATGGGGGCATCACGCATTCTCAAGTTCACTGTCCCCATCGGGGGTATCACGCGTTTCCAGCCGTTGATGCACATGTCAACGAAGGTCAAGCAACCTTGGCATCACTTCAGCCGTTGGCAAGTAAATCCAACGAAGTGTCGGAAGCCATCTGATGATTTCAGCCGTTGATGCACATGTCCACAAAGGTCAAGCAGCCTTAACATTTTCCCAGCAGGGATCTCATCCGTTGATATACATTTTAACGAGGGTCAGGCAATCTTGACAACACATACTGTTGGCAGTAACTCTAATAGAGCATCCTCATCGGGGAGGACCGATGATGGAATATGTTATACACATCCTCAATAGACATAACGCATCCTCACAGAGTCTCTTGTACATGAGAGATACATTTTCAGTGTAGGTCTATACCAAGGATTAAAGGCTTTGGTGACAATCCCAATGTCAACATCCTGGAAGTTTGTGGTAACTTTGGATCATACGTCCAAACAGTTTACCAGGATGGTCATGAATAACCCTGATCCCGGTAGAAGTCAAGGGGAGCTGGCAATCATCCCACTATATTGGAGAACAATCCAACAAACCACATACATTTACATCATGCTGTTGTACATTGCATCATGATTATCTTGCTACATTTCAAGTGTCTAGTATTATTTATCCTATCCATGCCATTGCATTACATGAATATGATAAAGAGGGACATCTATAGACACTTGAAATTTTCTGCATACTTGTTACTAATATTGTAGGAGGGCAGAATCATCTTTTAGAGATAACCCTGGAAGATAGCTCAGTTCAATCCCAGAGATAACCCTGGGATATCCAGTATTACCATCTCGGATATAACCCCGAGACATCCAGCTTAGACCTGGAAATACCACTGAAAGTTTCAACCTCAACCCCGAAAACAACACCGGGAGTTCTAGCTTTAACCTCGGAGATAAGCCCGAGGAATGAAGTTCAAATACCAGAAAACACACCGGAGAAGATCATGTCATCTCGGAGATAGCCCCGAGATACTCAGTCTCAGTCCTAAAAATCACATCTGGAAAGATAGCGTCAACCTCGAAGATAACCCCGAGGCATGCAGTTGTAGTTGTAGTTGCAGTTCCAGAGATAACCCCGAAAATACTTGTTTCAAATCCATGCAATCAGCTTCAAACACTCGGCAATGGCCCAGAGGCACTCATTTCCAAAGTCCGAAGATAACCCTGGGAAGTCAGGCACATCTCAGAAACAACACTGAGGATGGTCAACACCTGCAGCAGTCCAATCTCAGAGATAACCCTGAGCAACGACTGCTAAATTAACTAAAGCCGGAGATAATCCCGGTGAAGGGTAGAACCGTCATCTTGTCATCATAATTTGCGCCATCTCAATATTCATACATATATACCCAACAATGTCCTACAAGAACTAAAGAGCGCCAATCCCGAGTGACTACTACACAAGACAGCACATCGGATAGAATTTGAAGCTTGAAGACCAAGAGCATGGTCCCATCTTCTTGACTTCCTACAACCCCTAATCCCATGTCATTGTGTAGCTCTCGACAACAGCATGCTGAAAAAGGTCTTATACACCTCAATCGGATGCCCGGAGTAAAGTTCTGAAAGTTCAAGTGGACATCACGTTGCACACACGCACGTACTTCAAAACGGCGGGACCCGCCGAACTCAGGACACCCCAGGCAGTCGTAGGTACACCTACGGGTCCCCCCTCTATAAATAGAGGGCTTAGGCAGCCATTTTGGAAAGAGAAAAGGTGAGGAAGCCCTGTCTAATTTGCTCTGTACACCCTATAAACTGAGTGCTTTCTCATTTTAAACACTTGTGAACTAGTATATTGTTATATTTTTATCGGTGGGAGCCGAGTGTTCATCCCTTTAAAGCTATTGAAGTCTTCTTTGGCAGTTCACTGTAAGCCTTCTTACACATTTTAAAGCCTTTTCTCTGCTACTGTGCACACACAGTTCTTCACGTTGAAAGTCGTGTAGCGTGTGTATGCCCGAACTTCTGTCCGTGGATTTTATTTCTATGTGTCTATATATATATATATATATATATATATATATATATATATATATATATATATATGGACTAACATTATCGATTTATGCCTCGATTGAGCCTGGATTTTACATCCGGGGAGTTTATTTACTTGTAAACTTTCAGAACTTTGCGAATGAGTATAACATACCAGCCTCAGACAGATGGACAGAGCGAGAGAACAATTCAGATATTAGAAGATATGCTAAGAGCCTGTGTGATGGACTCTAAAGGAAATTGGGACGATCACCTACCACTTGTAGAGTTCGGCTACAATAACAGTTACCACGCTAGTATTGGCATGCCGCCTTATAAAGCGTTATACGGCAAAAAGTGCAGAAGTCCGCTTTACTGGGAAGAAGTTGGCGAAAGACAATTGCTAGGCCCAGAATTAGTACACCAGACAACAGAAATAGTCAAAGTGATCCGAACAAGACTGGTAGCAGCTCAAGATAGGCAGAAGAAATACGCCGATCCACATCGTAAAAATGTTGAGTTTGATTCGGGTAGTTATGTATTCTTGAAGGTCTCGCCCTGGACGGGAAAGATCAGGTTCGGAAAGAAAGAAAAATTAAGCCCAAGATTCATTGGACCATTTGAAGTACTGCGAAGAATCGGAGAAGTTGCGTATGAGATAGCCCTACCTCCAGCACTCGAGAATGTCCACAACGTCTTCCACGCTTCTGTATTACGACCCTACAAACCCGATTACAAGCATGTAATTGAATACGAACCCCTATATTTTGAAAAATACTTATCTTACAAAGAAATTCCTGTTCAAATTATCGACAAAAAAGAACAAGTTCTCAGAAATAAAGTAATACCTTCTGTTAAGGTAATTTGGAGGAACCGCAACGCTGATGAAGCTACGTGGGAATTCGAAGAGAATATGATGAAGAATTACCCTCAATTATTTACTTAAATTATGTGTAAGCGATTCTGGGGACAGAATCTTTGTAAGGGAGGGAGAATGTAACTGGTCGAATTTATTGAGTCGTGATTCTGGGGACAGAATCCTTTTAAGGGGGAAAGACGTGACAAACGAGATTTTATAATTTAATTTTAATATTTATTTAATTAAATAAATATTTTCTATGATTTAATTATTAGATTAAATAATTAATTGATGCAATTGTGATAGATTAATTTAATTATATGTGTTATATTTATTAAATTAATGTGGAGAATTTTTATTATTCAAAGTATGTAATTATGTGAGTTTATTGAATTAAAAAAAAATATTTAATAAGCCTAATATTATTTTATAATTAATGAAAAAATTAATTATATGACTATGTGAATTAATGAGAAATTATTATATTTTATTCAAATTAAATTAAATAATATATTTGAGTTATTGTATAAATGGGTGTGACATTATTAAACTATGGTATAAAGGATTTATTAAATTAAATGGTTTTGAGCCATTTAAGCCTTGCCAAATGAGGCCTTAGTGGAGGTTGAGAGCAGTTAACCCTTACTGGGTAATTGACCACCACTCTACGCTCAGTTTCTTTTATAAAATTAATACGTCATCTTTATTTCATTCTTTGCTAAGTCTAGAAAAATAATCAGAGAGAGATTTAGAATTGTCAGAGAGAAACTTAAGAGTTGTTTGATTTAAGAAGTGACTGAGAAAGGAGAAAGAATCATTCCTACTAATCTACACTATATGCTTTGGGTAATTTCTCCAACCCAATTTTTATTTACGTTGTTTAAGTTTTCATGAAAATGGCTTAAAATTTTGTTAAAACTTCTGTAATTGAAAAGGGTAGGGATTATGGGTTTATGTATGTGTTAAGATGTCATCATATCGTGTTTTATTATATATATTGTATAAACCATATCATCAGTTTCATGAAAATACGCCGTATATTGTTGCTACAAAATTACAGAGTATGAAAATATGGCCATATGGCCTTACGCACCAAATTCAATGCATCTACCAGAGGTTATATCGTAAATTTATGCTTGTAAAGAATTATATATATTAAAACGGAGAGACCAAACTTTAAATGAACGGATTCGGTGTTATAACGAACCCGTAGTGTTGATTTTCATGTTTTGTATTCAAAACTTTCAAAAAAATACAAAGAACAGTAAATTACATGTGTTGATTCTGTAAATTATATGTTTTAACTTGTTAAAATCATGCTAGAAGGGTTAAGTAGTGATTATATGTGTATTACATTGTTTGGGTATGTCTAATTTCGTGTAAAAATATATTAATTGGAGGTTTTAGCCATGTTCTGCAATTTTTCGCTAGTTGTAGAACTGTTACTGGTTCGTCGCGCCACGGCGCCAGTCCCGTGCCTTAATACCCGCGCCGCAGCGCCACCACGCCGCAGCTCCAAGAGTCAGGCCGCAGCGCCGCCGCACCGCAACGCCGAGAATAAGCACAACAGTGGCGCTGCAGCGCCACTCTCCAGAATGTTAAGACACAAAAATTTTAAAGTGTTCAAGTCCATGAATGAGATATTAACCTAAATTAATGAACATAAAAATATGTTAGAAGTATAATGAGATGTTAAAATAGATTCTTAACATGTCAATATTGCATTTAAGTGTGAATTGAATTATTGAATGCATAGTTAGCTTATTATTCGTGAGGTGTAAATTGTGTGACAATAAGTTTGATAAATTGACTAAGTATAGCCATAATCCGAGTTAGACAAAAAGAATGAACTTGTGATGATTAGTTACATTATAATTAACTAGTATTGTGAATATGAATGGTATATAGGATTAAATCAAGGAACGTGTATAATTAACGTGTAATCTACGCACGAGGCAAGTTTCCTAACCTTACTTGTTATCATTATTCAAGTTTATAAATTTCGTCGAGTAAATTCTCATTATTATTAATCAAGTTCAATTTGTTATATTAAAGATTATTTATCTTTTGAAAGTATGATTCTGTTATACAATAATTGTTCTATTGTATACCTCTCGAGATTGTTATTCAATTTAAATATCATTTATTGTTGCACCTTGTTAGACTAGCGAATCCTTATTGATTTAACTAGTCCATAGTTGTTGAACGTTCTAAATTTCAGAACCCTTATTAATTTATCCAAACCAAACTTCCTTTGGTGCGGACTCTAATGTCAAACTGAGATGAACAACCCTGTATAGGGATTACTTATGCGTTAGCGTTAAGATATTATGCACAGTATGGTACTAATGGCTGATCCTCCTAAGTACGAGAAGAAAAGTCCATAGTTTTATGACTGTTAAAGGATTCAAGTATAACCCTTGATACCTAGGACATAGTTCAAGGTCTTATGACCCTCAGAATTCTTTTGATTCTTGTTATTCATTCTTGATTCAAAAGTTGAGTTTTATTTCAGAAGTCTTTGTTTCACTCGCATGTTATTATATTGTTATACTTGTGGGCAATCGTGCTCACTCTTGCGTAATAATAACATTGCAGTTAAGAACGAAAGATTCGACGAGCCTTCTACTAGCAAGGGCAAGGGAAAGATTAACAAATGATGAAGACTTGTTATTTTATGTGATGTTAAACTTATGTGTTAAGACTTATGTTAACGTTGTGTAAGACTATAAATTGTTTATGTTTCCGCAGTTAAGATTTAAGGTTAGTATAACCTGGGATTGATGTATTTAATTCAGATGATGTAACTCCTTAAGGAGAGGATTGATTTCTATCTATTAATGTTTTCATTTATTATGGGTAGATAGATATATGATTTTTGAATAGTGAACACCAAATCATGTGAAAATTTAAGTACCAGATTTGGGGGTGTCACAGGTTGGTATCAAAGCTGTAGGATATGAACCTTAGGTGGGGGAAAAATCTTAGGTAGTAGCCTTATAGGAGGAACATAGTGATGAAAAACTCTTATCGAGTTCCAAGAAATGAATTTCTTAATTCATTGAAGATAATAAAAGACTTTATATGCTTATGTGCTAAATTATGTGCTCATTAGTATGACTTAGTAACTGAAACTTGAAATGTGTTGTCAGGATGTCGGATGTTGGAGGAGCTAGTCGAGCTGGGGAGGAGGAACCCCGAGTATTCCCCGAGATATTCATGTTGTCAGGGAGCAATTAGTACATAGGGAGCCATCTCCGTTGATCACTGTTGTTGGCCAGGAGCATGAGCCTGAGACTGATCCAGAGGAGGATCCTGAGGAGGAAGAGGAAGAAGAGGAGTTCCCATCGAACTCCATTGATGCTGAGATGTACGATGAGCTATATGACCGTAACGTAGAGTTACATGATACTGTTCAGGATCTGACTGAGCGGGCGATTATTCAGCAGATTACCATCGAGCAGAAATATAGAGAAGTTGTGACCCTCCACACAAGACTAGGAAATGTAAAATGGGATTTGGTCCATGAGAAGGGTCAAACCAAGGAAAAGTCCGAAGAGATAGAGAAGTTGAAGAAGGAACTGAAGGAAAGTTCAAAAAGGCTGACCATAGCCGAGGAGGGCTGCGTGAGAGAATCACGTCGTGCTAATCTTGCAGAAGAGGATTGTCGTGTAAAGAAGGCTAAGCTTGGGAAGACGTACTCTACACTTAGTAATGCAATGGATGAGGCCCAGGATCAAGTTTTGAGGTACCCAATCCAGTTCTAAGGACTACCATCATACATGCTGGATCGCAGGACGATGTCTCGAATCATGGAAGAGGAACGTAGCAGGGCTATTCAGTGCCTTAACAGGCAGTGATAGGATTTGTTTAATTATGTGAAAAACTTATCTGGTATTTAGATGAAAATTCCGAGGTGTTTATGAAAGAAGGAATATTTTAATGTTTTAAATCCTATAGATTCCAATCTTGGGATAGTTGATGTAAATAGCAGTGATGCTATCATTTGATGTTAAAACTTTTGATTAAATTAATATATCAATTTGTTTAAGAAAGTGTGTTAAGTGATTATGTTAAATTGTTGAGTTAAGCCTTAATTATTTAGAGAATTTAATAAAGATCTAATAAGCGTATATTTTAACAAAAATATGCCGCCGAGAAGAAGACAAACCCGTCAACCGGCTTAGGAAGAATCAACGAACAACAACAACGCCAATGCTAACCCCGTTCAGCAATTGATAAATTTACTAGCGGAAGCAATGAATAATCAACCTCAAGCTCCACCGAATACAACATTCAAAGATTTCAAGGCAGTGGGATGGCAGAATTTAAAGGTTCCATGAACCCGATAGAAGCTCGGACTTAGGTTATGGAGATGGAGAAGGTTTTCGATGTTGCTAGAGTCAGAGAGGATCAAAAGACCGCTTTCGTAACGTTTATGCTGAAATTCGAAGCCAGTTATTGGTGGCAAGCAAACAAGGTCCGTGGAGGAGAAGGTATGATCACATGGGAGAGGTTCAAGGAAATGTTTTTCGAGATGTATTTCCCGACCAGTTCGCAGAACCAAATGGAGGTTCAGTTTCTAGAGTTGAAATAGGGGAATATGTCCGTACCAGACTATGCGGCAAGATTCAATGAGTTGGCTAGGTTTGCCACATATCAAGTGCACACGGATGAGAGGAAAGCAAGAAGGTTCGAACAAGGACTGAAGCCGTGTTGTATAGTAAGGTGTCGATGTTTCAGTTGAAGACATTCGTCGGGGTACTAGAGAAAGCCATACTTGCTGAAGGTGGAAGCGATGCAGTAACCAAATATAATCAGGATCAGAAGAAGAAGAAGAAGAAGAATGAAAATGAAGGAATCAACAAGGCTAGTGGAAGCAACACAGGAGGTAGTAGTAATCAGAAGAGAAGGTGGTCTGACATCTCATCATCTGGAAATCAACAAGGAGGTTAGAAGAAAAGGATCGAAGCATGCTCGACCTGCGGGAAAGCTCATTTAGGAGTTTGTATGAAAGGTAAACGAGTGTGCTACAATTGTGGTCAGGAAGGCCACATAGCACCTAACTGTCCTAACCCAAAGAAGGGTGCCTGCTTCACTTGTGGCTCAAAGGATCATCTTGCAAGGGACTGTCCTAAGAAGGGATCTGGAGTAGCAGGATCAGGAGGAAACCGGGGAAATAGAGGTGGAAGCGCTCTGACCATCACAGGACCAACCGCGACCAACTGACCAACCGCCAGGACTTTCAATATGACGGTGCAAGATGCAGTGCAGTCGCGTGATGTGGTGTCAGGTATCATTCCGATCAATAGAGTTAATGCTTATGTATTATTTGATTCGGGTGCTACTTGTTCATTTATATTCGATGATTTTGCTAAGAATTTAGAATTACCTAAGGATGAGTTGGAACACCCCATGAACATAGAAATCGTGAATAGAGAAATAATCTATGTTAAGTACGTGCATAAGAACTGTAGAGTGGACATTAAGGGTAATATCATGAACGTAGATCTTATCTCTATTCGACTTGGGGAATTTGACGTTATTTTGGGTATGGACTGGTTATTTAATTACGGGGCTATAATTGATTGTCAGAAGAAGCGTATTAACCTTATGACTCCGTTAAAGATTGTGTTTTATGGTAGCAAGTCGCCTAGACAAACGAGTTATCTGACGATGAGGCAAGCCAGGAAGTTGCTAAGACAATGTTGTGTAGGATATTTAGCTTACATAGTCGACAGTCGTAAAGAGAATCCGAAAGTAGAGGAGATACCGGTAGTGAGAGACTTCGCCGACGTATTTCCAGACGATTTGCCAGGACTTCCGCCAGATAGAGACGTTGATTTTGCGATCGATTTGGCGCCAGGAACTGCTCCAATATCGAAGGCACCATACCGAATGGCACCAGTAGAAATGAAAGAATTAATGGTACAACTACAAGAATTACTGGATAAGAAGTACATTCAACCGAGCGTATCCCCGTGGGGAGCGCCGGTGTTGTTTGTGAAAAAGAAGGACGGAACGATGCGGCTCTGCATTGATTATAGAGAACTGAATAAGGTCACGATTAAGAATAGATATCCATTATCGAGGATCGATGATCTGTTTGATCAATTGAAGGGAGCGAAATACTTTTTCAAGATAGATTTGAGGAGTGGTTATCATCAACTGAAGGTGAGACCAGAGGATGTACCGAAGACAACGTTCAGAACACGATATGGTCACTACGAATTTTTAGTAATGTCATTTGGTCTAACGAATGCTCCTGCAGCATTTATGGGACTAATGAATGGTGTGTTCAAGTCGTTTTTGGACAAGTTCGTAGTGGTATTTATAGATGATATTTTGGTATATTCGAAAACCAAGGAACAACATTAAGAGCATTTGAGATTAACGTTGGAAGTGTTGAGAAGGGAGAAGTTGTATGCCAAGTTTTCGAAATGTGAATTTTGGATCGAGCGGGTACAATTACTTGGGCACGTGATCGATAAAAATAGAATTTCGGTAGATCTATCCAAAGTCGAAGCCGTGATTAACTGGGATCAGCCGAGGACGTCGTCGAAAGTAAGAAGTTTTCTTGGATTGGCAGGATATTACAGAAGATTCATTCAAGACTTTTCCAATATCTCAACTCCGTTAACGAATTTGACTCGAAAAGCTGTGAAATTTGTTTGGACGGAGAAGTGTCAGGAAAGTTTTCAAGAATTGAAGAAGAGGTTGAGTACAACACCTGTGTTGTCTCTTTCGAACGATACAGGAAATTTTGTTATTTATAGTGATGCGTCGCATAAAGGACTTGGCTGTGTGCTAATGCAAAACGGCAGAGTCATTGCATATGCATCACGACAATTGAAAGATTACGAGAAGGGATATCCAACCCACGACTTGGAGTTAGCTGCAGTGGTTTTTTCGTTGAAAATCTAGAGGCACTATCTCTATGGGGAGAAGTGTGAAATATATACAGACCACAAAAGTCTAAAATATTTTTACACAGAAAGAATTGAATATGCGCCAAAGAAGGTGGTTGGAATTAATTAAGAACTACGATTGTGAGCTTTTATACCATCCGAGTAAGGCAAACGTGGTTGTCGACGCCTTAAGTAGAAAGGGTCGGGAGAAGTTGATGATGTTGACTGCTCAAAAGGAGTTAATTTCGGCCATGGAGAAGTTTGAATTGGAAGTGAAGTATCCTAAGGAAATTGATGAAAATCTGTTTCAAATACAATCTGGTACAACCCTACTGGATAAAGTTAAGGAGGCTCAACTTCAGGACGAAAAATGTAAAAAGGTGAAAAAGAAGATATCCGAAGGAACTGAACCAAGATTCAAGATGGATAAGGAAGGAATACTAAGATTCGAGAACAGAATTTGGGTACCGCCAGTAACAGAGATTAAGGAAGACATTTTGAGCGAGGCTCATAGCTCACGATATTCGATTCACCCTGGTAATACCAAGATGTATCAAGATCTTCGACAACATTTCTGGTGGCCAAATCTGAAACGTGATGTTGCGAAATGTGTTGCCAAGTGTCTGACCTATCAGAAAGTGAAAGCAGAACATCAGAGACCGAGTGGATTGCTACAACCGTTGGAGATCCCAGAATAGAAATGGGAGCATATTACAATGGACTTCATGGTTGGCCTTCCGACAACTCAGAAAGGCTATGACGTAGTATGGGTTATTGTTAACCGACTGATGAAATCCGCACACTTCCTTCCGATCAAAATTAGATTCAACTTAGATCAGTTAGTGAGGTTATATGTGAAAGAGATTGTTTCGTGACACGTAGTTTCGGTGTCAATTGTTTTCGATAGGAATCCGCGCTTTACATCAAACTTCTGAAAACGTCTACAGGAATGCATGGGTACGTAATTGCGAATGAGTACAGCATACCAGCCTCAGACAGATGGACAGAGCAAGAGAATGATTCAGACATTAGAAGATATGCTAAGAGCCTGTGTAATGGACTTTAAAGGAAATTGGGATGATCACCTACCGCTTGTAGAGTTTGGCTACAACAACAGTTACAACGCTAGTATTGGCATACCGCCTTATGAAGCGTTATACGGCAGAAAATGCAGAACTCCGCTTTACTGGGATGAAGTTGGTGAAAGACAATTACTAGGCCCAGAAATAGTACAGCAGACAGCAGAAATAGTCAAAGTGATCCGAACAAGACTAGTAGCAGCTCAAGATAGGCAGAAGAAATACGCTGATCCACATCGTAAAAATGTTGAGTTTGAATCGGGTAGTAATGTATTCTTGAAGGTCTCGCCCTGGAAGGGAATGATCAGGTTCGGAAAGAAAGGAAAATTAAGACCAAGATTCATTGGACCATTTGAAGTACTGCAAAGAATCGGAGAAGTTGCGTATGAGGTAGCCCTACCTAGCTCCAGCACTTGAGAATGTCCACAACATCTTCCACATTTCTGTATTACGACCCTACAAACACGATTACAAGCATGTAATTGAATACGAACCCCTAAATTTTGAAAAAGACTTATCTTACGAAGAAATTCCTATTCAAATTGTCAACAAAAAAGAACAAGTTCCCAGAAATAAAGTAATACCTTCTGTTAAGGTAATTTGGAGGAACCACAACGCTGATGAAGCTACGTGGGAACTCGAAGAGAATATAATGAAGAATTACCCTTATTTATTTACTTAAATTATGTGTAAGCAATTCTGGGGACAGAATCTTTGTAAGGGAGGAAGAATGTAACGGGTCGAATTTATTGAGTCGTGATTCTGGGGACAGAATCCTTTTAAGGGGGGAAAGATGTGACACACGAGATTTTATAATTTAATTTTAATATTTATTTAATTAAATAAATATTTTCGATGATTTAATTATTAGATTAAATAATTAATTGATGCAATTGTGATAGATTAATTTAATTATATGTTTATATTTATTAAATTAATGTGGAGAATTTTTATTATTCAAAGTATGTAATTATGTGAGTTTATTGAATTAAAAAAAATATTTAATAAGCCTAATTTTATTTTATAATTAATGAGAAAATTAATTATATGACTATGTGAATTAATGAGAAATTATTATATTTTATTCAAATTAAATTAAATAATATATTTGAGTTATTGTATAAATGGGTGTGACATTATTAAACTATGGTATAAAGGATTTATTAAATTAAATGGTTTTGAGCCGTTTAAGCCTTGCCAAACGAGGCCTTAGTGGAGGTTGAGAGCAGTTAACCATTACTGGGTAACTGACCACCACTCTGCGCTCAGTTTCTTTTATAAAATTAATACATCTTCTTTATTTCATTCTTTGCTAAGTCTAGAAAAATAATCAGAGAGAGATTGAGAATTGTCAGAGAGAAACTTGAGAGTTGTTTGATTTAAGAAGTGTCTGAAAAAGGAGAAAGAATCATTCCTACTAATCTACACTGTACGCTTTGGGTAATTTCTCCAACCCAATTTTTATTTACGTTGTTTAAGTTTTCATGAAAATGGCTTAAAGTTTTGTTAAAACTTCTGTAATTGAAAAGGGTAGGGATTATGGGTTTATGTATGTGTTAAGATGTCATCATATCGTGTTTTATTATATATATTGTATAAACCATATCATCAGTTTCATGAAAATACGCCGTATATTGTTGCTACAAAATTACAGAGTATGAAAATATGGCCATATGGCCTTACGCACCAAATTCAATGCATCTACCAGAGGTTATATCGTAAATTTATGCTTGTAAAGAATTATATATATTAAAACGGAGAGACCAAACTTTAAATGAACGGATTCGGTGTTATAACGAACCCGTAGTGTTGATTTTCATGTTTTGTATTCAAAACTTTCAAAAAAATACAAAGAACAGTAAATTACATGTGTTGATTCTGTAAATTATATGTTTTAACTTGTTAAAATCATGCTAGAAGGGTTAAGTAGTGATTATATGTGACAACCCGAGAATTTTGAATATTTTTAAAATTTTTATTAATTGATTTAAGGTTCAATATTAGAACCTAGACATAAAATAAGTGTATGCGTATGATATTTTTGAGAAGGAATTTTGAGGATTTCAAAATTATGTTAAGGATTTAGGTGAATTATTCAGGATTAAGGGAATACGTGAATATATTATGTGAATATGGTTATGTATGTGTACAATATGTGGTTAAAGGTCAAGGGTTGACCAGATAAACGATATCTGTAACAAACCCTAATCGTATATTAAGAACGTCAGCGTTCGGTTAGAAAACCCTAGCGATTAACAAGAAACCATAAAACTGGTTCTAAAAACCCTAATTTCAGTTCCGGGAATCCGAAACACTTATTCGGTGTATGAAACCCTAATTTTTGGATTGTAAACCCTAATGCATGATTTTGACCCTAATTACTAAATTAGCATTTTAATTTGGAATTATTAATCCTAATTAGCATGATTTAAATTATGATTAAAAAATTTTAATATAATTAGAAAATTCTAATTATAATTTATAAATATTAATTTTTATTTTTGAAAACCTAATTTGGAAATTCTAAAATTTAATTTCTAAAACCTAAGGGTTCAAACCCTAAACCCTAAAGGGTTCAAACACTAAACCCTAAGGGTTTGCATCAAATGACAATTATAGAAATAAAATTGTATGGAAATGACTAAAATGCCCTTTTCTTAAACTTAAGCAAAAGATTTTGCAAATCTTGTGAGTCATCACCCTAATGTTTATCTCATATGCTCTATATCTATTTTATATTAGATAGAAACTCACGGAGACTGAGTTTCTGTGCAACCCAGATCTCGTCTGACAACCATTTTGAAGGCTCGGATCTTGCACGTGTTTAGTTGTTCAGCTAAGTTATGGTTTTCATCTTGTAGCCTGACATAAGGACTACCCAATAATGCTCTTAGAACAACCAGATACATAACTGAATCATAGATAATGGTGGTCAAACGATCGTTGACCAAATGACCGGATGAAGATTCTGGGAAAACCCAGATCTTCAAAGACCATTTCCTGACCCCTAGTTTGACCGGCCTTGATAACTTAGATCTGTTGTTGTTAAGATGATCTGATGTTATGTCGTTATACACTGTCATGTATTCTACACTATTGGACCACTAGATTACACAAACTAAGTCTAGGAGGTTATGATTTAAAGCTTCAAAATAGGTACCTTGGCTGTTCTTCATTTCTGGGTAACCCAGAAAATGAAGAATAGGCCTGACATGATTTTTAGAGGCCGATATCTCTTTGTTGTGAACTTGTGATGTATGATTTCCATGAAACTTGATTCTAGTTGAAGTGCTACACATATACTACAATCATAATATAAAGTATCAACCCAGAAGCAACAAGAACACGGTTATAAATTTGGTCAAACCACCTACCTTGTCTATTGACATGCGTTTCTGGGCAGGCTCAAGAACAAGCCAAGAATACCTATAGCAACGTGTCTGTCGCTATAGGCCTCTTTAGCAACAGTTGGTTTTAGAAATTAATTATTTTAATTAATAAATAGATAAAAATAGTTTTTAATTATTAAAAATACAAAATAAATTCCAAAAAAATATTTTAAATTCTAAAAAATAGTTTTTAATTATTTTGAGTATATTTCATAAATATTTAATATTTTTAGAATATAAATGGTATTTAATTTATTTAATTATAATATTAAATAAATTATTTAAAAATAATTTTAATACATAAAAAATCATGAAAAATAATATTATGGCATAAGAAAATATTTGAAGATATTTTCAGTGACTTTTGATATTTTGTGATGAATTTCATTAATTAATTGATATTAATGATAATTAGTTTATTTAATAACTATATTAAATAAATTATGGAAAAATAGAATTAATGTTTTATAAATCATATAAAAATGATTTAAGTGTTATAAAAATATTTTAATTTATAAAATATAACTTTTGATATTTTGTCATGAAAATATTAATATTTTAATATTAATAGTAATTATCGGATAATGAATTTAATTATTTAAAAATTATATAAAGGTGATTTTAAAGTATTAAAAATACTTTGTGATATTATAAATATATTATAATATTATGACATGTATTTCATTAATATTTGATAATAAATAAATATTAATGATAAAAGAATTATGTGGTATTTAAATTATATAAATACGATTTTAATGATTGAAAAAATCAAGATAAATAGTAATAATTATCCGAAAATTAGTACGAGCCTATGAAAAATAATTGGACTGTTAATAAATAATGGTTAAGTGTTTAGACAGAGTTTAATTGAACTTAGACTTGAAGAATTGTCCGACTAGACCGTCGGGACGTTAGAACTTTGTCGAATTCAACTCAGACTGCAAAGGTTTGACTTGATACCGAGTCTTATATGTGTTATAGACTGATAAGGTTATGTGTTATATGTTATGTGTTTAGGTTATTCTATGTATATCAATATATATAATAGTATTATATTATGATGATATTATTCTAATATTGGAGATCTATATTACTAATATTAGGTCTTCGGATAAAGCGATATAAATTGCATAGCGATAATCAACGGTTCAGGCAAGTTTATTTTTACTTAACTCTTCTAAGAGTTATTTCATTCGGATATGCTTATGGTTAATCATTGCTGATTACCATGTAGAATTGTACTATGTACATATTGCATGTATAATTCAGGTATGAAAGGCTGATCACCTTCATTACCGTTTGGTCCAGATATATTTGTTCATGTATAATATTTGTTCAGTCAAAAGCTTGTTCCTGCTAGTTCACAATTATATTGTTGAATTATAGCCAGCTTATTATTCAGACTCATTCAATCATGATATATCATTATATTATTGAACTTAAACTTGCTGGGCAACTTTCATGCTCACCCTTGCTATATCATAATAAACATTGCAGATTAATGCGAATGCGTCGGATACAAGGAAAGGTTAAAGACAGTTTCAGCTTAAGGTTAATGTGTGCGATTAGATTTGTAATAGTATAGTTTGATAATAATATTATATATTAGTTAAGTTATGAATTGTGATTAAGTTAAGGTTACTCGACCTTGGGGAAAAGTATGTAAGTTTAATGTATAAACAATTTATGTTTATATCTTCCGCAAAAATAGTAATAGTTGTATAGAATGATCGAACCGGATCCGCGATGATTCGGGACCTCAGATTTGGGGCCCTCATAGTTGGTATCAGAGCTGTAGGTTATGAACCTTAGGTAGTAATACCTGAGACTAATAACCACAGTGATTAGGATAAGTACTAACTCAAATAGAGTTAGTTGGTCGGTAAGATTCAAGGACGAATCTCGGCGAGTTATAAGATATAAAGTTCCCTAACTCTGATAATAAAGTTAAACAGTAATGGTGAATAGATGGAGTCTAAAAGACTAAAAGTACATTGATAGGAAATCATAAAACCAAACGATCAAGATATAGAAATGAATCGTAACATATATGATGAGATCATCCCGTGATCTGATAAAGTGATAGCAGGGAGAAGAATCAATCTGATGATTGGAAAGTTTATAGCAAGATTGCTGGGTGTCAGTTGTACTATGAATTGGTACAGATTCAGGAAAGGATTATGAATATGAGTTAAATGAAATTCGTATTGAAAAGGGGGTTAGTGTTAGGTGTGGATTCAATTGAGGATTCATGTTGGCAGCTGAGTTGTATGATTCCTTGTGTGGGCGGGGAATTGTACTTGGTGTAACAACTACTTAGTTCTGATAATGATAATCATTGAAATGTTTGTGTCGCGCTATTTTCTATATGTATATTAAGAGGGTGATTCCTTTCTCATGTGTATAACAGATAGATAGGTCATAGGTAGAGGATATAAGGTTAAGTACGAGTTCTTAAAACTCATACTTATGTGACATTCTTGACTCATAGTTATATGAAATGTTTATGAACCCCTCAGCAAATGGACGCCAAAGGTCTGACTAGGACAAGTTCTTAAACTCATATGATTGTGGCAAGTAAATGAACTCATAAGTGTGGTTTTACGAACTGGGCATAATTGAGTGTAAATGGAGAATTAAGGATTATAGGAACAGATAGATTGTTAATCAAATGATTATTAGGGAAGAATTAAGTTTTCCAAAACTCCTAGCAATGCTAGACTTCGGAATGTTGACATCAAGCTAAATATGCACTATGTGCTTTTGAAAAAAATAAATATGTAGACTCGTAATCATTTTTGAAACGGTTTAAAGTATTGTCTATGCTACTTATTTTAGCTAGACACAAATGATTTAAAATATCAAAATATATTTTATTTATCACTTATGTACCATGTAACCTGGTGCAGAGATGATAAAAAGTAGATGGAGTTGTAAATACAGGAATACTTAGTGTGAATTTGATCTAAAATTGTTATTCCACTATTGTATGATGTGTTATGACAAAGTTATATAATGACGGCATCCTCAAATGGACTGTTAATACAGTACAGCATCATGACGTCATTCTCGAAAATATTTTCAAAAATTTTAATTTGCCAACGGGGTTTGGCTACACTTAAATAATTCGATTGAATTGAATTATTGATATGAGTCTATGCTATTTGATTCAGCTAGACAAACATTTATAAAACGCTAAGAGTTCTTTGAAAAAAAATTCCCGAACTAAATTCTTTTGGTGCGGAATCCAATAAGACTGAGGTAAAAGTTTATGCGCCCAAGGCGAATAAGAGGAATAAATTGTTCCGACATGCGGTACTTGGCCAGTACAGGGCATATCGGGCTAATCACCCTTTATGTCTGTAAGTTATGACGGTTTGCGGATGAATTTCCATAAAACCCTTGTGAAAATGACAGACAAATAGTCTATATGACCCCTCAGCACAATTTGATAACTTTTACTCTTGTTAGTGGTGTATTGGGTAGCATGTGATAATGTGTGTGAAGGGTGTAAGAAGTATGGTGTAAGGTGTAAGGTAAATTTTGGGGACGAAATTTTTAGAAGAAGGGGTGAATGTGACAACCCGAGAATTTTGAATATTTTTAAAAATTTTATTAATTGATTTAAGGTTCAATATTAGAACCTAGACATAAAATAAGTGTATGCATATGATATTTTTGAGAAGGAATTTTAAGGATTTCAAAATTATGTTAAGGATTTAGGTGAATTATTCAGGATTAAGGGAATACGTGAATATATTATGTGAATATGGTCATGTATGTGTACAATATGTGGTTAAGGGTCAAGGGTTGACCAGATAAATGATATTTGTAACAAACCCTAATCGTATATTAAGAACGCCAGCGTTCGGTTAGAAAACCCTAGCGATTAACAAAAAATCCTAAAATCGGTTCTGAAAACCCTAATTTCAGTTCCGGGAATCCGAAACACTTATTCGATGTATGAAACCCTAAATTGGGAACTTAATGGCGTAAGTGTAAATAATTATAAGATTAATTAGGGTTAATCTTAACAAATTGGTTAGAAAACCCTAAATTTAAAATTTGAAACCCTAATTTCTAATTTAGGAACCTTAATTTGTAATTAGGGAAAGACCGATTGTTAGTTTAATAATTTTAATGTTAATTAGGAAATATTAATCCTAATTTTCAAGTTATTAGTAATTAGCAACCCTAATCTAATTACGAAATCTAATTTCTAAATTAGAAAATTATTTTTCTATTAGAAACCCTAATTTTTGGGTTGTAAACCCTAATGCATGATTTTGACCCTAATTACTAAATTAGCATTTTAATTAGGAATTATTAATCCAAAATAGCATGATTTAAATTATGATTAAGAAATTTTAATATAATTAGAAAATTCTAATTATAATTTATAAATATTAATTTTTATTTTTGAAAACCCAATTTAGAAATTCTAGAATTTAATTTCTAAAACCTAAGGGTTCAAATCTTAAACCCTAAGGGTTCAAACCCTAAAACGAAGAGACCAAACTTTAAATGAACGGATTCGGTGTTATAACGAACCCGTAGTGTTGATTTTCATGTTTTGTATTCAAAACTTTCAAAAAAACAACAAGAACAGTAAATTACATGTGTTGATTCTGCAAATTACATGTTTTAACTTGTTAAAATCATGCTAGAAGGGTTAAGTAATGATTATATGTGTATTACATTGTTTGGGTATTTCTAATTTCGTGTAAAAATAAATTAATTGGAGATTTTGGCCATGTTCTGCAATTTTTCGCGAGTTACAAAACTGTTACTGGCTCACCGCGCTGCGACGCCAGTCCCGTGCCTTAATACCTGCGTCGTAGCGCCACCACGCCGCAGCGCTAAGAGTCAGGCTGCAGCGCCTCCACGCCGCAGCGCCGAGAATAAGCACAATAGTGGGCCGTAGGGCCACTCTCCAGAATGTTAAGACACAAAAATTTTAAAGTGTTCAAGTCCATGAATGAGATGTTAACCTAAATTATAGAACATAAAAATATGTTAGAAGTATAATGAGATGCTAAAATAGATTCTTAACATGTCAATAATGCATTTAAGTGTGAATTAAATTATTGAATGCATAGTTAGCTTATTATTCGTGAGGTGTAAATTGTGTGACAATAAGTTTGATAAATTGACCAAGTATAGTCATAATTCGAGTTAGACAAAAAGAATGAACTTGTGATGATTAGTTACATTATAATTAACTAGTATTGTGAATATGAATGGTATATAGGATTAAATCAAGGAACGTGTATAATTAACGTGTAACCTACGCACGAGGCAAGTTTCCTAACCTTACTTGTTATCATTATTCAAATTTATAAATTTCGTCGAGTAAATTCTCATTATTATTAATCAAGTTCAATTTGTTATATTAAAGATTATTTATCTTTTCAAAGTATGATTCTGTTATACAATAATTGTTCCATTGTATACCTCTCGAGATTGTTATTCAATTTAAATATCATTTATTGTTGCACCTTGTTAGACTAGCGAATTCTTATTGATTTAACTAGTCCATAATTGATGAACGTTCTAAATTTCAGAACCCTTATTGATTTATCCAAACCAAACTTCCTTTGGTGCAGACTCTAATGTCAAACTGAGATGAACAACCCTGTATAGGGATTACTTATGCGTTAGAGTTAAGATATTGTGCACAGTATGATACTAAGGGCTGATCCCCCTAAGTACGAGAAGAAGAGTCCATAGTCTTATGACTGTTAAAGGTTTCAAGTATAACCCATGATACCTAGGACATAGTTCAAGGTCTTATGACCCTCAGAATTCTTTTGATTCTTGTTATTCATTCTTGATTCAAAAGTTGACTATTATTTCAGAAGTCTTTGTTTCACTCGCATGTTATTATATTGTTATTTCATTGTTATACTTATGGGCAATCATGCTCACTCTTGCATAATAATAACATTGCAGTTAAGAACGAAAGATCCGACGAGCCTTATACTAGCAAGGGCAAGGGAAAGATTAACAAGTGATGAAGACTTGTTATTTTATGTGATGTTGAACTTATGTGTTAAGACTTATGTTGACGTTGTGTAAGACTATAAATTGTTTATGTTTCCGCAATTAAGATTTAAGGTTAGTATGACTTGGGATTGATGTATTTAATTCAGATGATGTAACTCCTTAAGAAGAGGATTGATTTCTATCTATTAATGTTTTCATTTATTATGGGTAGATAGATATATGATTTTTGAATAGTGAACATTAAATCATGTGGAAATTTAAGTACCAGATTTGGGGGTGTCATACGGACCTTTTCACAACTTGTTTTTTCAAACAAATCTCACCTAATATGAGAACACCAAAGAACAAGAACAGAAAAGGGACAAATAAAATTCCGACGTCGACAATATTTATATATATGGACTAACATTATCGAGTTATGCCTCGATTGAGCCTGGACTCACGTCCGGAGCATTTATTTGCTTTTATATATATATATATATACTTATATATAAACTGTTGTCGAACTTTGTTCGATGAACCTGAATTTTATATCCATATATATAAACTGTTGTCGAACTTTGTTCGATGAACCTGAATTTTATATCCAGAGTGTTTACTGTTTTATATATATATATATATATATATATATATATATATATATATATATATATATATATATATAAATACTTATATATATGTTGTTGCTATCAAACTATGTTTGATTGAGCCTGGATTTCACATCCGGTGTGTTTACCGTTTATATATATATACGGGAAGCTTCAAGAGCATAATTCTTAAATAGCATAATGCCTTAAGTAGTATAATTTTATCAAAACGACGCCGTTTTATAGGGACGCGGTGGCATTTTTGTAAATACGATATATATATATATATATATATATATATATATATATATATGGGAGAGGATCAAGAGTAGAACTCTTAAGTAATAGAACTCCCTTAAATAATAGAATTGTATCAAAACGACGTAGTTTTGATAAGACGCGGTGGCATTTTTGTAAATACGCGGTGGCATGGTATTTACAAAAATGCCACCGCGTCTTATCAAAAGTACGTCGTTTTGATACAATTCTATTATTTAAGGGAGTTCTACTACTTAAGAGTTCTACTCTTGATCCTTTCTGATATATATATATATATATTTATTTATTTATTTATATTTCAGTCTGGCCTGGAGTTTACTTCGCGGCCTTTTACCGCTTTATTTACATTTCAGTCTGGCCTGGAGTTTACTTCATGGCCTTTTACTGCTTTATTTATATTTCTGTCAGACCTGGAGTTTACTTCGTGGCCTTTTACAGTTTTATTTACATTTTGTCCCGCCTGGAGTTTACTTCGAGGCGGTTGATCGTCTTATTGCTTTATTTATATTTTCCAATCCCCCATGGAGGTGCTTCGTGGTGGTTGATTGGTTTTAACTGCTTTTTATTTACATTTCCAATCCCCCACGGAGGTGCTTCGTGGTGGTTGATTGGTTTTACTGCTTTATTTATATTTGCAATCCCCCATGGAGGTACTTCGTGGTGGTTGATTGTTTGCACACACACACACACACACACACACACACACACACACACACATATATATATATATATATATATATATATATATTGCTTTTATATATATAACTGTTTATAGCTTTCATACAAATTGCTACATCATGTGAGCCTAAGAATCATTTGATCACAGATTCAGTCTACTGAATCTAGATTCGGTTCCCGTGATGGACATTTTCAATTGTACACGGCTTGTAAATTATTCACGGTGTTCGAATTTTCTTAGATGGTTCTCATGCCCGCAAGGAGTTTGACACTGCTATGTATATTTTTTTCGCGAAGATGCTTTGCATCTCGAAAATAAAAGCAATCAAGCCGAACACCTAATAAAATGAAAGTATCAAAGGCCTCAATTACTATTGAGCACAAGGGTTTGAAAAATTTCTTTTTACAAAACATCACTACTATATCTTGTTAAAACTGAATTTTATACAGAAATTCAAACCCTTTGTATATGGTGCGAACGAGGCATATCACTACTTTCAAATAATTGCACATTAATCCACACACACACACATTCATATAACGGTTTAAATAAAAAGTGGCGGTCACTGTGGCAATACAAATGTCGGGGGGGTGCCTAACACCTTCCCTCCTCATAACCAAGTCCCCGGACCCTAACGAATCTCAGTTTCACAAACCCATTAAGCAGTGTCACGTCACTGGGTCAATGTACAAATCTTTTCTCGGTTGTGTTGGTACAACCATTTAAAAAATCAACTGGTGACTCTTACTGTCCAATCGTCGACATATACATGTCGGACCTTTTCACAACTTATTTTTTCAAATAAATCTCACCTAACATGAGAACACCAAAAGATAAGAACAGAAAATGGACAAATAAAAATCCCGACGTCGACATAGGGGTCCAGAAATTTTTTCTTTGCCTAGTAAATTTGATAGAATTGCATACCTATACATACATGGAATCATCAAAATCGATAATTAGCACAAGGTTAGACTCTGATATCACTGTTAGGTTTGTAATATACGCGAGCATATAATTAAATTGCATAAATATAGCGAAAACGCGATACAATTGGATTTTAAAATTGTATTACAAACCATCACCATGATCATCTTTGTGCACAATTATCATTTAAACGAACGAGACAGAGATAGAAAATCATACCATTGCAGAATAGTGCTTCCTCAGGTACGAGTTCAACTTCAATTCCTTCGCATTATCCTTGAATTCCACCGGTTAGATTCCTTCTTTTATCAACGTTAGCCACCCAAGTGTTTGGTCTTTAGAGGTGATCCACCAAGGCATAATATGTATTCAAGAATATGGGTGTTGGCAAAGTCCTAGTTTTTTATCTTTAGAGAATATGTAAACACTCTCCCAATAATTGGAAAAATAGTTGTGTAACCCCAAACCCATAATAAGACTCCTCTTCTTTATAAATATAGGTAACCCTCCTAAACCATTTAGGAATAGGGTTCTATTTTAATATTAAACTCTTTTAATTAATTAAACTCCTAATCTAATTAGAATTTATGAATGTACTTTTATTAATTAATTCTCAAACCCTTTTAAGAATTAAATAATAATAGTAATAATAATAATAATAATAATAATAATAATAAGACTCCTCTTATTAATTTATATTTAATATTTTCAAAATATAAAATAATAAAAATTAAGCTATTTAATTTAATCTATCACCATAGAGTAAATTAAATATACTTAACTTATTATTACGATTATATCATTTACTTAAATAAATATTTTTCTTTTGCAGTGTGACCTTTTAGGTTCTCCATATTAAACTGGTTGTGAATAAATAAATTATAACAATTCTAATCTTATTTAAATACATCAATTAAACCAATTAATTCATTTACATAAATAATAATTATTCTATAATAAGGGTAAGCCCTCTTAGGAATTAACGACTTTCTCGATAATATAGATTTCAACATTAATCATAAAAGAACCTTTCAGTGAATAGTTACCGTACAACTCAATCATTCTACCATAAATTGTCCCAATTAAATATAAGACATAGAATTACTGTCAAGTTTTATTTTATTTAATTATATGTATTTCAATTCTCAAATGTACAACTTTAAATAATGTAAATTAGAAATTCCTTTCTAATTTCATACTACCTTGGCCAAAGATTATTGAGTCATCATTTATTGAATCACATATGACATTCTCTCCTTTTACCAGAAGTAGTAGATTCTTTGTTAATCATTCACTATATCCATGTACAACTTATTATACTTAAGCATACCCTTTGATGAGTGAGTTTTATACCCATGAATTGAGTGCATTTGAGCTTTATCTTTTGGATGTTTTTAAGTGTTTGTGTCTATTCATGCATGTTTTACTTTGTTTTGTATGTATTGGGACAAAAGTTACTTGGATCGACGTTTGGGGTTGCTAGATTCACATTTTCGGCTTGCCATTTACACAGCAGCCACTTCAGGGTCAATTTTAACATTTCTTCGGATCTTATTTCGAAAAACTTAAAGAATAAAAGTTGTAGATCTACGTCTCCTCTTTCCGGAACATCTTGAATCATCAAAATCGGAGTTCGGACGAAGAAGTTATGGCCATTTTCCCAAAGGACGTCAGAGTAGAAAATTTTCAAAAAAGAGGCCAGCGTGGGGGCGCCCATTCCTTGCCTATTTCCAGCGCCGAGGCACAAGGGGGCAATGTTCCAGTGTCGTGAGCAGTGCTGGGGTGCTGGGCTCGGGCCTGGTCAAGTTGGCACGCATTTTGGGGCGAATTTTGACACTTTTTTACTCCAAATTGAATTGGGTTTTCTTCTAAGCTAAAAATTAGACTTGTAACCTATAAATACATGATGTAAGGCATAGAATAAGAGGGAGGAGATAGATTAGATTAGAAAAAACACTCCATTAGATTAGAACATAAATCCTAGTTTATATTGGATTGTTGGATATTGAAGTAACTTTAAAAACCTTGAAGATTCAAAGCAGGAGCAGAAGAGGAGTCTCAAGACTGCTGACAACAGATTCTATTCTCTTCTCTTATCTTACTTTCATCTTTTAATGTTTATTCAGTTGTGGATTCTTGATTTTAATTCAATAATTATGAGCTAAATTCTTGTTTAGGGTTGCAACGGATCTTATTGCGTAGTTTATTTTAGTATGCTTCTCTGTTAATTACTGTGATCTATTCTATGGATTGTCTATTATGATTGCTTATAATTGTTTAATTATCTAGCTAACAATTACCATGATAATTTATATGAATTTGGAAAATGAAATATAGATTTAGATCTGATCATAATAACATGTGATTGTGTTTTCTACATGGTGTTGGAATTCATGATTTGTGTTTAGGATAGGGATACACATTTACGCCGCATGTAATCTGATAGGGAACGTATGCTTTAAATCCTTTTTAATTGTAATTCAAATAGGAATATAGTGAATTAGTTAATTAGGGTGTTTGATTCAATTCTATCGACTGTGAATTTGGATTAATATATTTGTGATGCATCGAAAGGTGGTTATAAATACTACTACCTCCATTCCATAATAACTGTCGTTTTAGAAGGAAATTTTTTTCCCAATTTATTTGTCGTTTACAACTTTCTAGGAGAATAAATTATTTACTTTCATATATCACCCCTACCTTCTCTCATTGCCCCAAGAAATTTTTCTCTTGTATTAATAGTTTTCAACTTCCCATAAAGGGGTAGTGATGAAATTTCACACCAATTTTAATTAATAAATGATAGCACTAAATGACTTTCTTAATCCATGTGCATCAAGCTAAAGCGACAGTTATTATGGGATGGAGGGAGTAATAAGTTCCTAATTATCAATCCAGAATAGTGAGCATAATTAATGAGAAGTATTTTATTATAAGTGAAACAATAAGTGAAGTTTTGATCTTAAATCTCCATAACCTGATTTTCAACTAGTGGTAGTAGTAGTAGTTTAATTATAAATTTTAATTCACAACATTAAATCGATTGTTTAAATAAAATTAGTTTGGTTAAGAACTAGTACTTGGTGATTTTTATTAAATAATTCCTCGTAGGAACGATACTTTTCTTATCACTTTATTACTTGTTGATCGTGTATACTTGCACATATGTTTTGATTGTGAAATCGATCAACACCCTTTGATATACCCTAAGGGTCTTAAGGAATATGTCAAAACATAACTCATCATACACAAGATACTATAAAGATCTCAATTCCAATGATCACTTGTACTACCATCACTTAAGAAATTCCTATTGATAGATAAGTAAAACTCCACACGTTCAGTGAACTTATTCTCCAATAAGCACCTACATACTTACTTTAGTGTCTCCACACAAATGATTATGAGATCAATCATCCTCTTCTTAAGAGCAAACAAAGTATGTACCAATCTATCCAGATTCATTAATCCCTCTTTTAGTATCCAACGATTAGGAATGATTTTAGTTTTAAGCTTTCTAAAAATTT
Source organism: Panax notoginseng (assembly GCA_016801055.1). Lineage (NCBI taxonomy): Eukaryota > Viridiplantae > Streptophyta > Magnoliopsida > Apiales > Araliaceae > Panax > Panax notoginseng. The sequence continues at coordinate 239,384,621 of CM029013.1, read as the reverse complement.
AAATCTCATTAGCATTATCATCATTATAATTCTAAAAGCATTGCTCAAAACTATGGTTTTATCACATATAAAATAATAGCACCATGTAAATAAAATAAAATGCCTTTAATACATTATTTCTTTTATTAATAAATGAATAAGATTACAAAGTATATGTTGCATAATATCAAATATGATTAGCTTGTGTGCATATTACTTTCACGACACTATATTATATTCAGGCTGAATTAGCTGGGGGCAGGATATATAAGCCTGATATGAGATTTGACGGTCCAAGATGTTCATCTATGACACTTCGAAAAAGAGCAGCCCACTTCAGGCAATAACAACCCATTTCAGACCACAAACTCTAATGGTGTTGTCATTCACTCCAATTCAGACTTTGGTTGCCACTTATGAGAACTCATTATCTCCTTTTTGGCAGTGTCACTTGAGTAATTTCAGTTGTAAGGCTTCAATTATCTACCTAAGGTCGATCATCTACCTTTGGCAGTTATAAGGTTGGTCATCCACCTTTGGCAGTTATAAGGTGGGCCATCCACCTTTGGCGGTTATAAGGTCGATAATCTATCTTCGGCGATTATAAAGTCGACCATCCACCTTCGGCGGTCATAGGGTCGGTTATCCACCTTCGGTCGGTTCGTCGATGATAAGTTCTGTCATCCACCTTCGGCGATGTAAGGTCGAACGGTTCTCTGGGACCTTTACATGAAGCCTCCCTAGGGGATCGGGAGAGTTTTTATGGCAATATAAGGTCGAAAGGTTCTCCGAAACCTCTATATAAAGCTTCTCTAGGGGGTCAGGAGCGTTGTTATGGCGATATAAGGTCGGACAGTTCTCCAAAACTTCTACATTAAGCCTCCCTAGGAGATCGGGCGATATAAGGTCGGACGGTTCTCTAGAACCTATATATAAAGCCTCCCTAGGGGATCAAGAGCGTTGTTATGGTGATATAAGGTCAGACGGTTTGCCAGAACCTCTATATAAAGCCTTCCTATGGGATCGGGAGCGTTGTTATGGCGATACAAGGTCAGACAGTTCTCTAAAACCTCTATATAAAGCCTCCATAGGTGATCAAGAGCGTTATTATGGTGATATAAGGTCGGACAGTTCTCCAGAACATCTATTTAAAGCTTCTCTAGGGTTTTAGGAGCAATATTATGAATGATATAAGGTTGGACGTTTCTTTAGAACCTAAATCAAAAATCTCCCTTAAGGGTCGGGAACAATATTACGGAGATATAAGATCGGTTATCTACATTAGACTTGTGGGCGGGAATGACATGAGGAATGACTACTTGACCAATATTAACGTTCTTCCAAAAGGATAAACGTTCTTTGGGAAGGACAAACATTCTCCTAAAAGGATAAACATTTTTCGGGAAGGACCAACTTTTTCCAGAAAGGATAAACATTTTTTAGGAAGGAAAAATGTTCTCACGAAAGGATAAACGTTATTCGGGAAGGATAAACGCTCACCTGAAAGGATAAACGATTTTTGAGACGGACGAACGAACGTTCTCCCAAAAAGATAAATTTCCTCTGGGACTACACGCCCTTCGGGCTGACGTTTTCCAGGACTAAACACCCTTTGGCTAATGTCCTACATAACTAATTGATATACTTTCTTATTTGAAGGTCCTTATAATAAGGGAGTAGGAGGCAAATTTGGGGCGTACTTTTGTGGGCTCGAATGATCCGATGGGCCATGCCACGTGGCAGAATATTCTAGTCAAGAGGCTTGACTTTTGAGGGATTCACAATCCTAATTGACTAGTCGTTCTCATACCTAATTTAACTTACTACTTCTAAGGAAACCAAATCCAATCCAATCATGAGGATTGCGGTTATAATAGAACTTTACGTAAAGACTCTTATTCCTACTCGAGGAAGGGTGTATAAAATTAATGAGGTGTGATCAACTATAAATACATTACCATAATTCAGGTTCCAGGCACCTTACATATTATTTATTTTTACGCACTAAAACAAATTATATTCCTCCATTGTTGCCATTTCTGGTCTGTACTTATTCTCATAATAGAGCTATCCCCCGGCGGCCCCGACTATCAAGCTTTTTGAGCCTGATGGTCTGCTCCCTGTGCAGGTTTCTTGCTCGTTGTTTGGTGATTCTACGGGCAATCAAATTTTGACGTTAACACATTTTTTTTGAGCTAGTTGTATATTTAGATAAAGTTTATTTGACTAAATGCTTGCGGAAGATATCAGTAAACTCTAGAACTTATTTGAACACCACTTGAGGCGAAATCCTAGGTGTCATATAACTTGGGGGAAATGATTTAGATAATTTTTCTTGAATTGTTTGATAAGATTGAGCTTTCCCGAGTTGAAATAGCAAATCATGCAGTGGGTTAAGATGGAGCGTAAAACACACTTACTCATAAATACACGCATGAAGTGAGATGAGACATAAAATACACTCACTTATAAGCATAAAGGAGATGGAGCAGAAAATGCACTCACTTAAAAAAATGGTTTAGTGATATACTTGGGAAAGGGATGTAGATAATGCTAATAATGATCCTAGTGTACTTGACATGTTTGAAAAATCCTTTTAATCCTTTAGTATCTGATTTGCCTACATTAGTGGAGAGTGATGTGAAAAGTAAACATATCGAGTTTTGCATTGAAGTTCATTTATCATTAGAAATCTATTATGAATCATTTGGTTACATAAGCTTATCCGAGCTATGACTAGTTTGATACAGATGGACACACAAACACCAATAAAGGGTCAGGAACAAAGTAAAGCTGCCAAGTATGTTTGAATTCTAGACCTTGAATTATTTTAAAAGTTTCCTAGAGTTGTCATTTGAAGAAATCTTTGATGCCAATTTTAAAATTTAGATTATTTTATTGCTCAAGTCGGTTGATTATTAGAGTCTAATTTTTATAGTTCTTGTTATCAGTGTTTTACTTGAGGACAAGTAAAGATTTAATTTTGGGGCACTACAAAAAAAAGGGGCTTCAGCAACAACCGATTTTCGTTGCTAAAGGTGCCAAATTTCGTTGCAAAAGGGTTTTGGCAATGACTTTACTGTCGTTGCGTCTTTCGTTCCGTAATGAGCGTTGCTAATTGTTCTGCAACGAACGTTTTTTTTTCGTTGCAAAAAGTATTACATTTTGCAACGAAATTTGGCTTTCGTACAGAGACATCGATCCTTTAGCAACAAAATTTATTGTTGCAGAATTACTAAAATTTCGTTACTAAAAACCCCATTTTGTTGCAAAAGCCTGCTAATTGACAACGAAATGAACTCTTTTTTTTTTGCAACGACCATGTATTTTCGTTGCAATTGACACCATTTTACGACATTTTTCGTTACAGTAAATTATAGAAATTGTTGCCTATGCTTGCTTTCGTTGCGAAATGTAAACTTTTTAGCAACGATTTTCGTTGCTGATTATATTATTTCGCAACGACATTATGCTGAATCAACAATAAAATTGTTTGTTGCTGGTTATTTTTCAATAGCAACGAAAGTCGTCGATTAACGACGACATTATATGTTGCCGTTTCTTTATATGTGCAACGAAAGTTGATATGATTTGCAACGATAAAAAATGTTGCCTTTTATGTTAGTATTAGCAACAATATCCTCTCCATTGTTATTAGATTAATTTTTCGTTGCCAAATATTATATTTTTAATGTCATTAGCAACGAAAATTTGTTGCTAAATATATAAAAAATTGTTGCTATATTAAAACATGTTTAATACTTTGGTAACGAATTATATTGTTGCCAAATCAAAATTTAACATTCTTTTTGTGTACCTGGCTGGCTCAATGTCCCCATAGCAAATGACAAAAATAAAAAAAACTAAAATATTATTAACTTAACAAAATCATCTACATAATCATTCATTATCTTTACAATTAACCATCTAAAGCTACCACAGTTCTTCAATCAAACTATATATCTACATATATAGAGAGTACACTTCATAATTTCGTTCCTCGTCTTCCGTAAACGTAGCACGGAAATTTAATACCGAGTATTGCAAGGCAGGTCGTAGAAACAGTCTTCCTGCACATATTTAAAAATAATAACAAAGTCAGTAAAATAATAGCAAAGTCAAGAAAACGTGCTAAATTTACCCAAACTGCATTATTCAATAACTTATTACAAATGGAAGATGAAAAGATCAACCTATTTCGATCACTAAAAGAAAATATATATACAGAGCATAAAACGAAGGTCATCATTAGAGTATATTTAATAAAGCTTTATCCTAGTCTGGATGGTACTTCGACATATAGGATAGAGATGAAGGTCTTGTCCACATTCACAACATGTCTGCAAATAAGAACGAAAAAAAAACTTGAAGATACACTCTAGTCTTGTTCTCTAAAAATGAAAACCAAAAACCTTTCGACAGTGATACCTGATGTCCACAACCAAACGCCATATCCCTAGGATTGGTAATGCAAATGGGACATAACTGTCACAAGGCAGACAAGAAATAATTTACTATGATTCCCAATAATACATGAACATTCCAATACTAAATCCATTAATGGTATGATGCATCACTAGAATAAAATAGAGCAAATAACAAACACCAGAAATATAAAGGTTATATTCACCTCGAAATCAGTACTACAAACACAGAGCTCATACATATAATGAGCAGCTAGTTCAGTAAGAACTCACCAGATTATACTGCTAACTATTAGTACTGGCCTATTCTGATTCAAGACTATATCAGTGCCAACCTGGGTTGTAAATAAAGTAGCATTTAAATCATGTCTATCTGTACCTGTCATTTATACAAATCACAAATGTGTCTAAATATCCAAGTAAGACTCTCTGCTCTTGCACAACTTCACCAGACATAGAATTGAAAATCGAATTTCTCAAGTACAATACCATTGCTGATGCAGTCTTGAAGACCATAAGACTCATACAGATTTTTACTAATTCTGCAAAACAACTAGAATCCACAGTCCAATTATAAATTGCCAAGTCAATGTACTCTTGAGAGCGAGTTGAGATATAAATATGATTTACATTATATAATTTATAAATTGTATAAATTGTTGCTGGTGCTTGCAAGGGTGGGGCTTATATTTGAAAGAGCTTGGGCACGGAAGTGGGCTTGGTTTGGGACTGGGGCTGTTATTACCTGACACTACAACTGAGTTGGGGAGTTGCTGCACTGGGTTAATGTTTGGATCCTGCTGGGCATTTGCATTGCTATTCGCTAGGTTTTCTGTTTGTTGGGTCTTCTCTGCTCGAGTTGTCTGCAGTATGTGTCTTGCTTGGCGTATCAGCTGGGGGGCATTTACACTAGGTCGTTTTCGACTGTGGCTTGCTGCAGGCATTTGCACTGGGTCTTTTCCGACTGAGGTCTGCTGAAGGTAGGTTAAGCTCGGCGGATCAGCTGGGGGGCTAGTAGGGTAAGATGCTACTGCTACTGGGTCTGCTGTGTGTGCGACTGCTGCAGTGCTGGGTATGATGCGGGTGTGCTCTTACCTCAGTCATACTTCTTCTGATGCCTTAAAAACTGTTGCAGACTGCTTCGCATGGGCTGTTACGTGGTTGCTGTTGTCGCGTTGTTGCTGCTACATCTCTATTGTAACTTGCCATGCTCGGTTGTAGATGCAAGGACTATGTGGTATTGCTACAGGTTTTTGCTGCTATTGTTTCTCTACATGAGTTGAGTGCAGTTTGAGGGCTTGCTTCAGGTGTTGCTCCTGGTTTGGCTCGTTTGTGTTGCTTTGAAAGGCTTGGTTTAGTTATTGCTGCTGATTCTAGAGACTGTGGGTCTGTTTCAGCTTTGCTGTCTGCTTTGAAAGGCTCTATAGTTTGAGGGCTTGCTTCAGGTGTTGCTTCCTGCTTTGCTCTAAAATTTAGAACCGCAATGAGGACCAAATTATTAAATTATAACAGAGGACTAAAAATGTGAATAGGCAAAATGCAGTATAGTTTGTATTATCGAGCAGACCCTCTTACTTAAATCCCCAGTTTTGAGCTAATTCAAGTTGCATTGCTTGTGTCACACATAGGGAACCAACTAATCCTGCTAATTATAATACTAACGAATATGTGGAGATTATTACTGGAAAATTCCAAAATTAGTAGTTATGTCCAAGTGTCGGTACAGATTTAATATGATACTTTGGCATCATGCGTAGAAAATACTGAAAAGTTTTTGATCAATACCAATCAAAGTTCAAAATAAAATTGTTATGGTGAGGCTTAAATCTGCCATTTATTCAAGTAAAAAAAATAAACAAAATACTGTACGCAGAATGGGCCATAAGCACTAGGAACTACAGACATGTACAAATTGTTATTATGCACATAAAACCAACTGTTGGTCAAAGTAACATAACATAATAATGTTAAGGAAACTAATACTGCTGAGGTGAATGAATTTAAAGTACAAACCTTCCTTAAGTCATCCCTTGAGAAATTCTCAACCATTTTGGGACCTGATGAGAAGAAGCCGAGGGCTGTATGCAACAATTCCAAAGCGGAGTTCTCTACAGAATTGCAAAGATTATTACAACAGATTTTTGATATCAGGAGGGGTGTGTAGCCTGCATATATATGGATTAATGTAGGACATAGCAATTTCTCACCTACAAGTCGGAATAATTTCTCACCTACTCTGCGTTATTTCCCCAAAGGTCACAAAAACTATTATAAATTACCCTTTTATTATTCCTTGGAAAACAATTTAAACAACAACAAAAATTGAAATTTTCATCAAATTAACAAATACCCAGATCTCAAAACCTCCCAATCAACCAAATAACGCAAACCAAAACATCTGATTCCGAGTTCGAGATCTGGATTCGAAGAAGTTGCAACAAAAGAAGAGAAGATGAGAAGAAATTAAGAAAATGAGAAGGACTCACCACAGAAAAGAGATTCAGAGAAGAAGCAAGGTTCCGACTTCTGATTCCGAGTTCGAGATCTGGATTTTGGCCTTCTGGGTTTGGGATGAGAGTATTCAGAGATTCAGATCGAGACTTGATCTTCAGTCTTGGCCTCTTGGGGGCTGGGGCTAGGGCTAGTAATGCGCTGAGTAGTGAGTGTTGAGTATTCAGATATTCAGATCGAGACTTGATCTTCAGTATTGGCCTCTTGGGGGCTAGGGCTAGTAATGCGCTGAGCAGTGAGTGTTGACTTTTGAGTCATTACGCATTAGTATTAGTCATATTATTATTTTAAGTGATGTACTGATGTGGACTAATTAGCAAATGTGATCCTTCTATTTGTCATATTTTTGTTAAAGTGTTTTTTATATTATTTTTTTTATACAGCTGTTCCTCAAATATGATTTAGTTATGTAAAAGTGTTTCTTCTCTATTTTTGGTCAATTTTCGTTAGTCAAATATTTTCCCAAATTTTTATCTTTTTCAATTATATATCCACTAAATATAAATATGTATATTATCATTTTCATTTAACTTGATCTAATTAATTAAATTATGAACTTATGCGATAAGTGTTAAAAATAACAAATATTTATTAAAATATTAAAATTTCCGTAATCTACACATTAAAACATAATTTTTTCTAATGTAAAAATAAAATTTTAATACCCATAAAAAGTGCAAAACGAAAAATTTACGTAAAACAAACTTGTTAACATTTGTTCTATTTGATAAAAAAAAAAGAATCTATTTAATTTTTTGATTTTATAATTATGTTGTAATTATTTTTTTATAAGTAAATTATGATCTTGTTTTTAATTTTATTTTCTTACTATTGATATTTTTTATATATTATACATTTTATGTATTATAATTTAAAATAAAATATTAAAAAACCAATTAATTAAGTAAATGGAGGAAGAGGGGAAGAGAGAAAATAAAATTAAAAACAAGATCATAATTTACTTATAAAAAAAAGTAATTACAAAATAATTACAAAATCAAAAAATTAAATAGATTCTTTTTCTTTATCAAATAGAACAAATGTTAACAAGTTTGTTTTACGTAAATTTTTCGTTTTGTACTTTTTATGGGTATTAAAATTAGATTACGAAAATTTTAATATTTTAATAAATATTTGTTATTTTTAACATTTATTGCACAAGTTCATAATTTAATTAATTAGATCAAGTTAAATGAGAATGATAATATACATATTTATATTTAGTGGATATATAAATGAAAATGATAAAAATTTGGGAAAACATTTACTAACGAAAATTGACCAAAAATAGAGAAGGAACATTTTTGCACAACTAAAGCATATTTGAGGAACAGTTGTGCCAAAAAAAATATATAAGGAACATTTTAACAAAAACATGACAAATAGAAGAGTCAGATTTGCTAATTAGTCTACTGATATGTGTACTGTCCATTAGTGTGCAATATAAACCGAATAACCAAAAAGTGAAACCCATATAAACTAACCGAAAATCGTATATAATTTCGGATATAACCAAAATATTAAAAATAATCAAATTTTTAGAAAATTTTGGTTAGATTATTTCGGTTCGGTTCGGTAATTCGATTATACCCGTTTTTTGCTCAGTCCTAATAGTATTAATGAATGAATGTTAATTTATTTATTTTTAATAAATACAATAATCAATAATCTAAATTACAATTCAAATAACTTTTCATCATTTTTGAAATTATAAATTTTAATTTTAAAATGAATGCTCTAATTACAATTATAAATAGAATAAGAAAAAAATAATAAAATTTAAAGTATAGTTCATTAATTCTAAATTAATTCGAACATAATACGTTTTAATAATAAAATTATATTATCCATTGTTATTGCCTCCTGTTATCGCAAGTAAATTTTGAAAGTACAAAATTTGTAACAAGCTAGTACATATATATATATATATATATATATATATATATATATATATATATATATAGGTCTTAGGTTCCAAACCTAGCTGTGATATTTTTGCTTCTTATGTTATATTTTTTGTGTATTAGATAAATTTTATTACCATCTATATACAGGTTAAATGCAAAGTCGACCAAAGTCGACCATTAATGAAATATATATTCTTAATAAATAATATTTTGTTTATTTCACTGAATGAGTTTCATTTTGACTTTTTGGAATAGATTTCAAAATTATAAAATTTAGAACTATGGGAATAAATTTAAATTAGACATTATAATCATAAATATTACTCACTCTATTTCACAAAAAGAATCTTCTTTGCAAATTTTATGAATTTTAAGGACATATTATTTCTGTATTTACTAAATTATAGAGTATTTAGTCTTGTATATACGGTATGAATTTAAGATACAGTATCATATTTTATGCATTAAAATATTATTTATTTCTGTTTTTTCTTTTTAATTTTTTTTATTAAAAACCAATATTTTATGCATTAAAATCTTATTTATTTAGTCTCTTTATATACAAGGGTAATTATGTTTTTTCTTTTTAACTTAAAATATGTTCTATTTTTTTATTAAAAAAAAAACTCGCTCCCATAACATAAAATAAGAGTCCCCCACTAATTGAATGTATAATTGGACTCAGTTTTGAATAGAAAATATATACATTCAATCTCATGTTTTGATATAAATATTAATCCTTGCAAATTACTAATAGCTAGGTTTGTGGTGCTCGGGTGGTCATATGACCAATGTTACAATTAAGAGGTTGCAAGTTCGAATATGAGGAGAGATAGTTTTTTAGAAAAATTTAACAAACGTCACGTCAGCAGCTAACGCATGTCAAATTACAATATAAAATACCACGTCATATAAATATATATATATATATATATATATATATATATATATATTTATATAAACAAATATTCATATAAATATTTATAAATTTATCTCTAAATATTCATATAAATTTATCTTTAGAATTTATAAACCAATATTTATTTATAAATTTATAAATATTTCATCTAAAATTTATAAAATTTAGATATGAATATTTTTTATAAATATTTATATGAATATTTAGAGATAAATTTATAAATATTTATATGAATATCTGTTTATATATATATATATATATATATATATATATATATATATATATATATATATATATCATAGTTACTTTATATATATTTAGTTTAATGTTTAGATTTGTTTAGTATTTTATTTAGTTTGACAAGAAATTTTGAAAAGAATATGTATGTGTGTGTGTATGTGTGTGTGTGTGTGTGTGTGTGTGTATATATATATATAGAGGCCGGATTAGGTCCGGACTACCGGATCGGACCAAAATCCGGACCTTTTTTTTTATTTTTATTTTTAAAACAACTAAAAAAAATAAATAAATAATTATGGAACTGAAATTTTTTCATAATACAGTGTTTTGGGTGTGATTTGGGTACGTATAACAAAATATGTATGTACAGTCTGTGCAGACTGTACCACCATTTTTTTGTATAGTTATTCAAAACATGCCCAAAATATTGTATTATGGAAAAATTTCAGTTCCATAAAATATTAAATTTTTTTTAGTTGTTTTAAAAAAAAGCAAAAAAAAAGAGGTCCGTATATATATATATATATATATATATATATATATATATATATATATATATATATGGTAGTAAAATTTATCTAATACATAAAAAATATAGCACATGAACGAATAAATAATTATAACAAATGATTAAACAACCTGGGTCAAATTCCGAGTCCAGAACAAATCTAGGGTCAAAAGTCCAAAATCGAATCAAATCTATCAAAATAAAACCTCAAACCACTGGCCCAATAGTATCTTATTGGGTCATCTTAGCCCACCACAGGATCACCCTAAAAGGTCATGACTTGAAGGTACTATTGGTAGTAATTATTATTATTATTAACCATTATATTAAATAATATTCAATAAAGTTTTATTATTATTATTATTATTATTATTATTATTATTATTATTATTATTATTATTATTATTATTATCTTAATTTAAGGCAACATGTTAATAGTCGTTGTAAAAAGTTGTATAAAATATGCAACGAAAAAAAAATTGTTGCCAATGAATGTGGTCCATATTAGGCAACGAAATATAGCAACAAAAAAACTTTCGTTGCCCACGATGAGGAGAAATCAAGTGGTTGTAAATTTTGCAACGAATTTTATTTCTAAATTTTACAACTAATTATGAATTTCGTTGCAAAAAGTGAAAGCCTGGCACAATTTGTAACGAATGACAAGTTTCGTTGCTAAACATACACTTTTAGCAACGACTTAATAAGTCGTTGCCTGAAAAATTGTTGTTAAAGACCCATTTTTAGCAACAAAAAAATTTTCGTTGCCCACGATGACGGGAAATCAAGTGGCCGAAAATTTTACAACGAATTTCTAACGAAATTTTTTCCCGCCAATGAATTAGTAACGAAATTTTGCAACGACTTATGAATTTCGTCGCAAAAAGTGAAAGTCTGACACAATCTGCAACGAAGGACAAATTTCGTTGCTAAGCATATACTTTTAGCAACGACTTATAAAGTCGTTGCCCGAAAAATCGTAGCTAAAGGCCCATTTTTTTGTAGTGGGGGTATTTGATGAGTGACTTTATTACCTACGAATTGAGTATTTTTAGCTTGATGAATTGTGAATCTTTAAGTGTTTTCTGTTACTTTTTATGTGTATTGATGTTTTGTGTAAGAAAAAGAAGCGAGAACAAAGAAGTGAAGTTTGGAAATGAAATTTGCAACTTGCAGTCGAAAGGTGTGTGGCTTAGTGAATTAAGGTGCCAGGCTGAGGCGCTCGGTCAAGAAGATTGGAGCGTTGTGGCACTGTTGATGGGGCGCCAAGGTGCTGGTTAATCAAAATGGGGCGATGAGGCGTACAATTTGAGTTGGAGGCTGATTCTACTAGGTTGTGAGTAGAGGTCATAAAAATACACATCTTTTGGCTATTATGGGGCAAAAAAACAAGGATTGTTAATCAGAATTGGAGGCGAGGAACATAAGGAAGAACACGAAGAATGACAAGAATTGAAGGCAGAGTTTTGGAGATTGAGGATTACGTCATTAAAGTTTTTTTTATGTCTAATCTCTCCTTTTATTTTTGTAATCTAAAGATGTTGATAATATTTTGGTGGATGTTTCCTTTATTTGTTATGAACTAAATTTTAGTTTAAGATTACAGTGGAACCCCAACGTGTAATTTGAATTGAATTTCTCTCCTTTTGATTACTGTTAATCATAAGTGAATCGTTTATCATGTTTTGCTTGCTTGACCAGTGATTAATTTGGTAACTTATATGAAACTGGAAAGTAGATTATAGTGTTTAGACCTGAATATGATAATATGGATCTAGTTTATTTTTCTTAGGATTGAATAACGTGGTTTGTGTATATGATAAAAATACACTTATATGATGGATGCAACTGTTGGGAGAATCTCAGTTTAATGAATCTTATTCTAATTTATTTTACATATATAAGAATATAGTGATTTAATTAGAATATATTTTTATCTGACAATCGGAAGAGGCCTATAAATAATTTTGAACTCTCGGGTAACGATTTATTATGGTTATTTAATTAAAAGGCGAGTGAAGAGATTTAGATGTGGCGTTGGGGGAAATTTTAGTCTTAACATCTTAATCTGATATTAATCTTGTTCAGTAATTTAAATTTTAGTTTAAATTATTTTTACTTTATTTCATAATTTTAAATCATCTGTTTGAATATGGTTGATTTGATACAATTTTGGTAATTATTAGTAATAATTCATTATGGATTTGACATTTTTCTTATCATTATTCTACTTGTTGGTGGTTGTGTATATTTACACATATTTACTAATTGCGAAATTTGACAATAATAAATATTATCTTTCACCTATCATTTTGCCTTTTTAAAATTGTTTTTTCTTTTCTCGTTGTTACTTTCTCTCTCTCTTTAAGATTTATTTTGTGCTTTAATGACAACTCTAATTATTATTTTTAGTTCGTCTCCTCTTACATCAACCAAGTTATTTTATTTCACATGTTAGTTCTAAAAGTAATTTTTTGACTATTTATATGGGTATAAAAATGACAAAACTAATGATTTGGCCACCGAAGTTGGCACGTTTTATCGAATTCACGATTAAACTTTTAATTTTTCAAATTAAGTAACTGAACTAATTAAAATTGTTAAATCGGGCCATTCTGTCAAATATGGCTCACAGACGTTACATCTTTTCGGGTAATATCTGACGTAGACTTAAAAAAGAAAAGGAAAAAAAAGAAGAAAATGACATGGCTTTTGAGATGTGGCTTTCGCGGCAAAGAAATATAGTTGTTAAACATGTGTACACCAAGACATATCAGAAGTTGAAGTTCAGAGAGAGAGAGAATGAGAGAGCGACAAAGGAGAATCGATATCCTTCTGCAAATCTCTTCAAATAGCAACGAAGCCATGATTTTGTGTTGAAGATTCTTCCCAACCTCGTTCGCGGCTCACTGATTTGTCGATCTACAAACTTGGGTTCCAACGAATCTAGGGTTTTTTCCTGTAAAATCGATCTAGGGTTTTTTCCTGTAAATCTCTGTCTTAGATCTTCGTTGGTACTAAGGTATGTATGATTTCGCTTTTTAAAACTCTTCCCTCTTCAGTTTAGCAAGATTGGGACTAAAATCTAGGGTTTTTTTAGACTGGTTGTTCTTTGTGTCGATTTTTAAAAAGACGATTTGGGAAGTTTTCAAAAATAGGGATAGTTAAGGACTAAAATATATGTTCCTCCTTCATCTCTTCACTTTCTTCATTGCTTTCTAATTTTATTGACTGCTTTAGTTCTGGTACTACATCACATTTCTCACGATACTCTAAAATCAAGAAAATTACTAAATATGGTTGGTGCTAAAAGTGAATGTGGGAGTAACAGAGAATAAATATTCAATAGGTTGACACAAGTCTATAGAGGTTTAAGTCATAACATGAAAGCAATAAATTAATTATCCTCACAAACAAAATATGTATAACTAACCTGTGTAGAGAGTTGGAAGTTAACTGCACTTCTTTGAGCTCCATAACACCTCAATATTGCAACTGTATTTGTTTATTTCAATACATTTCTGTAATAGTTACCTGTATGTTGTGTATTGTACCTGTTGTAGGATGGTTCTATTTTCTGTGGAGTTAAATCATGGTGGCAGGTTTATTGAAGAACCAATATACCACTATGGAGGAGGTGATACAAAACTATATCATGATGTTGATGGTGACTGGCTCAATGTTGACAAAATAAACAACTTACCTAAGTCAATGGGATACAAAAAGGATTGCAGTGTATTTCAAAAAGAGTGGTTGGGATATTCGTACTGGTTTAGAGTTAATATGTGATTACCATAGTATTAGGTTACTAGTTGAGGAAGGTGAGAAATATGGGATAGTTGATCTATATTGTGACCACTCGATTGATGAAGTCTTACCACTTGAGGGGGATTTTAAGCAGGTAGTTAAGGTGGAAGTTGATGTTGTTGATATGCAACTTGATGCACCAATGAAAGATTCAACTGATGATGATTCTTCCCATGAAGAAACAGATTTTGAGTGTACTGATGTTAGTGATGATGATAGGAATGAAGAGTTGATCAATGCTAGGTTACATAAGGAAGAGATTAAGAAAACAAAGATTAATGAGTTAGAAGTTGTTTGTGAAGTTCAATTGGATGATGAAGTTGAAGTGCATGTTAAACATATGGGGACTCAAGCTTCTAGCTCAGTACATGCTAAAAAGTCCAAAGAGATTGATGAGACAACTAAGAGCAAGGGCAAGAAGAAGACAAGAGCAGGCCTGAACAAGGAAAGCAAGAAACAGAAAAAGACTAGTGAAGAGATTGAACCTACCTTTTCATCTGATGATGATGGTGTGACTAAATTTGGTACAAAGGGCATGAAGTCATGGGAGGAAATGTATGAAGATTCTGATATTGAAGTTCTGCAAGTCCTATCTCAACTAGTGGTAGTGAATGGGAAGGTGAAGAGGCAAGGGTCAAAGTGAAGAGAGTTGTTCCTGTGTATAATCCAAATACTGCAATTAAGGACATTGAGTTTGAGCTATACATGACTTTCACTGGGGTTGACCAACTAAGAGAAGCAATACAAAATTATGCAATTGGGAAAGGGAAAGCAATTTGGTTTGCAGTTAATGAAACTACAAGGGTTCAAGCTAAGTGTGCATCAGGATGTCCATGGAAGCTTTTGGCAAGTTATGTTCCTAGAGAGAAATGGTTTCAAATCAAGGCTTACCCAACTAAGATCCACAGTTGTATTAGGGCCACAAAGATAAAGATTATTAGATGTAAGTGGTTGGTAGATAAGTTGGGAGGGATAATTAGATCAAGGCCAATGATGAAATTGAGAGAATTGCAAGTAGCAATAAAGCAAAGGTTTGGATTGCAGAGCTCTCTTGGACAGTGTTTGCAAGTTAAAAAAATGGCATTATCTGAGATAGAAAAGACTCTGGCAGAACATTATGAAGGGGTTTGGGAGTATGGACAAGAGATACTTAATACAAATCCAGGGAGCACTATACAAATTAGGACTGATCAGGGCACTCCAAAAAGGTTTCAGAGGATGTATATTTATTTTGATGCTTTGAAGAGGAACTGGTTAGAGGGATGCAGACCTATTATTGGACTTGATGGTTGTTTTCTGAAGACATATTGTAGAGGGGAGCTGTTAACTGCAATAGGAAGAGATGGTAACAATCAGAAGTTTCCAATAGCTTGGGCTTTGGTGGAAAGTGAAAATAAAGACAGTTGGAGTTGGTTTCTAATTTTGTTAGTGGAAGATGTTGGATTAGAATAAGGTAGAGGATGGACATTAATTATTGATCAACAAAAGGTGCAGCTTTATTTTTTATTACATCTTAAGTTTTATTTGTATTAAACATTTATATCTCTATACTAACATAAATTTGTTGCATATTTATATAAGGTTTGGTGCCTGCTATTCAGGAATTACTACCCCTAGCAGAGCATAGATGTTGTGCAAGACACATCTATGCTAATTGGAGAAACAAGTTCCCTGGGGCGGCTTTAAAGGTGATGTTCTGGAAGGCAGCTAAGGCCAACAATCCTGCTGATTTTCGACTGGCAATGAAGGACATCAAGAAGGAGTCAATGGATACTCACACTGCCTTGATAGGTATACCTCCTAAACTTTGGAGTAAGGCTTATTTTGATACCACCGCCAAATGTGATGTAGTGACAAACAATATGTCAGAGTGTTTTAATAGTTGGATCCTAGATGCTAGGTATAAACCCCTCTTAACAATGTTTGAAGACATAAAGACTTAAGTTATGGAGAGAATCCATACCAAGAGAGATCAAATGCTAAAAAGAGATGGTAAATTATGCCCTAGGATTCTAACTAAAGTGAATAGGTCTATTGAATTGACCAGGTACTGTGATCACACATGGGATGGGGGTCATATGTATGAGGTAAGTGACAAGTATAGTAAATATGTGGTAGACATAGAGAAGCATACTTGTTCTTGTGGGGTGTGGAAATTATCTGGAATACCTTGCAATCATGCTACAACTGGGATACTTTATCAAGAGAGACATGTTGAGGATTTTGTAGACCCTTGTTACTACATTGAAACCTATCTCAAGTCATATAACCACCTGTTAAAGCCCATGAGTGGCAGCAATGGTTGGCCTACTACTTACTTGCCAATCTTGTTACCACCATTGACTAAGAGGCTGGCTAGAAGGCCAAAGAGATATAGAAGGAAAGATCCAAATAAAGAACGAAAGAGCACGGGTAAAGTTTCACAGAAAGGGACTCCAATGATGTGTTCCACATGCAAGCAATACGGGCATAATAAAGCTGGTTGTAGGAACACACCTGTTCGAGAACAACCTACTGTCAGAAGGCCAAAGCTCAATGTGAGTGTTATAATTTTATATCATTTATATGTTTCCTTCAATTTGTCCATGTACATACTGACATTTGGGACATAATAGGCAAAAAGGAAGCAAGGCAGTGTAGCTGGAAATGGGACTGCAACTGGGGAAAGGAGTGCAACTGGTAGTCAGAGATCAAGAGATGGTGGAGTCACATAATGTGCAGATGGGGGACAGTGAAGCAAGACAATCTGCAAGTATCTTTTTGGGTAGCTTTAGTGTATTTTTGGGTCTGATAGGGTATGTTTTGGAGCTGCTTTAGAAACTTAAGACTTGTGAAGACAATCTGTTTTAGAAAATTAGGACTTATGAAGACAATCTGTTTTGGTCTGGTTGTAACAAATTAAGATTGTACAAATTAAGACTTATAACTACAATGATATGTGGAGTATATGTAGTATGGTTGGAACAGGTTTCAATGACAAAACTTTTGGTTGGCAGTTTCAACCACTGTTACTTTTGTGTGTGCAGTTGTATTGGGTTTTTAAATTTTACAGTTTTATATTGTTGCAGTTTTGCAGTTTTATATTGAAATGTTGTGTTGGTGTTAAAACAGTATTGTTGCAGTTTTATGTGTGTGCAGGGAACTGAAAATGTATTAACTGCATTGTTGCAATTTTGCTAGTTGTTAGTTGTTGGTTGGAAGGGAACTATAATGTTGTAACTTTGTGTGCAGTTACTTTTAGTAACTTTTGTGTTGAAAATCTATTACTTTTCCAGTTTTGTATTGTTGCAGTTTTGCAGTTTTATATTGAAATGTTGTGTTGGTGTTAAAATAGCTATTGTTGCAGTTTTGTATGTGTGCAGGGAACTGAAAATGTATTATCTGCATTATTGCAGTTTTGTTAGTTGTTGGTTGGAAGTTAGTTTTAGTGTGTGTTGTTAGTTGTTGGTTGGCAGGGAACTGAAATGTTATATGTGTGTGCAGTCAAGTATTGGCATTATCACATACATATATAGTGTTGCAATGTATATTATGTAGAGATGGCAGTTTAGTGTTGGCATTTTGAAACTGCAGTTTTGTATTGGCATTTTGTCAACTATTTGCAGAAACCAAATCAAACTTCCCAAGCAACAATAATGCCAATACAACAATTCCATTTCACATTCAATTTTTTGTCAACTATTTGAAGCATAAACTGTCAAAAGAAACACATTCAAAACAAGTGATTCATTACATAGCTTTGAATGTCATTACATAGCTTTGAATGCTTAAAAATTCATGAAAACATAACTTAATACAACACACGTCACCATCCATGACAATATCACATACAATTGAAATTTCTTATTTGCCTGTCTTAGTCAAATAGATTCTAACTCCAAGATTAAGGCATCCCTTTTCAAATTCTTTAATTTCTCTTTCAACTTTCTTGTTTTGTTTCTCAGCAAATTGATTTCATCTTCATTCCTTGAAACATAACTCACACTGCAACCATGAACTTCATTTTGAGTACTTATGTCCAACCATTGAAAAAATTCATAATATTTATTAACGTCCTATAAAAGAAAACAACACCCAAACCAAATTTAACCCAAAATATATTATAATAACATATAAATTTATACAAAAAATTTACTCACTGGGTCAAAACGACACCCATAGAACCTTCTTCCCTTTGATTTGTTCTTTGTGGAGACACAAATGGATGCTGATAGACCGCAGAAATAATCTACCCTCTTTCTAGCAACAGACGAGGATATGCTATTTGAAAAAGCCATTAAGAACCCTTTACAAGTTCAATTGGTCAAACATTATTGTGAAAATAGCTATGTAATATCTTATGTACAAAACTGCCAATAGCTATGTAATATGTTAATATGGTTAATATGATACAAACATGATTTTGCAGTGTATTGTGTCAAACATTATTGTGGAACATAGCAGTTAATGTGATAGTAAATTTCCTACTCAAAAGATAACAGATAATACAGAATCAGAGAATAAATGTATTGAAATAAACAAAGGCATATATTCCATTAAAGTACCATGGTACCCATTACAGGTTTTTGGAATTCAGAAGCTGTTTGGGGGACTTTAAATAGGAAGAAGTTCCAAACATGGCTGACCATGGTACCTTATTTAGTACCAAAGGTAACAAAACCCTAGGTTCCCATCCCTGATTTTGAGCAGATTCCCCAAATCGAATTTAGAGAAATCGAATACAAAACCCTAGACTTTAGACCCAAACTTGCTAAACTGAAAAGGGAAGAGTTTTTAGACACAAAATCGTATATACCTTGTACCCACAAAAGATCTAAGCCAAAAACTCAGTGAGCCGCGAACCCTAGATCGACTTTGTCGTCGCTAGAACCCTAGTGCGCCGTGAACGAGGTTGGAAAGAGATTTACAGAAGAAATCATAGCTTCTAGGTCACAAAAGGTAAGCTTCTCCCAGTTATCTGAGCAGATTTTATGAAGAACCCTTTCCTTTGTCTCTCTCTGTTTCTCACTGTGAAGTTCGACTTTGATTTGGCTGGTAACGACCCTTCTATTTAGCGAAAGCCATGTCTCAAAAGCCATGTCATTTTCTTCTTTTTTTCCTTTTCTTTTTTAAGTCCACGTCAGATATTAGCCAAAAAGATGTAACGTCTGTGAGCCATATTTGACAGAATGACCCGATTTAACAATTTTAATTAGTTTAGTTACTTAATTTAAAAAATTAAAAGTTTAATCGTGAATTCGATAAAACGTGCCAACTTCGGTGGCCAAATCATTTGTTTTGCCGTATAAAAATGTTATATACATATTATTTTGTATGAAAAAGTCAATTTGTAGTAAAATTGTATTCAAGTCATATATAGTTTACACGTGGCACATTTTGATCTGCAATTGATCGGACCAACCATAATAAAACACAATTATCTTTTTAAAAAACTATGAGGTATTGATTGAAGAATTGCAAACACTGAGTTACAATTTGATTTTCGTCTAAACATGAGTGGAAAGTTTTATTATTAGCCCTTTAATATTTTCATAAAGTTACCTCTAGCACAAACAGAGTTAGAGAGTGTTTGATAAAAACTGAATGAATCTGAATTTGAATCTGAATGAGCTGAATCTGAATTTGAATCTAAATTTGAATAAACAAAATTGTTTGATAATTAACACTTCTGAAACATCTGAGGGACATAATTTTATAATTTTACCTCTTTGAAAAAATTCAAAAGTGTAATAAATTTATTTAATATTACTTAATATAATAGTTGATATTTTTTTTAAATTTTTTGTACTTTATTCAGCTGCTCATTCAGTCATTCAGCCAAAAAAATCTGACTTAGCCATTCAGCTCAATCATCTGACCGATTCAGCCATCCAGACGATTTTTTTTTCAAAACAAACGTACTTAATGGCTGACCGATACAACCATTCAGATATATTCAATCCTGAACAAACAGTCCCTTAATCTCACCTTAATTTGAGATAAGCAAATAGGAAAATATCAAATACGAATGCCAAAATATCATTCCCCTATAAATTATATATATTAATGATATTATTTCTAAAGTTTTTAGTCAGTTGTATTAATTACAAATAAAGAAGTAACTATTATAGGTTAGTGCATGTATATCTACATCTTAAATATTTGTGTAATATTCATATCCTCTATTACTCGTACTCTTTCTATTTCAAAATTAAAGATATGTTTTTCTTTTTAATCTGTTTCAAAATTAGAGACATTTCGACTGTAAAATGATATGATGTTTCTAATTTATCATTACTTTTTTACTATCATTTTTAATATCACACCACCACAACCAAATTCCTAATCAATACAAAAATTATATTTGAGAATATAAAATTATACTTACAAGTCGTTGTTTTACAAATATATATCTAATTTTGGAGCGAATGAAGTATTTGTTTAAAAAACATAAAACAAGAGTAGATAACATAGTTAAAGAGAAAGAAACATGTGGGACCCGCATTATGTATGTGTGTATGTAAATATTATGTAACCCTTTTTTATGTGATAGTAATATTATTTGTTTTAAAAAAAGCTTCGATGCCCTAGTTGTCGCGAAAGCTTTGTTGTTGTAGAGATTCCTGAGCCACCTACAAACAGCCGGCATACATCAATTTCGTGGACTACATGCCACCAGATATATACTCCAAATAGGCCCACATCTGATCCTTTAAGGTAACATGCCTCTGCTTTAAATGTTGGAACATTGGGGTCTGGAAGCTTCCAAGAAATCAAATCAGGCATTGGTTTATCCCCTAATGCTGTATCAAGTTCTAGCAAATGAGATAGGAAATTATTAAATTCATAACAGAAAATATTATTTTCACAACAAAAATGTCGTTATAGATCATATAGCTACGGTGCAAAAATGTCGTTATAGATCATATAGCGACAGTTTTCACCGTCGCTATACATCTACGACAATTTTATTATGAAAATAACAAAAAGTATTGTGGATTTAACAATTCCCAAAAAGATAACTAAGAAAAAGAGACGCATAGATTAACAAAATAGAAAGGTGCTAGTAAATCACATTTTAAAGAAAAGAACAGTAAAAAGTTTAAAGAGACAAAATAAAAAGTGAGATAATTTAATGAGAAAAAAATAGGAGAAAATTTTTAAGTATAATTTTTACAAAATACATTTCCTTGTCATCTCTCTCAAAAATATAAGGAACAATTACATTTTCTATTACATTTTAAAAAATAATTACAACAATAGTACACTTATAAAATATTTAAACAATTAATGTATTTAAATTTTTATTTACATTGTGGTGTGATTTAATGTGCTGATGACATGACAATTAAGTTTTTTTTAAAAAATAAATTGTTCACGCTTTTTGTGGGATCGTGTTTCAATTTGAATTTCGTTTTTATCTTTTTGCTGTCTTTTTTTTTTGGAAAACCTTATTCTGTGTTTTGGGAACTTTCTAAGCAAACCTATTTCTTCTGAGTTGAGCCGGTCATTCTTTCCGGTTGATATTCGTCGTCGGCGTTTGGCTTTTTAGTTCATCGTTGTCATCTTATGCTTCAGTTCTTGATTATTCGTAAGTTGTTCGGTTTGTTCTCATTTATTGGTATTACATTTTTCGATTTCTTCTTTTTTTGTTTGTGATGGTGTCTACGAGGAAGGGCATGGAGGGAATGCGGGATAAGAAGAGTGATAGGAAGAGGAAACGAGTTAGAGATGATTATTATGTGAATGATTTGAAGACAAATGTAAAGGTGAAGGATAGTTTGCCAAAGTCTCCAAAACAGGGGAAGAAGTTAGTGGTGAAATCAGATGTTGAAGATAAGAAACTGGGGAGATATATGGATAAGAAGGCTAAATCATTGATATGTATCGATTCTGATTTTGAAGGTTCTCCAAAAAAAGTTGGGAAAGAAGATGAAGTTGAGGCTCGTAACCGAAAAATTGTTCCCCGGCAAAAACATCAAAAGGTTTTAATTTTTTTAAGAATATAGTCTTTTTAGTTATTTTTGGTTACTTGTGTTTTTGTTTTTGTTTATGGTGATGTTTTGGTGTATGGTGTTGTTTAATTTGGTTTATTAGTAGTGTCATTACTGTTCAAGTTGTTGTTGATAAAATTATGGTTTTCATTCCGATTGGAGTTTCAGATACTAGTATATTCTGTTTTGGTCACTAGATTACATTATTGTCATTATACAGGTTGATTATGTTGTGTTGAAAACTTTCTGATTGAGTTTTGGTTACCAACATTTATGTCTGAAAACTGACGATTATATAGTTGTTAAAATGTATTTTATTACACTAAAGTTGGAGACTGTTCCCCTTCCAAAAACATCTGAAGGTTTGTTATTTTTAATTTTTTTAAGAATATGGAATTTGTAGTTTGTTTTTGGTTACTTGTGTTTTTGATTTTGTTTATGGTGATATTTTGGTGTATGGTGCTGTTTAATTTGGTTTCTGAGTAGTGTCATTACTGTTCAAATTGTAGTTAAAATGATTGTTTTCATTCCGATTGGACTGTCAGATACTAGTATATTCTGTTTTGGTCACTATGTTACATTTTTGTCATTATAGAGGTTGATTATGTTATGTTGGTAACTTACTGATTGAGTTTTGGTTACTAACTTCTATATTTTTTGAAACTGATGAGTATACAGTTATTAAAATGTATTTTATTACACTAGAGTTGGAGATTGATGAATGTTTATACTGTATGTTGTAAAATGGTTATGTTTTTTCTGACTGGATGTATTGTTAGTATTATTTTCTAAACTGGTTAGTATATAATTTGTTATATATAAATAGTCTGATTAGTTTGGGTTTTGGTTACTTGCTGATATTATTTGGTTACTACTGATAGTGATAGTATATTTGGATAATGTTGATTTAATAGTTTTGGTTTTAAAGTTTTATTGTTGTTCTATTTTGATTTGGTTAATGTGTTTGTAATGTAATTTATTGTATTTTCAGTTTTGGGATCTATTCTATGAGGAGCATCATTAAAACTTTATAGCAAAAATCATTTATGGGTGTGATATGGAAGTGCCAACTGTTATTAAGAATAAATTGTCTGAAGTACAGTTGAAAAAGTTTTAAGTTGTCTTGTTTTGGAAAATTTTTAGATTTTGGGTAGCCCCAAATGTTTTCACAGATAATTCATCATGCTTTGGTTAGGGAAATTTATCAAAGGGATAACGAGGAGATGTGATTTCTATTTGGTGAGAGAAGGGTAAGGCTTAGATTGCCAGAATTTTGTTTAATTTCTGGTTTGAATTGGCAAAGAGATGAAGACAATGATGGTTTCAAGGGGATTGAAAATATGTTAGTGGAGAAGTTTTTTGGAAACAAGGTTGTAACCCGTTCCAGTATCGGGAGGATATATATGAGTGCTTTTTTTTGATGATGATGATGAGGCAGTTAGGATGTCCATCATTTTCTTGGTTTTTAATTTCATATTAGCTACTATTTTTGAAAATAATGTTGATGAAGCTTTGTTTAACTTTTTGTCTTATGGGGATATTGAAAGATATCCGTGGGGAAAATTTGCTTTTGAACAGACAAAGAATTCACTATCCCTTGCTGTCAAGGGACATGTAAAGAAGGATAAGTATGGTGGGGTGATATACAATTTTTACAAGGAAAGTTATTGTAAATCTTATAAGCTGAATGAATTACCTTATGTGTTTCAAGTTTTTTTGTTTGAAACATTTCCTACTTTGAAAGTCAGGGGCTTTTGTATTGATGATCATGTTTCAGAATTCAGATTATTTAGATGGAGAGAGTTAGGAAAGACTCCTAAGAATGAGAATGACTTGGTTTTTGGTTCTGGTCAGGTATGTTGGTTACTATTTACATTATATTCGGTTACCTTTATATATGTTATTGGTTACTGACTTAAATATTTTTTCTTGTGTACTGTCTTGTTTCTGTTTTATGTTCAATGTTTCTGACATTATATATTTGTTGTTATTAATATGTTTCAGTTGATTATTCAAAATCTTATTCCTATAGAGGATGACAAGGTGCGATTGGATTTAGGTGGTTTTCATTTTTTTCAGTGGAAGTGATAGCGGAGTTAATATTGCTGATATTAAAGTTAAAACATCCAGGAAGGTTAAAGACCTCAGGTTTTCTCTTTCCGATGTGAAAAAAATTATTGATGCACGGGTGAAGCCTTTGAAAGGGAAGATGATGGAGGTGAAGAAAGAAATTGAGAATTTGGGTGTTGAATTAAAAGATCAATTGCAAGTGTTTCATATTCAAATTTGTAAGGACATAAAGAAGTTGTTGAGAAAGCAATTATATGGCCAGTCTAGTTCTAGCAAACGGGAAAAATGTAACTATTGATGATGATGATGATGATGTTGAGTTGGATGAGAATGTTGATGGCGGCAATGTTAATGTTGTAGTTGATGATGTTATGACTGGTTTGGATGATGTTGTAGTTGAAGGTCAGGCAATGCAAAACAGTTTCTTGGTCTCAAAATTGGTGGAACTGTTTTGCATTCCCGGGACCTTCAACTACAACATCATCCTCAACAGTCATAACATCATCAACTACAACATTAACATTGCCATCATCAACATTCTCATCTAACTCAACATCATCATCATCATCATCCTCATCATCATCATCATCATCATCAGTTACAGTTACATTTTCTCGTTTGCTAGAACTAGACTGGCCATATAACTGCTTTCTCAGCAACTTCTTTATGTCCTTACAAATCTGAATATGAAACACTTGCAATTGATCTTTTAATTCAACACCCAAATTCTCAATTTCATTCTTCACCTCCATCATCTTCCCTTCCAAAGACTTCACCCGTGCATCAATAATTTTTTTCACATCGGAAAGAGAAAACATGAGGTCTTTAACCTTCTGGGATGTTTCAACTTTAATATCAGCAATATTAACTTCGCTATCACTTCCACTGAAAAATTGAAAACCACCTAAATCCAATCGCACCTTCCCATCCTCCGTAGGAATAAGATTTTGAATAATCAACTGAAATATATTAATAACAACAAATATATAATGTCAGAAACATTGAACATAAAACAGAAACAAGACAGTACACAAGAAAAAATATTTAAGTCAGTAACCAATAACATATATAAAGGTAACCGAATATAATGTAAATAGTAACCAACATACCTGACCAGAACCAAAAACCAAGTCATTCAACTTCTCATTCTTAGGAGTCTTTCCTAACTCTCTCCATCTAAATAATCTGAATTCTGAAACATGATCATCGATACAAAAACCCTTGACTTTCAAAGTAGGAATTGTTTCAAACAAAAAAACTTGAAACACATAAGGTAATCCATTCAGCTTATAAGATTTACAATAACTTTCCCTGTAAAATTGTATATCACCTCACCATACTTATCCTTCTTTACATGACCCTTGACAGCAAGGGATAGTAAATTCTTTGTCTGTTCAAAAGCAAATTTTCCCCATGGATAACTTTCAATATCCCCATAAGACAAAAAGTTAAACAAAGCTTCATCAACATAATTGTCAGAAACTGTAGCTAATATGAAATTAAAAACCAAGAAAATGATGGACATCCTAACTGCCTCATCATCATCATCAAAAAAAGCACTCCTATATATCCTCCCGATACTAGAATGGGTTACAACCTCGTTTCCCAAAAACTTCTCCACCAACATATTTTCAATCCCCTTGAAACCATCAATGTTTTCATCTCCTTGCCAATTCAAACCAGAAATTAAACAAATTTCTGGCAATCCAAACCTTACCCTTCTCTCGCCAAATAGAAACCACATCTCCTCGTTATCCCTTTGATAAATTTCCCTAACCAAAGCATGATGGATTATCTGTGAAAACATCTAGGGCTGCCCAAAATCTAAAAATTTTCCAAAACAAGACAACTTAAACTTATTCAACTGTACTTCAGACAATTTATTCTTAATAACAGTTGGCACTTCCATATCACACTAATAAATGATTTTTGTTGTAAAGTTTCGATGATGCTCCACATAGAATAGATCCCAAATTTGAAAATACAATAAATTACATTACAAACACATTAACCAAATCAAAATAGAACAACAATAAAACTTTAAAACCAAAACTATTAAATCAACATTATCCAAATATACTATTAGTAGTAACCAAATAATATCAGCAAGTAACCTAAACCCAAACTAATCAGACTATTTAATATATAACAAATTATATACTAACTAGTTTAGAAAATAATACTAACAATTCATCCAGTCGGAAACAACATAACCATTTTACAACATACAGTATAAACATTCATCAATCTCTAACTCTAGTGTAATAAAATACATTTTAATAACTGTATACTCAACAGTTTCCAAAAATATAGAAGTTAGTAACCAAAACTCAATCAGTAAGTTACCAACACAACATAATCAACCTCTATAATGACAAAAATGTAACATGGTGACCAAAACATAATATACTAGTATCTGACACTCCAATCGGAATGAAAACAATCATTTTAACAACTACAATTTGAACAGTAATGACACTACTCAGAAACCAAATTAAACAGCACCAAACACCAAAACATCACCATAAACAAAATCAAAAACACAAGTAACCAAAAACAAACTACAAATTCCATATTCTTAAAAAAATTAAAAATAACAAACCTTCAGATGTTTTTGAAGGGGAACAGTCTCCAACTTTAGTGTAATAAAATACATTTTAACAACTATATAATCGTCAGTTTCCAGACATATAAATGTTGGTAACCAAAACTCAATCAGAAAGTTACCAACACAACATAATCAACCTGTATAATGACAATAATAATGTAATCTAGTGACCAAAAGAAAATATACTAGTATCTGAAACTCCAATCGGAATGAAAACCATAATTTTATCAACAACAACTTGAACAGAACCAAATTAAACAACACCATACACCAAAACATCACCATAAACAAAAACAAAAACACAAGTAACCAAAAACAACTAAAAAGACTATATTATTAAAAAAAATTAAAAATAACAAACCTTCAGATGTTTTTGCCGGGGAACAAGTTTTCGGTTATGAGCCTCAACTTCATCTTCTTTCCTAACTTTTTTTGGAGAACCTTCAAAATCAGAATCGATACATACCAATGATTTAGCCTTCTTATCCATATATCTCCCCAGTTTCTTATCTTCAACATCTGATTTCACCACTATCTTCTTCCCCTGTTTTGGAGACTTTGACAGACTATCCTTCACCTCTACATTTGTCTTCAAATCCTTCACATAATAATCATCTCTAACTCGTTTCCTCTTCCTATCACTCTTCTTATCCCCTATTCCCTCCATGCTCTTCCTCGTAGACACCATCACAAACAAAAAAAGAAGAAATCAAAAAATGTAATACCAATAAATGAGAACAAACCAAACAACTTACGAATAATTACGAACTGAAGCAGAAGATGACAACGACACACTAAAAAGCCAAACGCCGACGACGAATATCAACCGGAAAGAACGACCGACTCAACTCAGAAGAAATAGGTTTGCTTAAAAAGTTCCCAAAACACAGAATAAGGGTTTCCAAAAAAAAAAAAGAGATGGCAAAAAGATAAAAACGAAATTCAAATTGAAACACGATCCCACAAAAAGCGTTAACAATTTATTTTTTTTTAAAAAAACTGAATTACCATGTCATCGACACATTAAATCAAATCACAATGTAAATAAAAATTTAAATACATTAATTGTGTAAACATTTTATGAGTGCACTTTTATTGTAATTATTTTTTAAAATGTAATAGAAAATGTAATTGTTCCTTATAAAAATATATCAAAATTATCAATTGATTGTATGGAGAGATAGAGTTTTAACCCATGTTACCATGTCAAATTTGATTTATTTCATTTTATTTTTTTTAAATGTATATATTATTAAAAAAAAGTTATGAATTTTATAAGTTATGCTAATAAAAATAATTTCATTATAATTTTATCCGTATTTTCATTCTAATTAATATCGTGAGAGCATTCATAAAATACTTTTATGGCAAATCTGATTATTTGCTACGACCCCGCTTATTTTTTAAAAGAATCTCCAAAACGACGTAGTTTTAATAAAGGAGTGTTATTTAAGTGGTTTTGATCCTTTCTTTCTCTCTCTCTCTCTCTCTCTCTCTATATATATATATATATATATATATATATATATATATATATATATATATATATATATATATACTATATGCAGTTTAAATATACTTATTTAATAATAGCTTTAGAGCATTTGAAGTTAATTTATATTTTATCATACAAAGGTAATACAACAATTATTTAACTCTACAAAATGAATTATTGAATTTTATATAACATAGAATGCAATTAGTTTTGTTGAAATGAAAGAGAATAATGTATCTAAGCAAATGATAATCACCCAAGTTCAAATTACATTAGCACATTAATTTCAAAGAAAAACAAAATATTATTGTGACAATACAAATTTATCAAAGAAATAATAAAAAAATATATAAAGCATAAGACCATAAGCCATAAAGTTTGACCATCGCATTGCAATCGACTATAAATTTAGTCAAAAATAAAATGAAAATGTATTTCTTACCCACCATAATCTCCGTATGAAATGCTATAAACAACGATCTTAGCTTTATGACTGTCACCTTTGAACAAAATCACCTACGTAAGTAAGTGAAAGAACAAATACATTAAAGCTAATATAAAATAGTTAAGATTTGGCAAATTTAGTTGGATACATATTACCTTTAAAAGATGAATATTTAAATACATATCTTCTATCGAGATTAGCCTTTTTAGGATTGGAAAATTGATGTGCGGTTGTGGCTTCTTTTTGTGTCTCATCCTTCTATGATATAAATCTTAATATCATAATCATCCAATCCAAATTTATTCTGTTAACATAATCATGAAATTTACTTTGTCATCCCTGTATAATAACCATGTAGGTATTCATTCAAATATAAAATTTTCTAAATAATTAAACAAAAAAATAAAGCAATAGATGATAATTTTTGTAAATCTAATATATAGTGCTTGCACACAAACACAAACTCATATATATATATATATATATATATATATATATATATATATGAAATTTTTTTCCAACGAACTAAAAAAATTAACCAAAAACAAATCGAACTATATATAGCAACAGTACGAACCGTCGTCTTAGATATAACCGGCTATAGCGACGATTTTCTATGCTATAGCGACAAAAAAATCGTTGCTATTGCTGGTTCGTTTTTTATCCACTCCTTCCGGTTTGCATATATATATATATATATATATATATATATATATATATATATATATATATATATATAATATGGAAATCTATATAGACATGGGAAAAACTTCAAATAAATTATTCAGATCCATGGAGAGGAGATATAGAGAGAGATACCGAGTGCAATTGCTAGACACTGGAAATAGAGAGCGGCGACTTGAGAAAAGATGTGAAAGGAGATTTAAACTTAATGAAACCCTTATAGCATTCTTTTTATATGAAACATAATTATTTTTGTTTGTAATCAAATATTATATGTTCCAAATAAGGATTATAATGTATTCTCGAATAGTTAATTTACTATCCTTGAATTTCAACTCGTGTCGATAGAATTAGTGTTCAAATTAGGGTCAATATATTTGCGAATTAACAATGGCATCAATGCAATTTGTATACACATCGTCATACCTTTACGGCCCATTTGGTTGGACAAAATCATTTTAGAGATGATGGTAAAAAATGAAATCATGCCAGAATGTAATCGCAACCAACACTTCATGCTCTAGGTATATTTAAAAATTATGTCAACATGATTATTGTTACTATTTTAAATTTGGTATTGAAAGTCCTTAACTTTGTAATTTTTTTATTTACAACGTGATATTATGCTTATAAATGATAAAATTCATATAGTCTATACTTATAAAAACCCACTATTGTTGTACACCTCCAAAATAGATTTACACAATCCATTCTGAGTCGTCAAATACATAATACATAATTTAAATATAAACTTCATTTATACAACTATTGAATTGTCGTGCAAAATACGATAAAACATAAACTGTGAGTTTTAATACAAATATTGTCACGTGAACAATATCCTCATTACAATTATTATCACACTATTTTATAGAATAGTGTGAACTACTATAGCCACCATCTTGGACCATCACTCCATTGCTCGACTAGTCCCAGCTATATTCTCATTTCCTGAAGATAACAATGAAAGGAAAGGGTGAGCTCAACTAGCCCAATAAAAAATATTATGACTAAAATAATGTAGAATAAATTATCATTAGTCTTCAACAGTGTAAAATCTGATAGAATACAATAGACAACAAGTTTAGATTAACAACTGCAGCGGAACAAGCAATCCATTAGAAGAGTCAAGTAGAGCATGATGTCTACTATCTTCTATGATTTAAAAGTTTATCATCAATATTTTATCTCTGTAACACAACTCAATAAATATTTCACATCAACGAATTATCCATGCACTACGGGCAAATGATATTCGTTAGTATCACCAGTGGTCATGATCATACCAAACAACTGTCCATTTATGCACTACGGGCCAAAGAGGACTTTCACGACATCATTTGTCTGTAACATTATAGGTCATGATTATATCAATACATAATTCTTGGTCATAATCATACCAATCAACAGTCCATCTATGCACTACGAGCCAAAAATGACTTTCACCACAATATAAGCATGAGGATGATGACAATGATATAAGAAATCAATCAAGTGAGATCAATGATAAATATTAAAAATTTATAATTCAATTTATCCAGAGTTTAAGAATGTCCAAATTGACAACATGATAATTAATTATGGAGTAAAATTCAAGAATGATATTCATGTATCAAAAATAATTTGGACAGAAAAGAAATCAATTTTGTTGTGAATAGTACCCAAGTGAATAGTACTCCGTGAATAGTACCCCGACACGAAAAGATTAAAATTTAATAAGAAAGTTTAAAAAAATATTTCAGTGAAACGATACTAGATGAAGCTCAAAATTCAAGGATATTCAACTAATTTCAGGAAGTATAGAAACAATACTTATCAAAATAAGTGTAGATTTAGGAATATGAAATGAAATAATATTACTTAATGGAAGAAAATAATATTTCTTACGAATATTGAACGAAAATAATATCCCTTACCTTAATAGGAGAGTAAATCTGACTGGTATAGCGGAGATATTCTTAAAAAAACTTGCACTAATTGCTACACTCAAAGTATCCTTATACTAGAAAGAAAAACACACAATATTATAGAAGAAGAATTCTCTGATTCTGGTGTGATTTTTATTTCTTAACTAAGCATCCTATTTATAGTAGAATGGCAAGGCACTATTTAAGAAAATCACAGATGCATAGGAAAGAAAATTCACGGGTGCAATTCGGCTGAATTCGTTGAAAATTTGATTTTACTATTCATCACTGTGCAATAAAATATTCTAATAAAATAAAAATTTTATATAAAATATAATATATTCTATTTATAATCTAATAAAATAAATAAATTTATATATAATATAAAAAGTATTCTATTTTTTATAAAAAGTTTTCTATTTTATTACTATTATAATAATAAAACAAAACTGAGACAATTTCTACCGACGATTTTGAAAAATGAGTAAGTGGGGGTCCATGTAATAAGCCAACTTACAACAAGTACTTTATGAAAAACCCCTCTATTTATATTAAAAATTAAATAAATATTTACTACAAATCACTTATCTTCAATAAACATATTTTTAATCTTTTAACAATTATTCATCATTAATATTATAACTCACAATATTGACAAGCAGATCAATCACATGAAAGAGGGGGCTTTCCAATAAGGACTTCTCCTTATTGGCACACAATTAAATAACCTAGCCCCTTTCCTTGACGGAACTTTCTAGACATTTTCAATAAGACAAATAATAATATGATTAACTGTGTCGTCTCAATTATTGATTTAATAATATAAAATATTGTGTAGATAATACTGTGACAATAATTGAATCAATAATATGAGATACTATGCAACAACTACTGTGGCAATTATGAACTGAGTGACTTCTTAAGTAAGCATCAATAATCAGAGATACTGTACAATACCGCGTCCTACTGCGCGCAACCACGCGTATTACTGTACTTTTATCACTGGGTATTTCAACAGTTTAACAGTAAAAAATTTATCGTTATTTTTATAAAAAGGTTATTTATTTCGCTTTCTATATCCGATAGTCATTCCGTTGTGGAGTCCACCAATGATTGTGTTATCGTACGAATATTCCTAACAAAAAGAATATTCTCCGACCAAACGAATATTTTATAACAACTTGCTTACTTTGTAAAATTTGTACATAACAGCCATAACTATACCATTATATCAAATCACACCTTTAAAATAATAATTAGAGAAAATTATATCTTTATTCATAAAAAGTTGGGGTCTTACAATCTCCCCTTCTTATGAAATTTTATCCTCGAAATTGATGTACGTATCTGGTATGTCGAAGAGGTGAAAATACCTTGTTTTCATATTAGATTCTAACTCCTATGTTAATTCCTCAATATTATGGTTTCTCCATAAAACTTTGACTTGAGGTATAACCTTTGAGCGTAGAATATGTTCATTCTTATCCAAGATTTTAATAGGTACCTCTTCATACGTTAAATCTTCTGTTATCTTGTTTGGTTCTAATTCAATAATGTGGTTTGGGTCTTCCACATATTTACGTAACATAGATATATGAAAAACGTTATGAACATGAGACATACTTGGTGGTAAGGCGAATCTATAGGCCACAGTTCCTACTCGGTCGAGGATTTCAAATGGACCAATGAATCGAGGGTTGAGCTTTCCTCTCTTTCCAAACCTCGTAACTCCTTTCCATGGAGAACCATGTAACAATACATGATCTCCAACATTGAATTCCACGTCCCTTTGATGAAGATCAACATACCTCTTTTGTTGATCTTGTGAGGTTTGTATACGTTGTCGGATCATTTGTATCTTTTTCGTAGTCATACGTACCAATTCCGGTCCCAACAACGTTGTTTCACCCACCTCGTCCCAACATACTAGAGAACGACACTTTCGTCCATACAATGCCTCGAATGGAGCCATGCCTATACTTGCTTGATAACTGTTGTTGTAGGAGAATTCTACTAATGGCAAGTACTTGTCCCAACTTCCTTTGAAGTCTAATACGCATAGTCTTAATAGATCTTCAAGAGTTTGAATAGTCCTCTCCGACTACCTAAAATTGTGTGTCCGTGTCCATATGCAGAACTGAATCGTAAATCCGTGTCCAGAGCTTTCTGCAAACTAACCTAAAATTGTGAAGTGAATCTTGGGTTACGATCAGAAACTATGGATACTGGCATACCATGCGGTTTTACAATCTCATTTATGTATATACGAGCAAGACGTTCAAGTGAATATGTTTCTCGTATAGGTAAGAAATGAGCAGACTTGGTTAATCTATCGACAATAACCCAAATTGCATCTATGCCTTGAGAAACCTTGGGAAGACCAGTAGCGAAATCCATGTTAATGTGCTCCCCACTTCCATTTCATTCTGAAATTTCAAGTGGTTGTAATGGACCTTTTGGTACTTGATGCTCCGCCTTGACACGTTGACAAGTTAAACACCTTGAGATAAACTCCGATATCTCTCTCTTCATATTTCTCCACCAAAATGTATGTCAAAAATCACGATACATTTTGGTACTCCAAGGATGGATTGCAAACGGTGTGTTGTGTGCTTCCATCATGATTTTATACTTCAAATTAGAGTTGTTAGGAACACAAAGTCTAGAATTGACTCGAAGTATTCCTTCTTCGTCGATTCTTGCTTCTAGAATAGTACCTTCTTGCACCTTTTTCTTCATATTCATTAGCTCCAGATCTGTAGCTTGAGCAGTTTTAATTTTATCAATTAAAGTCGGTTCTACTTGTATATTTGACATCATCACGTGGGTCCCTGAAGTCTTTAACTCTATCTCCATCCTTTGTAAGTCATACAAAATGGGCCTTTGCGTTGACAATATCGTACGTGTACCCACATATGATCTTCTACTCAACGCGTCAGCTACCACGTTCGCTTTTCTAGGATGGTATTGAATGGTATGATCGTAATCTTTCAATAGCTCGAGCCAACGTCGTTGCCGCATGTTGAGTTCCTTTTGGGTGAAGAAATATTTGAGGCTTTTATAATCTGTATAGATTTGCACTTTCTCCCCATAAAAGTAATGTCTCCAGATCTTTAGCACGAAAATGACTGCTGCCAACTCTAGATCATGAGTAGGATAATTCATCTCATATTCTCTGAGTTGTCGTAAGGCATAGGCTATGACTTTTCCATATTACATGAGAACATATCCTAAACCTCTGCCTGAAGCATTACTGTAGATGACAAATCCCTCCGAACCTGATGGTATTGTCAGAACAGGTGCTGAAATGAGCATCCTCTTGAGTTTTTGGAAACTCTTCTCACATTCTTCGCTCCATTCAAATTTTGTATTTTTTTCGAGTCAGCTGAGTTAATGGAGTGGAAATTCGAGAAAATCCTTCCACGAATCTCCGATAATAACCAGCTAAGCCCAGAAAGCTACGTACTTCAGTTACTGACTTAGGTTGCTCACAACTTTGTATTGCTTTAATCTTCGCCAGGTCAACTGATATTCCAAGCTTCGATATCACGTGCCCAAGGAATGCTACTTTCTCAAGCCAGAACTCACATTTCTTTAACTCGGCGTATAGCTTGTTTTCACGCAGCTTTTGGAGTATTAGTCTCAAGTGTTGTTCACGATCTTCACGGCTTTTAGAGTATATGAGGATGTTATCAATAAAGACAACCACAAAATGATCTAAATTTTCCTTGAATACTCGGTTCATCATATCTATGAAGGCAGCAGGAGCATTAGTCAATCCAAAAGACATGACTATGAATTCGTAATGCCCGTACCGAGTTCTGAAAGCAATATTTAGAATGTCATCAGTTTTAATCTTTAACTGATGATATTCGGAATGAAGATCGATCTTTAAAAAGAATTTAACACCTTACAACTGGTCAAACAGGTCATCAATGCGAGGCAACGAGTACCTATTTTTGATGGTGACATGATTCAACTCCCAATAATCAATGCAAAGTCGCATACTCCCATCTTTCTTCTTTATGAATAAAATAGGAGCACCCCAAGGAGATGGGGTTAAATGCTTTTTCAGTCACTGTACTATATGTCAACTTACAGATGGATAACTGAACTTTTTTTTTACAGTCAACTCACTGTACTCGACTTTTCTAACAAAAAGTTAAAAAAACCGTTAACAGCTTTAACTTTATACGGAATAGTACACATCAGCTGCTGAGTTGTCCGTTACTAAGCTGATGTGGCGCCTTTGTGTGACGTGGTAGTGATTATGAAAAAAATATTTTAAAGTATAATATAAATTATAAAAATTATAAAATTAAAAATATTTTAAAATTAAAAATCTTTTCAAATTCGGACATTAAATTTATAATTTAGTCAATTTGGTGATATTTTATTTTCTTTTCTAACTAGGATAAATAAATTTGTACTTTTACATGCAAATAATTTTTGTCAAATAATTTTTATTTTAATTTTATCAAATAATTTTTATTTTAAAATTATACTTCATTTAAATTTTATAATTTAATTTAATCAAATTTAACAAATAATTATTTTTATTATAAAAAAAACCAAACTGCATTCTTGTGACGGAGACGGAGAGAGAGAGCGCGTTGTTTGTTTTTTTTATTAAAAATAATTATTTTTTTATTAAAAAAAATAAAACGTAGTGTTTTTAATAAAATTAATTATTTTTAATAAAAATAAAAAACTCAATTTTTTTTAATAAAAATAAAAAAAATGCAGTTTTTTTAATAAATTTTTTTTATTAAAAAAAACTAAAATGCAGTTTTTTTAATAAAAATAATTATTTTTAATAAAATCAAAAAAAGGAATTTTTTTAATAAAAATAAAAAATGCAGTTTTTTAATAAAAATAATTATTTTTAATAAAAATAAAAATAAACGCAATTTTATTTTTAATAAAAAAAATGCATCTTTTTTTTAATATAAATAATAAAAAAATGCACTTTTTTAATAAAAAAATAATAATTAACAGATTAATTTTAAAATATTTTTATTTTTATAATTTCCTCAATTAAAACAGTTTTAATTAACAGATTTTTAATTTTCTAATTTTAATAATTTTCTCAATTAAAACAGTTTTATTTAACAGATTTTTAATTTTAAAATATTTTTAATTAATAGATTTTTAAAACAGTTTTAATTAACAGATTTTTAAAATAGTTTTAATTGACAGATTTTTAAAACAATTTTAATTAACAGATTTTTAATTTTAAAATATTTATAATTTTATAATTTTTATAATTTCCTCAATTATATTTGTTATTAATTATATAAAAAAATATTTTCTATTAATTACAAAAATAACTAAATAACTCTTTTTATTTTTTAATTTCGACCATGTATTTTTTTGCTAAATTTTATGATTTTATTATAATTTTTTTTCATTTCCCCCTGAATATATTTTACATTCCCCTTAATTTTAATTAGCATATTTTTAGATTTTTTATTTTATAAATGGCTTAATTATAAATAAAAATTTATTTGATATTAATTACAAAAAAAATTAAAAGTATTATTTATTTATTTTCATAAAAAAGTTTCCTCCAAATTCACATCATCACTGCCACGTCGCATACTAACTGCCACATAGGCTTTTTTTGGATAACTCAGCAGCTGATGTGTCATTTTCGTTAAAGTCAACTTGACTTTCTATTTTTTTTAACTTTTTGTTAGAAAAGTCGAGTACAGTGAGTTGACTGTAAGAACAAATAGTTTAGTTATCCATCTGTAAGTTGACATATAGTACAGTAACTGAAAATGCATTTAACCCCAAGGAGATGTACTAGGACGAATGCAACTGATGTCTAACAATTCCTGCAGTTGGGTTTTTAACTCCTGAAGTTCAATAGGAGCCATTCGATATGGGGTTTTGGAAATGAGTTTTGTACCGGGTTCAAGGTCAATACAAAATTCAATTTCACGCTCTGGGGGTAGGTCAGGAAGTTCTTCGGGGAGTACGTCAGAAAATTTATTAACAACAGAAATGTCATTCACATCTGACGTATTTTTGTTTAAATCTGTGACATGGGCTAAGAAAGCTTGACATCCGTTTTTTAATAAACGAATGACTTTATGGCTTGATATGACAGTGATTGACTTTAGTGGTTTGGTTGCTTGAATTCGCATAATAGGTTGGTTAGGAATATGAAAGCTAACAACCTTACGAAAACAATCAATTTTAGCATGATGAGTAGTTAACCAATCAATATCTAAAATCACATCAAATGCAAGTATTTTCAAAGAGATGAGATCAACAGGTAATGTGAAAGTGTCAATTTGAATCAAACAAGATTTATAAATAGTGGATGTGATGAAGGTTTCTCCCAACGTGATTTCAACAGATAAGTCAAAGTTTAATTTCTCTGGACTCAAATTTAGATGTTGAGCACAAGTAGGTGAAATAAAAGAATGGGTAGAACCTGTATCTAATAAGGTATAGACTTCGCAAGAGTTTATGATTAGCTTAACCGTGATAACTTCGTTCGGGTTCCTCGCTTTTTGGGAGGTTACGACAAACGCTCTCCCTTGAACTACTGGCTTTGACTTGTCTGGGACAGCCTTTGGTGGCACCATCCCAGCTGGACTTAACTTCGCTGCATGACAAAATCGAGCTAGGTGACCTTCCTTTCCGCAATTGAAACACACTTTGGGTTGCTATGTACAGTTTGGACTGATGTGTCTCTCATCTCCGCATTTGTAGCATATGACCGGTGGTCATTCTCCTTCCTTAAAAATGGGTGCTGGTGCTGCTGTTTTTCCATCCTTATTGAATCTTCTCTTTTTAAAATTTCTACTTGACTCATTTCTTCTATTATCTTGGTCATGATTACCACCGAAGTGGTTACCATTTTTGGTATGATAATTTCCTTCACGTTTGTTATCACCACTTCGATGACTGTTGCCACTGGTATGACCATTATCGTTTTGCCGATTGTTGTCTTTTGGTTAAGCTGATTCATTATCTCGTTCCAATACTGAGCCCTATTCATAACTTTTGAATACAAACACAGTTTATGAGAAATGAGGTATTGACGAATTTCGGGTTTCAAACCTCTCAAAAATATTTGTGTTATTCGCTCCTCAGTATCAACCAAATGGGATACAAACCAGGATAACTCGTTAAAGTTAGCCTCATATTGTGATACAGTCATATTGTTCTGCTCAAGCTTGATGAATTCCACTTTCTTCAAGTGACGAATATTTTCTAAAAAATACTTGTCATTGAATAATTCCTGGAACTTCTCCCAAGACATCTTCAGAGCGGAAAGATGAGTACGTTTTACAGATTTCCACCAATAATC
Source organism: Panax notoginseng (assembly GCA_016801055.1). Classification (NCBI taxonomy): domain Eukaryota; kingdom Viridiplantae; phylum Streptophyta; class Magnoliopsida; order Apiales; family Araliaceae; genus Panax; species Panax notoginseng. The sequence goes on along the minus strand of CM029013.1, from coordinate 239,345,817 downwards.
TGCCTCTCTTCGCAACATAAAGGTGGCGAAGGGAATCTTTTTCTCCTCTGAGCATCCTAGGATATCAAATATCTTGGTAATCTGTTTAATCCACGCCTATGCCTTAAGTGGCTCTGGCTTTCTCAAAAACTTTGGTGGTCCCAGCTCCTTGAATTGCTTAGCAGTGACCAACCGTGAGTTGCCATTGTTTTCACCTATATTTTAAACAAGAATCTCTCTCGTTTGGTGTTGCATGAATTGTAGAAAGCTCCTAAAAATCTCATTATTCATCATTTGGTCAGTGTTGTTGTTTACATGAGGATTATTGCCTTCCTGATGCACATTATCCTGGTTATTGGTTGGCGGTGTCTCAATGGTCTCATGTGCTCTATTGCCTATCTCAAAATTTTCAGATGCCATTCTCAAACACTGCCACAAAATAAGGGTTAATTGACATGCTACATATTATCTCTATATTCTGACCGACCAATTAAATAATAAATAAGTTTAGGTAGGACACATTAGCGAAGGATTTACTCGTCTCTCCCCTCCTAGTTCTAGCCTCAGATCTCTGCCAGGGATCATATCCCTAAGCTTTGATACCAACTGTGACGCCCCCAAAATAGGTCTACACAACCCATTCTGAGTCGCCAAATACATGGTACATAATTTAAATACAAACTTTATTTATACAACTATTGAACTGTTATGCAAAATACGATAAAACATAAACTGTGAGTTTTAATACAAATATTGTCTTGTAGACAATATCCAAACTCAAAATAAGTCTTCATTACAATTATTATCACACTATTTTATAGAATAGTGAGGACTACTATAGCCACCATCTTGGACCATCACTCCATTCCTTGACTAGTCCCAACTACTGAAAAAAAAGGGTGAGCTCAACTAGCCCAGTAAAGAATATTATGACTAAGATAATGTAGAATAAATTATCCTTAGTCTTCAACAGTGTAAAATCTGATAGAATACAATAGACAACAAGTTTAGATCAACAACTACAGCGGAACAAGCAATCCATTAAAAGAGTTAAGTAGAGCATGATGTCTACTATCTTCTGTGATTTAAAAGTTCATCATCAATATTTTATCTCTGTAACACAAACTCAATAAATATTACACATCAACGAATTATCCATGCACTATGGGCTAAGGATATTTGTTAGTAAACAACTGTTCATCTATGCACTACGGGCCAAAGAGGACTTTCACCATATCATTTGTCTATAACATTACAGGTCATGATTATACCAATACACAATTCCTAGTCATAATCATACCAATCAACAATCCATCTATGCATTACGGGCCAAAGATGACTTTCACCACAATATAAGCATGAGGATGATGACAATGATATAAGAAATCAATCAAGTGAGATCAAGGATAAATATTAAAGATTTATAATTCAATTTATCCAGAGTTTAAGAATGTCTAAATTGTCAACATGATAATTAATTGTGGAGTAAAATTCAAGAATGATATTCATGTATCAAAAATTATTTGGACAGAAAAGAAAACAATTTTGTCATGAATATTATCCCGTGAATAGTATCCAAGTATGAAAAGATTAAAATTTAATAAGAAAGTTCAGAAAAATATTTTAGTGAAACGATACTAGATGAAACGCAAAATTCAAGGATATTCTACTACTTTCAGGGAGTGTAGAAGCAATACTTATCAAAATAAGTGTATATTTAAGAATATGAAACGAAATAATATTACTTGCATACTATAGAGTATGAAAGAAAATAATATTTCTTACGAATACTGAACGAAAATAATATCCCTTACCTTAATAAGAGAGTAAATCTGTAGCATCCCCAAATCCAGGTACTTTTTACCACGAATCTGGTATACTAATTCTATAATTATTGCGGAAGATATAAACATAATTTGTTTATACATTAAACTTTTACACATCATTTTCAAGGTCTACAACCTTAACTTAATACATACATTCAATATCTTAAATGTTTACAATACTATTTTCGTCAGAAGATTTAATAATTCTAACTACACCATAATTAAGTCTTGCACTTTGCCTTTAGTCTTGTCTTTACTCGAGCTTTCCTCTAAATCTGAAAATTTTATCATGATATAGCAAGGGTGAGCAACGAATTTGTCCAGCAAGTTTAAATTTATTTGAGGATATATCATGATTGAAAGAATTTAACAATAAGCTAGCTAACTTTCAACAATATAAACATTGTGAAAGAGCATGAATAATTTTTCTTAGTTGAACGACCAAGTCAATAAAAATGAATGGTCAAGCATAAACATGAATAGATTAACTGAACCAAATGATAATGAAGGTGATCAGCCTTTCATACCTGATTAACATTTACAACATGCAAAACGTGCGAATCAATAATCAATATAGATGTGAATAATCAACAACAACAATTCACAAACATGCTTTGAACATACAACTCAAGTTTGAGTTAGGGAAACTTGCCTGTACCGTTTATTACCTCTAATCAATCTAATTTAATCTTGCATGAAAGACCTATCAATTATAAGATTGATCTTCCAAATAGCATCATACATTTTATCTCACAATACTATTACTCAAATAATAAATTAGCTAACATTTAGCCACATAATTAAACATTGAATAATTCTTTAACTCATTAGTAATATTATCGTCATTTGATAATATTATTATCACATAACCATTATCTTAAACTTTTGTCTAATATTTTTAATCATTTAATAGAGTATTTATCATTCACAAATATTATTAATCATTTAATAATATTTCAATCCTTTCTTAATATTATTAATCATTTAATAATATTTTAATCACCTTCTAATATTATTAATCATGTAATAATATTTTACTTTTTTCATAAATAATAAAGGTCTCACATTTTCAGATGCAAATATTTTACATCTTGAAGCTTAAACCATTTAAATTTCATTTCAGAAATATCTTTTACTTTTACTCACAAATTCGAAGTTTAAACAGCTAATGCATAGCTTTAATAGTAAAATTCAATTTACTATATTATTTCTTTAATTTAAATAATTTTTATATCATTTTGTCCGTTCATAAGTCAACACAGACCACTTTCTCATATATACATATTTCATTCTGCTAGCACATTCGCTTTATTTTTCGTTTTATGAATATTCGCATTTTCGCTATATATATGTATATTTAGTAATCAGCTCAAAAACCTCACTTTAAACTCTGAAAACCTCAAAATATCATTTTTATGATTAATACAATTTTTCAAAGGTTTCACGTTCTTCGTTGCACCACAAAATAATTTTATAGGCAACTATATATTTTATTTCGCTTAAGTATGTAATTTATATTTATTACATATTTTTATTGCTTTATTATGCCCGAAAGGAAATTTTTCGACATAAAATATCACTTATAGTCAAATCTCGCCCCGTAGGATTTTAATTGATTTATTATGACTTATTATTTTGCCGGAACGCGATTCGGAATGTAGAATGACATAGTCGCTTGACACGCCGACGCTCGGCGTTCGCTCGTTTACAAGTTCTGACATGCATGTTCGCTCATTTTTAATTCTCAAATCGTAAGTCATATAACAGTGAAATCTTGGACATGTTATAGACTTCATGTCATAGTATTTTAGAAAAATTTCACACCGCGAAAACGGATCACGGAAGCTCATCAAAACAGTGCGCGAAAAGGACGTCAAGCAGCAGTCAGCACAGCCCAGCCCAGGCGCATGCGCGGCGCTCAGCAGGCGCTGCTACTGCTCTGCCTGTTGCGCATCTTGAGGTAGCCACTTCACGGTTTTCTCACGCGTTACTCAAAACTCCGATTAATCTGATTTTTGGATATGTTATACATGGCATACCAAAGTATTTTTAAAAAATATCACCTAGCAGTTTCGGACCTCTTAGGCAGCCTAAAATAGACCCCAAAAATGTCCACTCGCAACAATTTTCATCTTTTTCCCAGCTTTGTCCTCTTTCGCTAAAACAATCATAACTTTTTCGTTTTAAAACATTTTTGAGCGATTCTTGAGCCCACGCGAAGCTAACTTCCAGGACTACAACTCTTTCCTACTGATATGTTTCCAGATTCCGAACATATCAGACCAGAAATTCAGTTCAAGTGGACAGCACCGAACTTGTTTGACAGTTTTGACACTACTACTTTGAAATGTCATAACTCTCTCCTCCGAAGTCGGATTTAGTCCGTTCTGGAGTCTATGGAAAGCTTATTCAGTGTACTATAACATACCAAAAGCCCAGAATTTTCTGAACATCCTAACTAACCCCGAATTTTCATTTTAGAGGCAGCAGCCCACTAGTTTTTTCTTAGTTTTAAAAAATATTTTCACTCTTCTTCTTTGATCAAACTTGTTAACATCCAAAATGACTAGATCTATACATAACACACTCTAAAACATGTAGATCTATGATTTTTAGAGTTCAAGATCATAACTCAAGATTTGATTCAACACAACCAAAATAATATACATAAACTTAGTTAGGATTTATACATTTGATCTTTGGCTATATTTCTTCTTCCCAAAATAAGAGATGAAGTGTGGTGGCATAAGGACCAACTTTCTTCTCCCTCTTCCTGCCGACCCACTCACTTTCGTCTCTTTCTATTTTGCTTCTCTCATCTTCTCTCTCTCTAATCTTTTAGCTTGCTTGCCCCTCTTAACAAAATAATGTGGGTAGAACTTTGGGGTGACACTTGGCTTGGAGTGTGAGAGTAAACTTGGATTTTATTTTATTTTTACCCCACATGCTTATTACTCCCTCAAATAGCCGGTGCATCCCCCCTCCCTTTACTCTCCTTTTTGATTTAACCCACATGCATACTTACACAAATAATAAACTAGCACTTTGACCAATTTTGACTTTCACCAAATTGGATTTAAATTGGATTTTGAACTTAATATTTTGAGCTTTGAAGAATTGTTTGGGTCATATAAATTACTATGATCTAATGTCTTAATTTTTTTTTTATCTTAACCTCATGAAATCATATAATTTATATAACACATCTTTGATACATAAATTATATAAACATAACATTTAAATTACATATTTATTTTATAATTGCAAAATAAATATTCTACACATAATTTCTTATGCAAATGCAATTATTTACATACCCAAGATAATATAATATCCTTACCTTACCAACATAAATTCAATTAAGAATTTATATACTTTCCTTAAGATATTACGATAAATATAATATCTTTTCTTTATTAAATTAATTTCATATAAGAATTTATTCTAATACTCTTGAGTAAAGTATATATAAATATTATATGCTTAACCCGCCTCTTTTTGCTTTATTACGCAAATTGTTCACAACAATTTTATTTCCTAGCGTAACATATATATAATTATATATATTCATTAACTTCCAATTACAAATTACACCAAACATGAACACATCACATATAGAGAAAAAATTAATAACTTTATTTTCTCACATTATAAATTATTCGTATCAATTTCTTTACATATAACAAATATAATTTAATATATTTACCATATTACAATATATATACATATCCTTCATAAATTATAAAATAATTTATATACTTATATATTAGACTAGACATTTAATTTAATGTCTATTAAACCTCTTAATACGGCTTGCTACATTCAATAAGCCTTTTTCATATGGCTTGCCATATATATTATTCTGACTTGTCACGTTCTTATTTCTTTTTTTTTATATAAGATTTCTAATGCGTGACTACTACCAGCTCCTTATAATGAACCTTTTCATTTATTCTTGTATGATTAATTTAAATAATCATTTCTCTTATCTAGCTAAATCATATATAACACATCTCCAAGTGTATACTTATCTATACATATACACATTTAATTTAATATAATAATATATTCATTTGAAATTTATTTTTTAAAATAAATTTTCCACATACAAAATCTCTTTCTAGGTTTTGAATTTTCATAACCCTTATTTTCTCAATTCTCATTCGAATAGCAAACCATATAGGTTTTACTTGAAAATTTTAAACAAATCCTTAAATTCTCATCTAGGTTTTATTCATTAACATTTATTCTAATCATTCTAGATTTTATGAATTTTCGGGTTATCACAAAATCTGACTGGTATAGCAAAGATATTCTTGAAGAAAACTTGCACTAATTGCTATACTCAAAGTATCCTTATACTGGAAAGAAATACGCACAATATTATAGAAAAAGAATTCTCTGATTCTGGTGTGATTTTCATTTCTTAACTAAACATCCTATTTATAAGAGAATGACAGGGCACTATTTAAGAAAATCATGGATGCAGAGGAAAGAAAATTCACGGGCGCAGTTTGGCTAAATTCGTTGAAAATTTGATTTTACTATTCATCACTGTGCAATAAAATATTCTAATAAAATAAAAACTTTATATAAAATATAATATATTCTATTTATAATCTAATAAAACAAATAACTTTATATATAATATAAAAAGTATTCTGTTTTATATAAAAAGTTTTCTGTTTTATTACTATTATAATAATAATAAAACAAAATTGAGACAATTTCTACCGACGATTTTGAAAAATGAATAAGTGGGGGTCCATGTAATAAGCCAACTTACAACAAATACTTTTTGAAAAATCCCTCTATTTATATTAAAAATTGAATAAATATTTACTACAAATCACTTATCTTCAATAAACACATTTTTAATCTTTTAACAATTATTCATCATTAATATTATAACTCACAATATTGACAAGCAGATCATTCCCAAGAAAGAGGGGGCTTTTCGATAAAGACTTCTCCCTATTGACGCGTAATTAAATAATCTAACCCCTTTTCTCGACAGAACTTTCTAGACATTGTCAATAATACAAATAATAATATGAATAATGTGTCGTCTCAATTATTGATTTAATAATATAAAATATTGTGCATATTATACTGTGACAATAATTGAATCAATAATATAAGATATTATGCAGCAACTACTGTGGTAATTATGAACTGAGTGACTTCTTAAGTAAGCATCAATAATTAGAGATAATGTACAATACCGTGTGCTACTGTGCAACCACACGTATTATTGTACTTTTATCACCGGATATTTCAACAGTTTAACAGTAAAAGTTTTGCCATAATTAAAAAAAAAAGGTTATTTCTGTCGCTTTCTATATCCGACAGTCATTCCGTTGTGGGGTCTACCAATGATTGTGCCGTTGTACGAATATTCCCGACAAAAAGAATATTTTTCTACCAAACGAATATTTTATAATAACTTGCTTACTTTACAAAATTTACACATAACACTCATAACTATACTATTATATTAAATCAAACCTTTAAAATAATAATTAGAGAAAATTAGATCTTTATTCATTAAAAGTTGGGGTCTTACAGTTGCATCATGTGTCACTTATATGATTAATTTCCTTTATTCGAATTAATAAATAATACCCATGTAATTACTATCCCTTGGTAGTACAACAACAATATATATGTCGTGTATATTTAAATTACTATCCAGGTTTTAGAGAAAAATTGTGATCTGAAAACTAACATGGACATCGTAGGTTAAATACATGCCAGCAATTATGTGATTCGCTAAGTATGATGGTATCATATATATAGGCTAATTAATACTATAAGATAAAATTATTCAATGGGATTGCTTGATATGAAACTTTACATGTGTTTTAATGCACGACAGCAGTTTTCAGTGATGGACTTGATGATGAATCCCTGCAAAATGTCAATGCCCATTTGAGTTTTTATGATTCAGTGCATGCTTTTTGTATGCAAGATAAAGAATTAATTTTTTAGAAGCCTAAGCATGAATAGTCAACGGAAGCTACAAAAGGGCAGCCTCATCACATTCGCCAGGCACCACCACATTAATGACTTTGAGGAATTTAATTATAGCTACCCACATCCGTCAGCTCATTCAACCATTGCGGATCACCAAAACCAAAATTTATCATCGGATGACAATATTCGATTTCTCGGCGAACCCGTCAGCATAACACATATAGTGCTCTCATTGACGATGTTCTATAGTCTTCAGGTAGCGGAGGAAAATATATTATTGCGTAGGCCTGCTTTGGATAATGCCAGTTCACTTCAGAGTATATCACATCGGCTTCAGTATGTCTTCGGCTATCTACATTTGGAGATACAAAGTCGGATCAAAGCCTCCTAAGGGGTTGGGAAGGCTATTATGGGGATAAAAGGTCGGATTGGGGGTATAAGGTCGGATAAACGTCCTTCGGGAAGGCTTTGTTCTCCTGAAAGGATAAACATTCTTTGGATAGACATCCTACGGATAAAAATCCTTCGGGAAGGCTTATTTCCTTCCGAAGGGATAAACATCCTTCGAAAAACATCTTTCGGGAATGCTTTGTTCTCCCGAAAGACAAACGACAGTAAATGTGGTGGGTTCAGAAGTTTTACGAACATGACAGTCGGAGGGTATGGTGGACTTTTTTTATACTATCTTATTTTAAGTTCCTTATAAATAAGAGACTATGGGGCAATGTAACACCGAGAAAATAGGATTATAATAAAAATTAATTTTTTATTTAATTATATTGAATAAAATTATATTATATTTTTATTATAACAAGTAAGCGAGTTGAAGGTTATTCTATAACCTAGGAGGGGATATGATCGTAGGATTCTGGTTACGTACTAGAAATAAAGTGTATAAATTTTCAAGATGAAAATAAAAGCGTTTCGATAAATTCTCTAAAAAATACTATTCATCCATTTCTGCTCAGGAATTATTTTTGAATTTTCGAGAAAAACGTAATGATAAAATTCTAAGGAAAGATGGATTATATAATAATAATTCACTTATGGTAAATGCAGTTTTTTGCCTGTGTACTCAATTTGAGAAGGTTAGGGAAAGTAAAGATTTGAATAAATAGTGGTTAAGTATAATAAGAAAGTTATTATACGGGAAAGAATATGAGTATAATACAAGGTATTGTACAAGTTTAATACGAAAGATAATACAACGTATAATATGAATCTTATACGAACTATTATACGAGAAAAATATGAGAAATATACGCTAAGAATACGATAAGTCTTAATGGACTAGTAAATGTTGGACTTAGACTTTGTCAAGCCCAAACTAATTAATTGGAAAAATGAATGAGGCCCAATGACAAACATAGTCAAGGCCCAAAGATAATTTAATTCAAGCCCAAGGTTATACCCAAATTGAATTAAATCTAATCCCGAACCAAGAACCAAACTTGTGGGTCGAACCATTGGATCTCTAGGTGGGTAAAACCCATGGACCAACCCATGAGGGCCTCCATGGTAAGTCAGGGCTGGCTATAGGTGGCCAAGCTTCTTAAGGAAGCTTGGTTAAAGAGGTTTAGTAAGGAGGTTAGTAAGGAGGTGGCATTTAATGTAATGATAACTCACATTTTCAAATCAATGGCGAGATGGATTTGTGTGGTGGATGATGAGGGTAGGTTTTGTAAGGTTGGAAACTTAAAGGTGTTGATTGTGCAAGACCTAACTTAAGTGATCAACTTGTAGATAGAAAGGTGTCCAAATGACCTTCCTACCCCGAACTCTTGAAATTCTATAAGTAGGAAGCTTAATCTTCATTTGGCATTCATTAAGCAATTCACCAACACTTGTGTTTATACACTTTGAGAGAGAGAAGAAAGAATTTCAGATATTTTCTAAGGAATAAGAAGAAGGAAACTAGATAACTCAAGAACATCAAGAGGTAACGAAGCTTAAACCTTAATCTCATCCCTTCAATTTGATTTTTTTGATAGAGAAGTGGTTATTGGTGGTGCATGTCTCATACGAAGTGATAAGGATGGCTATTAGTGGACTAAAACATTAATAACCATGTATCAAGTCAAATCATAATCGAATTATTAAGAACGTAATGAAGAAAACATGAAAACTTAGAACATGTTGTTGATGGACAAGTTTAAAACAATTGTGTATAAAATTAGATTGTATATCTCGTATAACGAAGTTATGGCGAAATTTCTAAGAAAAGACGTTAATCATTGAAATTATAGTTAACTAGGATTTTTGAATGAAAATGGAATGTTAATAACGATCCTAGAAAGCTAGGGTTTTGTGAACATATTGAAGACCATGAAATTTATGAGTCATAGACTCAAGAACTGATGAATTCGGACATCGTATGAACAAATTACGGATGAATGAGCGATGAATGCTCAAGAACGTTAAATGAATGATAAATGAAAATTTAATCAAGTGGAAGTCTCGTTAACAGATTTAGAAATAATTATGTCTGGGGGAAATAGACATATAAAGAATAATTAAGGAAATGACTTTTGAACGAAGTCATTCCGAGGTATAACGATCTGGTTATGAGCTCGGGAAGAAAGGGTGTCAAAATGACATGAGAAATTGGTAAAAAAAAATTCAAAGGGATAAGGGAGGTGCCACAGCGCCGCCCAGTGAAGGAATTGGGGTGCTCAAGCGCCAGCACTGGATCCCAACTACTGATAATATGCGCTGCAGCGTAGCACATAACAAAGGGCACGGTGCTAGAGTAAAAGGCAGATAAGAAAGTTTACAAACATAAAAAGAAGTAATTCGATTGAAGGTGAATTATAACCTTAATTAAACTTAAAGCAACATCTTAAATGATGATTAAAACCTTAAGTTTAACAATTAAAAGTTAACTAAATGTTACAAAAATGTGAACACAAAGTAGGTTTGCAATACGAGGTCCTGTGTTCGGTAATACAACAAACCGTATTCGCATCAAATGAATGTTTGAGATTACTTAGAATGTAATTACTTAAGCATTGAATAAATATGGTAACTTATAACAATAACATGTTATAAAGCCGTAATGAATGTTAAATAACCTAACGAATGTTATTAAATTAACAATTCAGATAGTTTATACTGAGAAGATGGAGAAGATATGTTAATGACAATATGTATTGATTGTTATGTAACCTAAAATGGTATGTTATGTGATTATGTCATGTAGAACCTATAAAGACCCAAAAAAAAAGTGAATTTGTGTTAGAAGACGCTTGAGGCAAGTTTTCTAAACCCTTGTCTATACTTTATGTTGGACAAGCTTTATAATTCATGTATGATATGCATGAACTGATTTAAAGAAGGAGTTGATGCCATTTGCTTCGGCTAGACAAGACTTTAAGTATTTTGTTGATTTCTTTATAATCTTTCAAAATAATATTGATATTGTTATCCTGTGCTAATTACTTTGGTACGGATTCAAAGGTAAGACCGAGTATGAATAAACAATTGTTTTTGTCATAAATCGACTGGAACGTGAGTTTGCCAAAACTTGAACATAGATACGTTTAATGTAGTAGGGTTGTACAACATAGAGTAATATAGGCTGCTCACCTTGACGTGCTCGTAAGAAATGTCGGACTTAAGGACTTCGTGCTGGGTTATCCTTTTCAAAGAAAGAAAGAATGAAATGCCCATGGGTTTTTACCAAATTCAAAGTTTAACTGGTGTTTATCATCGTTAAACGTTTTAAAGAAAAAAGAAGTGCTATTTTGATTTATTCACAGTACTTCATAACTATTTTTTTAGTTATAAAATAGATATTCATATGATTCTTGACTGTTATTCCATTATAACTGTTCTACTTACTGAACTAGTTATGCTCACCCTTTCTTGAACAATATGATTGCAGCTAAGAATGAAAGGATCGAAGGATCCGGTAAGGACAAAAGAAAGGCCAAAGCGGATAAGTAGTTATCCTTGTAATAGAATACTACTACTTTTGTATTGATTTAATACTATGACAAAGAACATATGTAATGGTTACAAAGAACCTGGGGATGACCTTATTATTATGTAATAAATTGTTGACATATTCACTCTATTAATGTATTTCAATTGAATGCATGTGTGAACAGTAGTACCATCTATTGGGTTGGAAGATACCCAGATTTGGAGGCGTCACATATTGGTATCAAAGTTATAGGTTATAGAACTTAAGGAGGGAGCACCTAAGGCTATAACCTTAGGAAAAGTTGAAGAAGTTAGAAGTGATTAAACTCACGTCAAGTTCCTAGGTAGTGAATTGAGGAAATTCATTACAAGAAGAATTAAAAGATGAAGTTAACCTTAAAATGCATTAAATGCGATATGTGTTTATAATATTCTAATGTTGTGTACTAATCAAGATATTATGTTTTATTGTAGATGTTAGGAGATAATACTATGTATAGAGATATATGTAAAGCCCAACTTTTATGAATAAAGATGAATTTTCTCAAAATATATTTTTAAATATTATGGTGTGGATTTGATATAATGTTATAGTTGTGGGTAATAATTACAAATTTTGTAAAATAAGCATGTTGTTATAAAATATTCGATTGGTCGGGGAATATTCATTTTAACAGAAAATATTCGTACGACGAATCAATCATTAGTGGACCCCACAACAGAATTATTGTCGAAGTTAGAAAACGACAGAATTATTTTTTTATAAAAATAATGGCAAAAGTTTTACCGTTAACTGTTGATATACCTGGTGATAAAAGTACAGTAATACGCGTGGTTGCATAGTAGCACACAGTATTTGATGCTTACGTGAGAAGTCACTCAGTTATACTCAATTATTGCTACAGTAATTGCTGTATAGTATCTCACATTATTGATTCTATTATTGTCATAATATCATCTGCACAATATTTTGTATTATTAAATCAATAATTGAGATGACAAGTTATTCATATTATTATTTGTATTATTGACAATGTCAAGAAAGTTATGTCGAGGAAAGAGATTTGGTCACCTAATTATGCTCCAATAGGGAGAAATCCTTATCGGAAAGCCCCATCTTTCTTGGAAATAATCTGGTTGTTAATATTGCAAGTTATTTTATTGATGAATAAATGTTTATTGAGGGGATTTTTATAAAGTATTCGTTGTAAATTTGACTTATTATTTGGACCCCCACTTACCCATTTTTCAAAATTGTCGGTTGAAGTTATCTCAGTTTTGTTTTATATATAATATAATAAGTTTTATTTTTTATGAAAAATAGAATATATTATATTTTATTATGCATAGTGTCTGCATAGTAAAATTAATTTTTTTAGAAAACTCAGCCGAATGTCCGGGATGGTTTTACTGTTCACCCGTGATTTTCTAAATTCAAATAGTATCCTTCCATTATCCTATAAATAAGATGCTTAGTTTAGAGTTGAAAATCACACCAGAATCAGATAATTATTCTTCTATAATATTGAGCATATTTTTTTAGAGTTTAAGGAAGCTTTGAGTGTAAAAAATAGTTCAAGTTTTCTTCAAGAATATCCCCGCCCTATCAGTCAGAATTACTCTCTTTTTAAGGTAAGGGATATTATTTTTGTTCAATATTCGTAAGAAATAATATTTTCTTCTATACTCTATAGTATGTAAGTAATATTATTTCGTTTCAGATTTCGAATTCTACACTCATTTTGTTAAAGTATGGCTTCTATACTCCTTGAAATTTGCGCTTCATCTAGTATCTATTCATTAAAATATTACTCTAAGCATTCTTGATAATTTTAATCTTTTCATGCCGGGGTACTATTCACGGGATACTATTCCCGAAGTACTATTCACGGGGTACTATTCACCCATGGTAATATTCATGACAAAAATTAATTTCTTTTCGGTCCAAACTATTTTTGATACAATATTATTCTTGAATTTTACTCCACAAAGCAGTTTCATGTTGATAATTTGGACATTATTGAATTCAGAATAAATTGAATTATAAATCTTTAAAATTTATTATTTTCTTTCATTTAATTGAATTTTTATATAATTGTCATCATCCTCATGCTTATATTGTGATGAAAGTCCTCATTGGCCCGTAGTGCATTGATAGACAGTTGTTGGTATGATTATGACCAGGTATTATTCGGTATAATCATGACCTGAAATGTTATAAATAATGTGGTAAAAGTCTTCATTGGCCCGTAGTGCATTGATGGACAGTTGTTGGCATGATCATAACCATTAGTGATAACACGATTATCCTTGGCCCGTAGTGCATGGATAATTCGTGGATGTGATACTAATGAATATATTTGGCCCATAGTACATGGATAATTCAGTGATGTGGATTATTTATTAAGTTGAGTCTCAACGATAAAATTGATGATAAATTTTTTAAATCATAGAAGATAGTAGATATTATGCTCTACTTGACTCTTCTAATGGATTGTTTGTTCCACTGCAATTAAACTTGATGTTTATTATATTTTATTAGTTTAACACTGTTGAAGGCTAACGATAATTTATTCTGCATTATCTTAGTCATAATATTTCGTACTGGGCTAGTTGAGCTCACCCTTTTACTTTCATTGTTTTCTTTAAGAAATGAGAACGTAGCCGGGACTAGTCGGAGAATAGAGTGATGGTCCGAGATGGTGGCTGTAGTAGTCCTCACTATTTTATAAAATAGTGTGTTAATAATTGTAATGAAGACTCCATTTGAGTTTGGATATTGTCAAGATGACAATATTCGTGTCAAAACTCTGAGCTATGTTTTGTCGTATTTTACACGACAGTTGTATAATTAAGTTTGTATTTAAATTCTGTACCAAGTATTTGGCGACTCAGAATGGGTGATGTATACCTATTTTGGGGGCGTCACAGTTGGTATCAAAGCTTAGGGATATGATCCTTGACTGAGATGTGAGACTAGAACTAGGAGGGGAGAGACGGGTAAATCCTTCGCTAGTATGACCTACCTAAGCTTATTTGTTATTTAATTGGTCGGTCAAAATATTGGGATAATATGTGGCATGTCAATTAACCCTTGTTTTGTGGCTGTGTTTGAAAATGATATTCGAGAATGTTGAGATAAGCAATGGAGCACATGAGACCGCTGAGTCACCAACGATCAATACCCAGGATAATGTACATCAGTAAGGCAATAATCCTCAAGTAAACAATAACACTGACCAAATGATGAACAATGGGATGTTCAGAGGCTTTCTTCAATTCATGCAACATTAGGCAAGAGAGACTCCTATTCAAAATGTAGGTGGAAACACTGACAACTCTTGGATGGTCACTGCTAAACAGTTCAAGGAGCTGGGACCACCGGAGTTTTGGGAAAATCCAGAATCACTTAAGGTAGAGATGTGGATAAAGCAGATCACCAAGATATTTGATGTATTGAGATGTTCCGAGGAGCAAAAGGTTCCCTTTTCCACCTTCATGTTGCGAGGAGAGGCAGATTACTGGTGGGAATCTATAAAACGTACTCAACTTACCACACTGAAGATGTCTTGGGAGAAGTTCCAAGAACTGTTCAACGACAAGTACTTTCCTGAAAGTATTCGTCACGTGAAGGAGGTGGAGTTCATCAAGCTGGAGCAAAACAATATGACCGTGTCGTAGTACGAGGCTTAGTTTACCGAGTTATCCCAGTTTACATCCCATTTGGTTGATAATGAGGAGAGAATGACGCGAATATTTTTGCGAGGTTTGAAACCTGAAATACATCAATACCTCATTTCTCACAAACTGTGTTTGTATTCAAATATTGTAAATATGGCTCAGTTATTGGAACGTGATAATGAGTCAACCCAACCAAGAGATAGCAGCCGGTAAAGCGATACTACCAGTGGTAGAAGTCATCGAAGTCGTAACAACAAACGAGGAGGAAATCAACATGCCAAATATGGTAACCACTTCGATGGTAATCCTAGCAAAGACAATAAAAGTTGAAATTTCAAGAAGAGGAGATTCAATAATGATGGAAAGACGTCAGAACCAGCACCCGTTGTTAAGGAAGGAGAACGACCACCTATCATATACTACAAATACGGAGGGAAGGGACACATCAGTCCAAACTATACGCAGCAGTCCAAAGAATGTTATAATTACAAAAGAGAAGGTCACCTAGCCCGATTTTGTCGTGCAGTGAAGTCAAGTCCAGCTGGGATGGATGCACCAAAGGCTGTCCCAGATAGGTCAAAGTAGGTAATTCTAGGGAGAGCGTTTGTCATAACCTCCCAAAAAGTAAGTAACCCAAACGAGGTTATTATGGGTAAGCTAATCATAAACTCTTGTGAAGTCTATACCTTATTTGATACCTGTTCTACCCATTCTTTTATTTCTCCTACTTGCGCTCAACGTTTAAATTGAACTCCGGAGAAATTAGACTTTGACTTATCTGTTGAAACTCCATTGGGACAAATCTTCATTACATCCACTATTTATAAGTCTTATTTAATTCAAATCGGCACCCTCACATTACCTGTAGATCTTATCTCTTTGAAAATACTTGTATTTGATGTGATTTTAGGGATTGATTGGTTAACTACTCATCATGCTAAAATTGATTATTTTCATAAGGTTATTAGCTTTCATATTCCTAACCAACCTATTATGCGAATTCAAGCAACCAAACCACTAAAGTCAATCACTGTCATCTCAAGCCATAAGGCTATTCGTTTATTAAAAAATGGATGTCAAGCTTTCTTAGCCCATGTCACGGATTTAAACAAAAATACGTCAGTATTGAATGATATTTTTATTATTAATAAATTTCCTGATGTATTCCCTGAAGAACTTCCTGGCCTACCCCAAGAGCGAGAAATCAAATTTTGTATCGACCTTGAACCCAGTACAAAATCCATTTCCAAAGCCCCATATCGAATGGCTCTTATTGAACTTCAGGAGTTAAAAACCCAACTATAGGAATTGTTAGACATCAATTTCATTCATCCTAGTACGTCTCCTTAGGGTGCTCCTGTTCTATTCGTAAAGAAGAAAGATGGAAGTATGCGACTTTATATTAATTATCGGGAGTTGAATCATTTCACCATAAAAAATAAGTACCCGTTGCCTCACATTGATGACCTGTTTAACCAGTTGCAAGGCGCTAAATTCTTTTCAAAGATCGATCTTCGTTCCAGATATCATCAGTTAAAGATTAAAATCAATGACATTCTAAAGACTCCTTTCAGAACTCGGTACAAACATTATGAATTCCTAGTCATGTCTTTTGGATTGACTAATGCTCTTGTTGCCTTCATGGATATGATGAACCGAGTATTTAAGGAATATTTAGATCATTTTGTGGTCGTCTTTATTGATGACATCCTCATTTACTCCAAAAGCCGTGAAGATCAAGTGCAACACTTGAGCCTGATACTCCAAAAGCTTCGTTAAAACTACCTATATGCCAAGATGAAGAAATGCGAGTTCTGGCTTGAGGAAGTTACATTCCTTGGACACGTGATATCGAATCACGGAATATCTGTTGACCCGAAAAAGATTAAAGTAATACAAAGCTGGGAGCAACCTAAGTCAGTGACCGAAGTACGTAGCTTTCTAGGCTTAGCTGGTTATTATTAGAGATTCGTGGAAGAATTTTCTCGAATCGCTACTCCATTAACTCAGCTAACTCAAAAATATACAAAATTCAGTTGGAGCGAGGAATGTGAGAAGAGTTTTCAAGAACTCAAGGGGAGACTCATTTTAGAACCTGTTCTGACAATACCATCTAGTTCGGAGGGATTTGTCATCTACAGTGATGCTTCAGGCAGAGGGTTAGAATGTGTTCTCATGCAACATATGAAAGTCAAAGCCTATGGCTCACGACAATTTAAAAAATATGAGAGAAATTATCCTACTCATGATCTAGAGTTGGCAGTTGTCGTTTTCGCACTTAAAATCTGGAGGCATTACCTGTATAGGGAGAAAGTGGAGATCTATACGGATCATAACAGCCTCAATTATTTCTTCACCCAAAAGGAACTCAACATGTGGCAACGACGTTGACTCAAGTTATTGAAAGATTACGATCATACCATTCCATACCATCCTAGAAAAGCGAACGTAGTAGTTGACGCGTTGAGTAGAAGATCATATGCGGGTACGAGTGCGATAATGTCAACGCAAAGGCCCATTTTGTATGACTTACAAAGGATGGAGATAGAGTTAAAGACTCCAGGGACCCACGTGATGATGGCAAATATACGAGTAGAACCGACTTTAATCGATAAAGTTAAAGCTGCTCAAGCTACAGACCTGGAGCTGATGCGTATGAGGAACAAAGTACAAGAAGGTGCTATTCCGGAAGTAAGAATCGATGAAGAAGGAATACTTCGAGTCAACTCCAGAATTTGTGTTCCTAACGACTCTAATTTGAAGTATAAAATTATGATGGAGGCGCACAACACACCGTTTACAATCCATCATGGGAGTACCAAAATGTATCGTGATCTTCAACATACATTTTGGTGGAGTAATATGAAAAGAGAGATCGCGGAGTTTATCTCAAGGTATCTAACTTGTCAACGTGTTAAGGCAGATCATCAAGTGCCAAAAGGTCCATTGCAACCACTTAAAATTCCAGAATGGAAGTGGGAGTACATTACCATGGATTTTGTTACTGGTCTTCCCAAGGTTTCTCAAAGCATAGTTGCAATTTGGGTAATTGTTGATAGCTTAACCAAGTCTGTTCATTTCTTACCTATACGAGAAACTTATTCACTTGAACGTCTTGCTCGTTTATACATAAATGAGATTATAAGACTGCATGGTATGCCAATATCCATAGTTTCTGATCGAGACCCAAGATTCACTTCACGATTTTGGGTAAGTTTGCAAAAAGCTATGGGTACGGATTTACGATTCAGTTCTGCAAATCATCCTCAGACGGACGGACAGTCGGAGAGGACTATTCAAACTCTTGAGGATCTATTAAGACTCTTTGTCCTTGACTTCAATGGAATTTGGGACAAGTTCTTGTCATTAGTAGAATTCTCTTACAACAACTGTTATCAAGCAAGTATCGGTATGGCTCCATTCGAGGCGTTGTATGGACGCAAGTGTCGTTCTTCAGATTACTGGGATGAGGTGGGTGAAACAACGTTGTTGGGACCAGAATTAGTACGCATGACTACGGAAAAGATTCAAATGATCTGATAACGTATAAAAACCTCACAAGATCGTCAAAAGATTTATGTTGATCTTCATCGAAAGGACGTGGAATTCAATGTTAGAGATCATGTGTTGTTACGTGTTGTTCCATGGAAAGGAGTTACAAGATTTGGAAAGAGAGGAAAACACAATTCTCTATTCATTGGCTCATTTGAAATCCTCGATCGAGTATGAATTGTGGCCTATAGACTCGCCTTACCGCTAAGTATGTCTCGTGTTTATAACATTTTTCACATATCTATGTTACGTAAATATGTGGAAGACCCAAACCACATTATTAAGTTAGAACCAGACGAGATAGCAGAAGATTTAATGTATGAAGAGGTACTTGTTAAAATCTTGGATAAGAAGGAACATATTCTACGCTCCAAGGTTATACCTTAAGTTAAAGTTTTGTGGAGAAACCACGATGTTGAGAAAATGACCCGGTAGTTAAAATCTGAAATGAAATCAAGGTATCCTCACCTCTTCGTCATACCAGGCATGTACACCAATTTCGAGGACGAAATTTCATAAGAAGGGAAGGTTGTAAGAGCCCAACTTTTATTTATAAAGATGATTTTTCTCAAAATATATTTTTGAATATTATGGTGTCGATTTGATATAATGTTATAGTTGTGGGTAATAATTACAAATTTTGCAAAGTAAGCACGTTGTTATAAAATATTCGATTGGTCGGGGAATATTCATTTTAACAGGAAATATTCGTACGACAGCACAATCATTGGTGGACCCCACAATAGAATTATTGTTGGAGTTATAAAACGACATAATTATCTTTTTATACAAATAACGGCGAAAGTTTTACCGTTAACTGTTGAAATACTCGGTGATAAAAGTACAGTAATACGCGTGGTTGCATAGTAGCACACAACATTTGATGCTTACGTGAGAAGTTACTCAGTTATACTCAATTATTGCTACAGTAATTGTTGCATAGTATCTCACATTATTGATTATATTATTGTCACAATATTATCTGCACAATATTTTATATTATTAAATCAATAATTGAGATGACAAGTTATTCATATTATTATTTGCATTATTGACAATGTCTAGAAAGTTCTGTCGAGGAAAGGGGTTTGGTCACCTAATTGCGCGCCAATAGGGAGAAATTCTTATCGGAAAGCCCCCCTTTTCCTGGGAATGATCTGGTTGTTAATATTACAAGTTATATTATTGATGAATAAATATTGTTAAAAATATTGAGAGGATTTTTATGAAGTATTCATTGTAAATTTGGCTTATTATTTGGATCCCCACTTACCATTTTTCAAAATTGTCGGTAGTAGATATCTCAGTTTTGTTTATATATATATATATATATATATATATATATATTTATTTATTTAATGATTTATTCACGGGTGGGGGGGGGGGGATTTTGGGTTGCCTGGATGGGAGGGAGTATTATTATTATTATTATTATTATTATTATTATTATTATTATTATTATTATTATTATTACAAGTTTTGTTTTTTTATGAAAAATATAATATATTATATTTTATTATGCATAGTATTTGCATAGTAAAATCAAAATTTTTTAGAAAATTCAGCCGAACGTCCGTGATGGTTTTACTGTTCACCCGTGATTTTCTAAATTCAAATAGTATCCTTCTATTCTCCTATAAATAGGATGCTTAGTTTAGAATTGAAAATCACACCAGAATCAGAGAATTCTTCTTCTATAATATTGAGCGTATTTTTTTAGAGTTTAAGGAAGCTTTGAGTGTAGAAAATATTTTAAGTTTTCTTCAAGAATATCCCCGCCCTACCAGTCAGAAGTACTCTCTTTTTAAGGTAATGGATATTATTTTTGTTCAATATCCTTAAGAAATAATATTTTCTTTCATACTCTGTAGTATGTAAGTAATATTATTTCATTTCAGATTCCGAATTCTACACTCATTTTGTTAAAGTATGACTTCTATACTCCTTGAAATTAGTATAATATCCTTGAAATTTGTGCTTCATTTAGTATATTTTCATGGAAATATTATTCTAAGCATTCTTGATAATTTTTAATCTTTTCATGCCGGGGTACTATTTACGAGGTACTAATCACTCGGGTACTATTCACCCAGGGTACTATTCAGACAAAAATTAATTTCTTTTTGGTCTAAATTATTTTTGATACAATATTATTCTTGAATTTTACTCCACAAAGCAGTATCATGTTGACAATTTGGACATTATTGAATTATTGAATTATAAATCTTTAAAATTTATCATTTTCTTTCATTTAATTAAATTTTTATATCATTGTCATCATCCTCATGCTTATATTGTGATTAGTGCATTGATGGATAGTTGTTGGTATGATTATAACCAGGGATTATTTGGTATAATCATGACCTGAAATGTTACAAATGATGTGGTAAAAGTCTTTATTGGCCTATAGTGCATTGATGGACAGTTGTTGGCATGATCATGACCATTGGTGATAACACGATCATCCTTGACCCGTAGTGCATAGATAATTCGTGCATGTGATACTAATGAATATCCTTGGCCCGTAGTGCATGGATAATTCAGTGATATGGATTATTTATTAAGTTGAGTCTCAGCGATAAAATTGATGACAAACTTTTTAAATCATAGAAGATAGTAGATATTATGCTCTACTTGACTCTTCTAATGGATTGCTTGTTCCGCTGCAGTTAAACTTGTTGTTTATTATATTTTATCAATTTAATACTGTTGAAGGCTAACGATAATTTATTCTGCATTATCTTAGTCATAATATTTCTTACTGGGCTAGTTAAGCTCACCCTTTTGCTTTCATTGTTCTCTTTAGGAAATGAGAACGTAGCCGGGACTAGTCGGGGAATGGAGTGACGGTCCGAGATGGTGGTTGTAGTAGTTGTGCCGCCCCCAAAATAGGTATACATCACCCATCTTGAGTCTCCAAATACATGATACAAAATTCAAATACAACTTAATTATACAACTGTCGTGTAAAATACGACAAAACATAGCTGAGAGTTTTAATAGAGATATTATCTTCTAAACAATATCCAAACTAAAATTCAATTCTCATTACATTTATTATCACACTAAATAATGAGGACCACTAAAACAACCATCTCGGACCGTCACTCCATTCCTCAACTAGTTCCAGCTATGCTCTCATTTCCTGAAGAGAACAATGAAAGCAAAAGAGTGAGCTCAACTAATCCAGTAAGAAATATTATGACTAAGATAATGCAGAAAAAATTATCGTTAGCCTTCAACAGTGTTGAACTGATAAAATATAATAAACATCAAGTTTAACTGTAGCGGAACAAACAATCCATTAAAAAAGTCAAGTAGAGCATGATATCTACTATCTTCTATGAATTAAAAAGTTTATCATCAATTTTATCGCTGAGACTCAGCTTAATAAATAAACCACATCATCTAAGGATATTCATTAGTATCACGACCACGAATTATCCATGCACTACGGGCCAATGATATTCGTGTTTTCACCAATGATCATGATCATGCTAACAACTGTTCATCAATGCACTACGGGCCAATGAGGACTTTTATCACATCATTTGTAACATTACGGTCATAATTATACTGAATAATCTCTGGTCATAATAATACCAATCAACAGTCCATCAATGCACTATGGGCCAATGAGGACTTTCATCACAATATAAGCAAGAGGATGATGACAATGATATAAGAATTCAATTAAAAGAAAGCAAAAGATAAATTTTTAAAGATTTATAATTTAATTTATTCAGAATTCAAAAAGGTCCAAATTGTCAACATAATACTGCTTTGTAGAGTAAAATTCAAGAATATTATTGTATCAAAAATAATTTGGACCGAAAATAAATTAATTTTTGTCATGAATAGTACCCTGGGTGAATAGTAACCGAGTGATACCCAGTGAATAGTACTTCAGGAATAGTACCCCGTAAATAGTACTCCGACATGAAAAGGTTAAAACTTACAAGAATGTTCAGAATAATATTTTCATGAAAAGATACTAGATGAAGTACAAATATCAAAGATATTTTACTAATTTCATGGAATTTAGAAGCCAAAACTTAACAAAATGAGTGTAGAATTCAGAATCTGAAACGAAATAATATTACTTACATACTACAGAGTATGGAAGAAAATATTATTTCATACGAATAGTGAACAAAAATAATATCCCTTCCCTTAAAAAGAAGAGTGTTCCAACTGGTATAGCGGGGATATTCTTGAAGAAAACTTTCATGTTTTCTACGCTCAAAGCTTCTTAAAACTCTAAAGAAATACGCTCAATATTATAGAAGAAGAATTCTCTGATTCTGGTGTGATTTTTAGTTCTAAACTAAGCATCCTATTTATAGGAGAATGGAAGGGGTACTGTTTAAGATATTCACGGATACAATAGTTTTAAAAATTCACGGACGGCTTACGAGCATCACGGACGACTGAAAATCCAAGCAATAATCGAGTAAAAAACAAAACAAAAATATTACATATATATATATATATATATATATATGTAATATTTATATATAAACACATGTTACTTTGAAAAACACCCACCACCCGTGACAAACAATTCATCAACTTCCCCCCCAAAATTCCTCCATATGTGGGCCCCACCTTATATATATATATAAAATTAATTTGAAAAATAAGTAAATGGGGGTCCAAATAATACGCCAAAATTTACAACAAATACTTCATAAAAATCCTCTCAATATTTTTAACAATATTTATTCATCATTATTATAACTCGCAATATTAACAACCAGATCGTTCCCTGGAAAGATGGGGTTTTTAGATAAGGATTTCTCCCTATTGGCGCGCAATTAGGTGACCAAACCTTTTTTCTCGACAAAACTTTCTAGACATTGTTAATTATGCAGATAATAATATGAATAACTTGTCATCTCAATTATTGATTTAATAATATATAAAATATTGACAATAATTGAATCAAATAACGTGAGATACTAAGCAACAATTACTGTAGCAATAATTAAACATAACTGAGTGACTTCACATGTAAGCATCAATAATCAATACCATGTGCTACTATGCAACCACGCGTATTACTGTACTTTTAACACCGGGTATTTCAACAGTTAACGGTAAAACTTTCGCCATTATTTTTATAAAAAGATATTTCTGTCGTTTTCTAACTCCGACAATAATTTCGCTGTGGGGTCCACTAATGATTGTGCCGTTGTACGAATATTTCTTGTTAAAACGAATATTCCCCGACCAATAGAATATTTTGTAACAACTTGTTTACTTTGTAATATTTATAAATATTACCTACAACTATAACATTATATCAAATTCACACCATAATATTCAAAAATATATTTTGAGAAAAAAAATTGATCATTATTTATAAAATTTGGGGTCTTATAACCTCCCCTTCTTATAAAATTTCATCCTCGAAATTAGGGTACGTATCTGGTATGTCGAAGAGATGAGGATACCTTGATTTTATTTCAGATTCTAACTCCCATGTAATTTCCTCAACATCGTAGTTTCTCCACAAAACTTTAACTTGAGGTATAACCTTGGAGCGTAGAATATGTTCCTTCTTATCCAAGATTTTAATAGGTACCTCTTCATACGTTAAGTCTTCCGCTATTTCGTCCGGTTCTAATTCAATAATGTGGTTCGGGTCTTCCACATATTTACGTAAGATGGATATGTGAAAAACGTTATGAACACGAGACATACTTGGCAGTAAGGCGAGTCTATAGGCTACAGTTCCTACTCGGTCAAGGATTTCAAATGGGCCAATGAATCGATGATTGATCTTTCCTCTCTTTCCAAATCTTGTAACTCCTTTCTATGGAGCAACACATAACAACACATGATCCCCAACATTGAATTCGTCGTCCCTTCGATGAAGATTAGCATAACTCTTTTGTCGATCTTGTGAGGTTTTTATACGTTGTCGGATCATTTGGATCTTCTCCGTAGTCATACGTACCAATTTCGGTGCCAACAACGTTGCTTCACCCACCTCGTTCCAGCATACTGGAGAACGACAGTTACGTCCATATAATGCCTCGAATGGAGCTATGCCAACACTTGCTTGATAATTGTTGTTGTGGGAGAATTCCACCAATGGCAAAAATTTGTCCCAACTTTCCTTGAAGTTAAGGATACAGAATCTTAATAGATCCTCAAGAGTTTGAATAGTCCTCTCCGACTGTCCGTCCGTTTGAGGATGATATGTCGAACTAAATCGTAAATTTGTGCCCATAGCTTTTTGCAAACTAACCCAAAATCGTGAAGTGAATCTTGGGTCTCGATCAGAAACTATGGATGCTGGCATATAATGCAGTCTTATAATCTTATTTATGTACATACAAGCAAGACGTTTAAGTGAATAAGTTTCTTGTATAGGTAAGAAATGACCCAAATCGCATCTATACCTTGAGAAACCTTGGGAAGACCAGTAACGAAATCCATGGTAATGTGCTCTCACTTCCATTCTGGAATTTCAAGGGGTTGCAATGGACCTTTTGGCACTTAATTCTTTACCTTGACACGTTGACAAGTTAAACACCTTGAGATAAACTCCGATATCTCTCTCTTCATATTGCTCCACCAAAATGTATGTCAAAAATCACGATACATTTTGGTACTCCCAAGATGGATTGCAAATGGTGTATTGTGCGCCTCCATTAAGATCTTATACTTTAAATCAGGGTCGTTAGAAACACAAAGTCTGGAATTGACTCTAAGTATTCCTTCTTCATCGATTCTTACTTCTGGAATAGCACCTTCTTGGACTTTCTTCTTTATACGCATCAGTTTCAGGTCTGTAGCTTGAGCAACTTTAACTTTATCGATTAAAGTCGGTTCTACTCGTATATTTGCCATCATTACGTGGGTCCCTAGAGTCTTTAACTTTACCTTCATCCTTTGCAAGTCATTCAAAATGGGCCTTTGCGTTGACAATATCGCACTCGTACCTGCATATGATCTTCTACTCAATGCATTAGTTACTACGTTCGCTTTTCCATGATGGTATTGAATGGTATGATTATAATCTTTTAACAGCTTAAGCCAACGTCGTTGCCATATGTTGAGCTCCTTTTGGGTGAAGAAGTATTTGAGGCTTTTATGATCTGTATAGATCTCCACCTTTTCTCCATACAGGTAATGCCTCCAGATCTTTAGTACAAAAACGACTGTTGCCAACTCTAGATCATGAGTTAGATAATTCCTCTCATACTCTTTGAGTTGTCATGAGGCATAGGCTATGACTTTTCCATGTTGCATGAGAACATATCCTAACCCTCTACCTGAAGCATCGCTGTAGATGACAAATCCCTCCGAACCAGATAGTATTATCAGAACATGTGCTGAAATGAGTCTTCTCTTGAGTTCTTTAAAACTCTTCTCACATTCCTCGCTCCAACCGAATTTTGTATCTTTTCGAGTCAGATGAGTTAATGGTGTAGCGATTCGAGAAAATCCTTCCATGAATCTCCGATAATAACCAGTTAAGCCCAAAAAGTTACGTACTTCGGTCACTGACTTAGGTTGCTCCCAGCTTTGAATTGCTTCAATCTTTGCCGGGTCAACAAATATTCCATGATTTGATATCACGTGCCCAAGAAATGTTACTTCCTCAAGACAGAACTCGTATTTCCTCAACTTGGCATATATCTTATTTTCACGAAGCTTTTGGAGTATCAGCCTCAAGTGTTGCTCGTGATCTTCACGACTTTTGGCGTAAATGAGGATGTCATCAATAAAGACGACCACAAAATGATCCAAATATTCCTTGAATACTCGGTTCATCATATCCATGAAGGCAGCAGGAGCATTAGTCAATCCAAAGGACCTGACTAGGAATTTATAATGTCCGTACAGAATTTTGAAAGCAGTCTTTGGAATGTCATCAGCTTTAATCTTCAACGGATGATATCCGGAACGAAGATCGATCTTTGAAAAGAATTTGGTGCATTGTAACTGGTCAAACATGTCATCGATGCGAGGTAAAGGGTACCTGTTCTTGATGGTGACATGATTCAACTCCCGATAGTCGATATAAAGTTGCATACTTTCATCTTTCTTCTTTACGAATAGAACAGGAGCACCCGAAGGAGACGTACTAGGTCGAATAAAACCGATGTCTAACAATTCCTGTAGTTGGATTTTTAACTCCTGAAGTTCAATAGGAGCCATTCGATATGGGGCTTTGGAAATGGGTTTTGTACCGGGTTCAAGGTCGATACAAAATTTGTTTTCTCGCTCTAGGGGTAGGCCATGAAGTTCTTCAGGGAATACGTCAGAAAATTTATTAACAATAGAAATATCATTCAAAACTGACGTATTTTTGTTTAAATCCGCGACATAAGCTAAGAAAGCTTGACATCCGTTTTTCAATAAACTAATAGCTTTATGGCTTGAGATGACAATGCTTAATTTTTGTGGTTTGGTTGCTTGAATTCGCATAATAGGTCGGTTAGGAATATGAAAGCTAACAACCTTACGAAAATAATCAATTTTAGCATGATGAGTAGTTAACTAATCAATCCCTAAAATCATATCAAATGCAAGTATTTTCAAATAGATAAGATCAACAGGTAATGTGTGGGTGCCAATTTGAATCAAACAAGACTTATAAACAGTGGATGTAATGAAGGTTTCTCCCAACAGAGTTTCAATAGATAAGTCAAAGTCTAATTTCTTCTGAGTTAAATTTAAACGTTGAGCACAAGTAGGAGAAATAAAAGAATGGGTAGAACCGGTATCAAATAAGGTACAGATTTCGCTAGAGTTTATGATTAGCTTACCTGTGATAACCTCGTTCGGGTTCCTCGCTTTTTGGGAGGTCATGAAAAACTCTCTCCTTGGACTACCGGCTTTGATTTCTCTGGGACGGCCTTTGGTGCCTCCATCCCAGCTGGACTTGGCTCCACTACACGATAAAATCGAGCCAGGTAACCTTCTCTTCCACAATTATAACATGTTTTGGACTGCTGCGTACAGTTTAGACTGATGTGTCCCTCCCCTCCGTATTTGTAGCATACAATCGGTGGTCATTCTCCTTCCTTAACAACGGTTCCTGGTGCTGACGTCTTTTCATCATTGTTGAATCTCTTCTTCTTACAATTTCTACTTTTATTGTCTTGGCCATGATTACCACCGAAGTGGTTACCATTTCTAGCATGTTGACTTCCTCCACGTTTGTTGTCGCCGCTTCGATGACTGCTACCACTGGTATTATCATTTTGTAGGCTTCTCTCTCTTTGTTGGGTTAACTCTTTATCGCGCTCCAATAACTGAGCCCTATTTACAATATCTGAATACAAACACAGTTTGTGAGAAATTAGGTATTGACGTATCTCAGATTTCAAACCTCTTAGAAACATCCGCGTCATTCTCTCCTCATTATCAACCAAGTGGGATGCAAACTGGGACAACTCGGCAAACTTAACTTCGTACTGTGACACGGTCATATTATTTTGCTTCAGCTTGATGAACTTTACTTCCTTCATGTGACGAATACTTTCGGGAAAGTACTTGTCATTAAACAGTTCTTGGAACTTCTCCCAAGAAATCTTCAGTGCGGCAGGTTGAGTACGCTTTACAGATTTTCACTAGTAATCTGCCTCTCCTCGCAACATGAAGGTGACAAAGGGAACCTTTTGCTCCTCGGAGCATCCCAAGACATCAAATATCTTGGTGATCTGCTTTATCCACGTCTCCGCCTTAAGTGATTTTAGCTCTCCCAAAAACTATGGTGGTCCCAGCTCCTTGAACTTCTTAGCGGTGACCATCCGAGAGTTGCCAGTATTTCCACCTGTATTTTGAATAAGAGTCATTCTCGCCTGATGTTACATGAATTGCATAAAGCCTTTGAACATCCCATCGTTCATCATTTGGTCAGTGTTGTTATTTTTTTGAGGATTATTGCCTCCCTGATGCACATTATCTTGGTTATTGATCTGTGGTGTGTGCTCCATTACTATTCTTAACATTCTCAGATGTCATTTTTCAACACTGCCACAAAACAAGGGTTAATTGACATACCACATATTATCCCTATATTCTGACCGACCAATTAAATAACAAATAAAGTTATGTAGGTCATATTAACGAAGGATTTTCCCGTTTCTCCCCCCTAGTTCTAGTCTCACATCTTAGCCAGGGATCATATCACTAAGCTTTGATACCAACTGTCAAGCCCCCAAAATAGGTATACATCATCCATCTTGAGTCGCCAAATACATGGTACAGAATTCAAATACAACTTAATTATACAACTGTCGTATAAAATACGACAAAACATAGCTGAGAGTTTTAACAGAAATATTGTCTTCTAGACAATATCCAAACTCAAATTCAATTCTCATTACATTTATTATCACACTAAATAATGAGGACCACTAAAACAACCATCTCAGACAGTCACTCCATTCCCCGACTAGTCACGGCTACGTTTTTATTTCCTGAAGAGAACAATGAAAGCAAAAGAGTGAGCTCAACTAGCCTAGTAAGAAATATTATGACTAAGATAATGCATAATAAATTATCGTTAGCCTTCAACAGTGTTAAACTGATAAAATATAATAAACATCAAGTTTAACTGCAGCGGTACAAGCAATCTATTAGAAGAGTCAAGTAGAGCATAATATCTACTATCTTCTATGATTTAAAAAGTTTATCATCAATTTTATCGCTGAGACTCAACTTAATAAATAAACCATATCATCGAATCATCCCTGCAATACAGGCCAAGGATATTCATTAGTATAACGACCACGAATTATCCATGCACTACGGGCCAAGGATATTCGTGTTTTCACCAATGGTCATGATCATGCCAACAACTGTCCATCAATGCACTATGGGCCAATGAAGACTTTTATCACATCATTTGTAACATTACGGTCATAATTATACCGAATAATCCCTAGTCATAATAATACCAATCAACAGTCCATCAATGCACTACGGGCCAATGAGGACTTTCATCACAATATAAGCATGAGGATGATGACAATGATATAAAAATTCAATTAAAAGAAAGCAAAGGATAAATTTTTAAAGATTTATAATTTAATTTATCCAGAATTCAAAAACGTCCAAATTGTCAACATGATACTGCTTTATGGAGTAAAATTCAAGAATAATATTGTATCAAAAATGATTTGGACCGAAAAGAAATTAATTTTTGTCATGAATAATACCCCGGGTGAATAGTAACTGAGTGCATAGTACCCCATAAATAGTACTTCAAGAATAGTATCCCATGAATAGTACTCCGACATGAAAATGTTAAAACTTACAAGAATGCTCAGAATAATATTTTTATGAAAAGATACTGGATGAAGCGCAAATATCAAGGATATTCTACTAATTTTATGGAGTATAGAAGCCAAAACTTAACAAAATGAGTGTAGAATTCAGAATCTGAAAATAAAATAATATTACTTACATACTACAGAGTATGGAAGAAAATATTATTTCCTACGAATAGTGAGCAAAAATAATATCCCTTACCTTAAAAAGAAGAGTATTCCAACTGGTATAGCTGTGATATTCTTGAAGAAAACTTTCGCTGTTTTCTACGCTCAAAGCTTCTTAAAACTCTAAAGAAATACGCTCAATATTATAGAAGAAGAATTCTCTGATTCTGGTGTGATTTTCAATTCTAAACTAAGCATCCTATTTATAGGAGAATGGAAGGGGTACTGTTTAAGATATTCACGGATGCAATAGTTTTAAAAATTCACAGACGCCTTATGAACATCACGGACGACTGAAAATCCAAGCAATCATCAAGTAAAAAACAAAACAAAAGTATAATATATATATATATATAGGGGAAAATGGAAATACACAGCCTTGCACATTTTTTTTGTACACAGTCTCAAAAACTACGTCGTTTTACTTATAAAAAAAAAAGAAGAAGAACACCCATCGGGCTCTCTCCTCCCAAATAGCAAAGATCGAGCCACAAATCTGATGTAGATTCTCTCCTCCCATAGTCTTATATGTACATGTTTGTGTTTACAGGGCGTCGATTTATACTGATATGTGAAGAAATTAAGAGAAAGAAAATGAATAGATGCGCATATCAGCAGAATAACAACGCCTTTGCTTCTCTTGGAGATTTCAGGATGAGGGGTTCTTCTATTTCGGACCCCGTAATTGGGTGCTCCGGGGCAAGATAGTGGGTTTTCCAGCAAGTCTTCAAAGTCGCCCAATCCGATCAGGAAGGTGCCCAAGAATCACATAAGGTAGTAATGACTGAGCTACTGTCTTCTTTTTGCAGAGGAAATGGAGTTTTATGTTTTTTATTAGTAAATATATTGAGTTAATGAGACAAACAAATTTAATGTTTTATCTTTCATGGTTTTTATGCCTTAATGATCATCCTTAATTAGTGAAATATTGTTGAGTTTGTACAGGACTACTAGAATCAGTATGATTGCTTTCCAAATTGAAGAAATAAACTCAATTCATTAAAGCTAAATGCTATATTAGGATAATCATTTACTCAATTTTATCTATTCCCCTAGTAAAATAATGTTATATTAAAGCATTATGTACGACCCAGAAGTTCTTAGCATTAATCCATTTTTTTAGAATCATTAACTCAATCAGGTATGTTTCATTGTTGAATTCTGAAAGGC
Source organism: Panax notoginseng (assembly GCA_016801055.1). Lineage (NCBI taxonomy): Eukaryota > Viridiplantae > Streptophyta > Magnoliopsida > Apiales > Araliaceae > Panax > Panax notoginseng. The sequence continues at coordinate 239,314,244 of CM029013.1, read as the reverse complement.
AAGTTCTTGTTTAGAGCATGATATGGTCCTGATGCAGATTTCCAAGATATCGGGGCATGTCAACAACACTTCACCCCAAAGACATTGTTGTCCATGCCTTCTAAGTTTGTGTTTTGCTTCAGAAGAGTAACATTAATTATAAGATAGACCTTTCTTTGGGTAATACCCAAACCCGAACAACAGGCAAAGTAGCACAGCAGCATAGTTGGCTCAATGCTTAAATATTTGTATTTGAGGAACATTTACTATGTTGTGGTATTAATGTGTTTCAGGTATTAAAAACACATAAGACACCTACCAACATCTCAGTTATTTTACATGTAGACCTCACAAGACTCCAACTCTCCAAATCATTTTTGCTAAGTACCTTCAGATTCTAACACCACAAACCTTTCTATTCATCTGTTTATTTAAGTAATAACAAACCTTACTAATCATTCTCATAGCTTATGGTAATTTGTAGCTGTATAACCATTTCACCATACTGAGCTGAAGTCAATGTTTATTTGCCTTTGTAGGTGATGAATCCTTGTCTCTGAATTGTAATGAATCCTTGCAGCTTGTTTTTTTGTCCAGTCTAGGTAAATTTTAATTGTTCATTCTTATTGAACTGAAGCATCAAATGTTGATACTACTCAAGAGCCAAGTGTAGATGATGATAGTGTTTCACCTATAGGTGTAACTGATATTGCTATAATAACACTTGTATATCTATATTTTTGTATTAATTTTTTTTTACAGTGGCCTTCAAAATTGTAGTAATCATGGGAGTGACTATATATGGAAGAGGAATACATGTACTACTCTCAAATCTCTTCAGGTTGCAGAAAGGCCCAAAAGATCCTAATCTTTAGTTGTGGTGTTGTTTCTTTTTTATGTTATGGATAATACTGTGGATAATGCTGTTATAAGGCTCTTTTGTACATGATGGTTGGTGGATGAAATTTTTGTTGTTGTAATTGACAGGTGGTTGTATTACCTTTAGAGGTTGAACTGAACATGAGAATTGAATGCAGTTGGATTTTAATGGTGTTAGCTTGATTTATGTTTTTTTTAACTTATCAATGTAGTTTGATGTTCAATGAGTTTGTAGTAGTCATTTATTGGTGATGTTTAATAGTTGATGGTCGAAGTTGATAACAGGTCCTTTGTGAGATTGCAAATTGTTGGTGTCTGATGTACTCTGTTTCATATATCTAGCTTGAGTTTAAGCATTTTCATGGTAATTTTTCTTTTGTTTGGTTAGTTGCAATTTTATGGTGGATTTTGGGTAGAGACTTTTGCCCATTAATTTTTCTTTTTAGTAGACTTTTGCGACCAATTTTTTTTTGTTCAGTACATAATCTTGGCAGGACACTTCTATATGTTTCTGTTGAAAAAATGGTGTTTGTAGTTTCAAAAGTCGAAGGCAGATCAACATTCATGTTGTAATACAAACTCAAGATCTCAAATAAAAGAACTACAGTTTTATAATGCTTATTCACCTTATGAACATGGTGTAGCCTAACTTTCTTTGCATACTTATAGCAGCAACTTGACATCTTAGTATAAAAACACAAATAGCCTTCGAATACAAACAAAAAAAACATCTTTTTTAAAACCTGCATTACTTAATAAACACATTTATCACACATCAATAAAGTACTAGTCCAATAATATTATAAGAAAACAACACCATTCAATCACTAGTCATTTTTAAAATAAGAATTTATCTGCACAAGTAGACAAAGTTTCCAAAATTTATCCTCTTTTTACGTCAAAAATTTTGAGCTTTTCATTATCAAGAGCCCTCAACCTCCTCAACAGACTTAATTTGTCTGCTCAAATGCTTGAGCAAAGAATGAAGGGTCAGTTGCATAAACTAGAATAAGAAATACACGTGTTGGTTCTCGCTGCTACACTCCCGGGATCAGATGTGCTTCTCATTGAACAACATGAACAGAAACACAACACTGATGTACTCGTCCAGTAAGAGATTTCACGCCCCTGACGTTGTTGAATGCATTCAATTTACGTGGTCCTACGTTGTGTCATCATTCTCATCCTCAATAGATTGTATTTGTGGTCGACTTTAGGAGCTATTATGTGTACTACTTTTGCAGTATAAGTTGTTGCATTAGGACTGCTAAAATGCTACCCAGGATTGAGTTAAATGATGGCCTACCCATCAAAAACCTTCCTTTTCTTGGAGTGCAACACCTATCACGCTTTCGCTAAGATTAACAATCTGGACAGCTAGCACACATATAACATCTTCGGGAACATTTATCTATTCCCCCAAAATTTTATGAAGGGAAAACAAAGGAAAATTGCATTTGTTAGAGTAAGAGGTAAAATCGTTCTCCGGAGAAAATAATATGATCAACTAAAAGTGTAGTATTATTAAAACAACAAACATAAACACAAACACAAACGAAAGCCTGACTTTGGAGTTCAGTAGTTTTACTGCTTTATATTGATTTATTCCTGACTTTGGAGGCATGGATAGATTATAATAATTATTGAGCATTATTTCTTATTTCTGCCAAATGTTCTAATGATCCTTTTTTATATATATATTTTTTCTTTTTCCTTTTTTTTCCTCCAAGTTTTCCAAATTCCAAACGTACCCTTGGCATGTCATAATACAATCAACAAAAATGCCTTTATCAAAAATACTAGAGCGTATACTTTTTGAGAACCTACTAGAGTATATACTAATCATTAGACTTACCAAGAGAACAACTACAACCAAACACAGTCAAAATGTAAGCAACAAAAAGTACATATTACTACAATTGCACCAGAAGTTTGAAGAATGCACTTCACAGGAAATTTTTAGATAATGTAAAAAGAAAGTGACAGCAGAAGGATAAAATCCTACTCTACATGAGCAAATATTAAGACAAGGGCATGAATTAACATTGTATGTCTTAAAGAGGTTGAAGAGGATAAGAAACCATACAATCTCGGTTGGTTTATTCCGGTTGTACTCTTTCCCTTTTGACTCAACAACTTTCTCCAATGTCTCATGATCCCAATCCTCCATTGTGTTTAAGAGAATCGTACATAAACTTAATGAGAATTCATTATTCTTTTAAAAGAATTAGACAAATGGAGATAAGGACTAACACATAGATTGAACAAAAATGGACACGTTAACTCAATCACCTTCATCACACTTATCACTACTATACATGTCAATCTTCTCACCCTTCCTTTGTACATTCAGATCATGCGAAAACTTGCATTTAAAACCCTTTGCACACTGACCCGCTTTGAAAAATTCGCATAGAATAGACTTTGGGTCAACCCTTGCACAAAACCACTACTTATAAACACAGACAATCCAACCTAATAATGGTAATTAAAGACTGATTAACACTACTAGGGTTTAATCAACACTCTGTTCTAGATTTATATGGAGTACAATATATAAATACCGAATCGGAGATGAGATACATCAAGGGAGTCGAGATCGAAGAAGTCGAGATCAAACTGATGAATTAGGAGTTTGATTTGGTCTAAAATAGTTGGATTCATACTTTCCCCCTTCTTTGTTTTAGTATAGGGGAGTTATGTTTTGGGGGAAAAAACGACGTGGGAGATAAGCTTTACGTGGAAGCCGTGTTTTTTTTTTGTTTTCAGCCAAAACGACGTCGTGCAAATTTTTTGTTTACACCACAACTAAAGATTAGGATCTTTTGGGCCTTTCTGCAACCTGAAGAGATTTGAGAGTAGTACATGTATTCCTCTTCCATATATAGTCACTCCCATGATTACTACAATTTTGAAGGCCACTGTAAAAAAAAATTAATACAAAAATATAGATATACAAGTGTTATTATAGCAATATCAGTTACACCTGTAGGTGAAACACTATCATCATCTACACATGGCTCTTGAGTAGTATCAACATTTGATGCTTCAGTTCAATAAGAATGAACAATTAAAATTTACCTAGACTGGACAAAAAAATAAGCTGCAAGGATTCATTACAATTTAGAGACAAGGATTCATCACCTGCAAAGGCAAATAAACATTGACTTCAGCTTAGTATGGTGAAATGGTGATACAGCTACCAATTACCATAAGCTATGAGAATGATTAGTAAGGTTTGTTATTACTTACATAAAAAGATGAATAGAAAGGTTTGTGATGTTAGAATCTGAAGATACTTAGCAAAAATGATTTGGAGAGTTGGAGTCTTGTGAGGTCTACATGTAAAATAACAGAGATGTTGGTAGGTGTCTTATGTGTATTTAATACCTGAAACACATTAATACCACAACATAGTAAATTTTTCTCGAATACAAATATTTAAGCATTGAGCCAACTATGTTGCTGTGCTACTTTGCATGTTGTTCGGGTTTGGGTATTAGGTAAAGAAAGGTCTATCTTATAATTAATGCTACTCTTCTGAAGCAAAACACAAACTTAGAAGGGAAGGACAACAATGTCTTTGGGGTGAAGTGTTGTTGACATGCCCCGATATCTTGGAAATCTGCATCAGGACCATATCATGCTCTAAACAGGAACTTGCCATTCAGAATTCAAAAATGAAACATACCTGATTGAGTTAATGATTCTAAAAAAATGGATTAATGCTAAGAACTTCTGGGTCGTACATAATGCTTTAGTATAACATTATTTTACTTGGGGAATAGATAAAATTGAGTAAATGATTATCCTAATATAGCATTTAGCTTTAATGAATTGAGTTTATTTCTTCAATTTGGAAAGAAATCATACTGATTCTAGTAGTCCTGTACAAACTCAACAATATTTCACTAATTAAGGATGATCATTAAGGCATAAAAACCATGAAAGGTAAAACATTAAATTTGTTTGTCTCATTAACTCAATATATTCACTAATAAAAAACATAAGACTCCATTTCCTCTGCAAAAAGAAGAAAAAAGCATAACAGTAGCTCAGTCATTACTACCTTATGCGAGTCTTGGGCACCTTCCTGATCGGATTGGGCGGCTTTGAAGACTCGCTGGAAAACCCACTATCTTGCCCCGGAGCACCCAATTACGGCGTCCGAAATAGAAGAACCCCTCATCCTGAAATCTCCAAGAGAAACAAAGGCATTGTTGTTCTGCTGATATGCGCATCTATTCATTTTCTTTCTCTTAATTTATTCATATATCAGTATAAATCGACGCCCTGCAAACATAAACATGTACATATAAGAGTATGGGAGGAGAGAATCTACATCAGATTTGTGGCTCGATCTTTGCTATTTGGGAGGAGTATGGGAGAAGAGAATCGATTTCGAATTTGTGGCTCGATCTTTGCTATTTGGGAGGAGAGAGCCCTGTAAGACCCCGAATTTTATGAAATAAAAGTATTCAATTTTTTTTATAATTACAATTCAGTAAATGGTTAAATTGATAAAAAGTTAAAGTTATGGGTGAAATGTGAAAATTTTTCAAAATACACAAGTGATTATAAAATAATCATTGTTGTCGGGGAATATTCGTTTGGTCGTGGAATATTCTTTCTGTCGGGAAATATTCGTACGACGGCGCAGCTATTTGTGGGCCCCATAACAGAATAACTGTCGGGTGAAGAAAACGACAAATTTAAGTTTTTACAAATAACGGCGTAGTTGTTACCGTTAACACTGTTGGAATACCCGGTGATTAAAATACAGTAATACGCGTTATTGCACAGTAGCACACGGTATTGCACAATATTTTTGAAATTATTGATTCTTACGTAAGAAGGCACTACTCAATAATTGTTACAGTAATTACCGTTCAATATTTTATTTTATTGATTCAATAATTGCTACGTTGAAATTTTGTATTATTGTTGTTCAATAATTGTTGCTGCACAGTATTTTCCATTATCAGATCAATAATTCATATTATTTGAATAGTATTATTAGATAGCATTATTGGCAATGTCTAGAAAGTTCTGTCTAAAGAGAGGTTTGGTCATCTAATTGCGCGCCAGTAAGGAGAAATCCTTATTGGAAAGCCCCCTCTTTCCTGGGAACGGCCTGGTTGTCATAAATGTGATTCTGTAATATTATTTGTGAATAATTAATTATTGATTTATATGATAAGAAAATATTTATTTTATGTGGATATAAATGAGGGATATATTTTTGTGGTTAAAAATGAAGGAGTTAATGTTGAGGTTTTTATCAGTATTTTTGTCGGAATGGAGGTATTAAAAATCAGGATTTTTGAGATATTTTGCGGGGGTTATAATTTTTAATCCGACCGTTGGATCGTGGTAATTTTTGGATATGTTATACATATATAAGTTGAGTATATGCCCACAAATTTTGAACCGTTAAAAGTGAACGTATGATTTATTATGAATTTACAAGATGACTGATTCAGAAATTGTTGAATTTTCGGAGTTTATCATTTTAATAGAAAATTCTAGAATTGGTGGGCCTCACTTTTGGTTGGTGAAGAAATATGCTGAATTATATTTCAAATGTGGTGGGTGGGAATAGTAGCAGGTAAAGCCATCAGGTTGCAGGTCAAGCCTACTAAAATTTTCCTATAAATAGAGGGCTAAGTTAGAATTGAAAATCACACCAGAAACATAAGCTTTCTCTCTTCCTCTCTCTATATTATGAAGCATATTTTGTGAGTTTTTAGATACTTGGTGAGTTGCTATTCATCAGTGTAAGTTTCCTTCAGCATCATATCCGATATCCAGCCAGAAGTACTGCTCTTTTGAGGTAAGGGATATTAAGGGATTTTAAGGGTTGTTATGATTTTCAGTTTCGTAATTTTTCTGATCTTCAAAAATTCTGGAAAAATTTGAAATGATATTTTGATGAGTTTTATTGATTGTGTCCAAAAATGGTAATTTTTGGATGTATAGATTAAGAGTTATGAATTTTACGGGAAAAGACTATTTTAAAAGTAACCGCTTATAATTCCTTGTGGTTAACTCCAAAATTGATGAAATTTTTATTGGGAGTACATGTATATGATAGAAGTATACTCTGTAAATTTCAGAATTTTTAGACAAAAGTACAAATTTTGATAAATGTCTAAATATTCGGCTATTTTGGCCATATGAAAAATAGTAAATGACTTTTAAAATTTCTGAGAAAAATATATGTTCAATATGAGACTATATTCTGATAAATCCCAGAAAAGAAATATTTTTGGAACTGATTTGGTATTTTTCATGAAAATGGACAAGTTATGAGAAAATAAATTAAATATGTTATGTGAAGTAAGAAAATTGGAAAATAGGATTTTATGGCTTGAGAATCCTATATGAGGTATATGCAGATTTTTGATGAGGGTTTTGGTTATTGATGATGAAATTGTAAGAGTTGGCATTTTATGATGATTAAATGTATTAATTAGTAAAGTGTAAACAATTAAAATAAATTATTTATAAATTTAAGTAATGTTATTCTTTCAATATCATTATACCAAAATATTGGTATGAATTTTATTGTAGAATTTCTATCTTTTGTGTCGGGGTTACTATTCATGAGTTACGAATATTACTCTTGAGATTAAAACTATGTATTGATTATATTGATTTTATTATCATATATAACATTTTTATAACCCTGATGTTGAAATTCTCTTTCACTAGAGTGTAAAGATGGGTAGATTATTGGTATGATCATGACTAGGGTTCTCTTTGGCCTGTAGTGCAAAGTTGAATTGTGACTGGTATGATCATGACCATTGAATTTATAAGTGAATATCTTTAGCTTAAGTGCAAAGGTGAATTGATCAACATGGTTATAATTATTGTTTATATAAATTCTGAAATGATTATATATTTCTTTGAGATATTAATATCTTTGGCCTGTAGTGCAAAGATGAAATATTGATGAATTTCTTTGGCCTGTAGTGCAAAGATGAATTGTTGATGAATATCTTTGGCCTGTAGTGCAAAGATGACATGTTGTTGAATATCTTTGGCCAGTAGTGCAAAGATGAACAGATGTTGAGATAAACATGACCAACTGGTGATACAAATGAATATCTTTGGACGTAGTGCAAAGATGAAGTTATTAGTATGATTATGAACAGGAAATGTGATTTGGTGTAACCATGATCTTTGATGTTTCAGGTAAAGATAGGTGATGAAAATTATCATCGTCCTGAATGAGAAGAGGAATTTAGAACTACAGTTATGATTATAAGTTATTCATATGATTGTGGACCAGAATTGTTGATTGATGTTACAGGGATAAAACATTGTTGGTGGATTTTTAACATGGAGAAGATAATAGACTTTATAGTCTATTTGACTCTTCTAATGGATTGCTCGTTCCGCTGCAACTATGGTTGAAATTTTTATCATTTACCATATGTTCTAAATCTCTGATTTATTATTGATGAAGGCTATTGATAATTTAATTATCTTTAGTCATGATATTCTTTACTGAGCTAGTTGTGCTCACCCTTTTGCTTCACAATTCCTTTCAGGTAATAAGAGTGTAGCTGGGTCGAGCGGGGGTAACAATGGAATAGAACGGTGGTCATCATTTAGTAGTTATATTTGGTGAAGAAAATAGGGTGAGGCGAACCCAACGTTGGAAGGGTGTTTTGTCACTATCATACAAGATGTCTAATGACATACAACCTCGTGTCATCATAGAACAGGGTTGTGCTCATCCACTTGCTGAGTATATCTATGGGCACTACCTATATAATCTTGGTGTTTGTTTGAAGTATAATTCTCAATTAGAGACAGTGGAGATAATGATAAGTCAAGAGAAGACTCACCATTGGGAAGAATATGATAGTAATCTTCTCGTTTTTCTTTGGGGTCTATTGGGTCAACCAAGGATAATTCTGTGGCCATATGATATCTATCATAACCTAGACGCGTGGCCTCCCATGTACGAAGGTTTCCTTGAGCACTTCCCAAAGATTCTAATTTCTAAAACAGTTTTTGACTATACCTTTATGTAAGGTGTTATTGTGAGGTGATGTCCACGGTTGGAACATGAGTCACATTTGGTATATATTTGTATCCAAACTCACAGCATATGTGTTGTTGTATTTTGCACGACAATTGTTGTAATAAAGTTGTAGTTGTTTTCTGTACCATGTATTTGACGACTCAGAATGGGTTGGGTAGAATGAACCTATTTTGGGGTTGTCACAAGCCCGATGGGTGTTCTTTTTTTTTTTTATAAGTAAAACGACGTAGTTTTTGAGACTGTGTACAAAAAAATGTGCAAGGCTGTGTATTTCCATTTTTCCCATATATATAAACACATGTTACTTTGAAAAACACCCACCACCCGTGACAAACAATTCATCAGCTTCCCCCCCCCCCAAAAGTCCTCCACATATGAGCCCCACCATATGTCATCCCACATGTGGGCCCCACCTTATAATATAGATATATATATATATATATATATATATATATATATATATATACACACACACACACTGAATAACTTTCTACCGATTAATTTGAAAAATAGGTAAATGAGGTTCCAAATAATACGCCAAACTTTACATCAAATACTTCATAAAAATTTCCTCAATATTTTTAACAACAGTTATTCATCATTATTATAACTCGCAATATTAACAATCAGATCGTTCCCAGGAAAGAGGGGGCTTTCCGATAAAGATTTCTCCCTATTAGCTCGCAATTAGGTGACCAAACCCCTTTCCTCGACAGAACTTTCTAGACATTGTTAATTATGCATATAATAATATGAATAACTTGTCATCTCAATTATTGATTTAATAATATATAAAATATTGATAATAATTCAATCAAATAATGTGAGATACTAAGCAGCAATTATTGTAGCAATAATTGAACATAACTGAGTGACTTCTCACGTAAACATCAATAATTAATACCGTGTGTTACTATGCAACCACGCGTGTTACTGTACTTTTAACACCGGGTATTTCAACAGTTAACAGTAAAATTTTCGTCGTTATTTTTATAAAAAGATATTTCTGTCGTTTTCTAACTCCGACAATAATTTCGCTGTAGGGTCCACTAATGATTGTGCCGTCATACGAATATTTCCTGTTAAAACGAATATTTTCCGACCAATCGAATATTTTATAACAACTTGCTTACTTTGTAAAATTTATAAATATTACCCACAACTATAACATTATATCAAATCCACACCATAATATTCAAAAATATATTTTGAAGAAAAAAAATCATCTTTATTTATGAAAGTTGGGGTCTTACAGTAGTCCTCACTATTTTATAAAATAGTGTGTTTATAATTGTAATGAGAACTCAATTTGAGTTTGGATATTGTCTAGAAGACAATATTTGTGTTAAAACTCTCAGCTATGTTTTATCGTATTTTGTATGACAGTTGTATAATTAAGTTTGTATTTGAATTCTGTACCAAGTATTTTGCGACTCAAAATGGGTGATGTATACCTATTTTGGGGGCATCACATATACATGTTGTTAGCGAGGAGTCAGTGAATCAGATAGAGATTTTACCGACACTTGTAGTCGAAGTGCCGGTAGTGGTGGTGGATGACTCAGAGGAGTATTCATCAGAGGATTCCAAGAACGTAGGGTTTACATCCTTGTTCGATGGAATGTTTGAGGAGGAGGTGGAGGTAGTATCGTTTAATATGGTAATACCTATGGAGGAGATGACACCAGGGGAGTCGATGAAGGCGTATTCATGACTGTATTGGATAAAAATATCCAGCTGAGTAAGGAGGTGAAGGAGCTGAAAGAGGAGGTCCATGACATCTTAGAAGACAAGAGGGACATGGAAACTTTTTGGGAGATTGAGCATGATGAGAATGTTTTGGCTAAGGACAAGGTCCAGGAGCTGAAACATGAGGCCTTTGAGCTTAAGGAGGAGCTACAGGCCAAAAGGCAATAAATTAGAAGAATGACCTATATTCATAGGAGTTCTCATGCAGATTATCAGCGACAGGTTGCTGAGTATCCAGTAGAGGCGGGGCAGACTTGGCATACGATCAACAGGGATGTGGTGGCCAGTCTTGCCAACGCAGTTTATGCTAATGTCGTGAGGCTAATGCCGTGAGGCAAATGTAGTCTAGTTAAAAACTAGAGTAGGTATAGATATGTAAATATTAGGTATCTATGTAGTGACGTAAAATCCTCTTTTGTATAATCAAAGGGTAGTCTTTTGTAAATCCCAACTTTTGAAAAGTAATTACGGGAAAGTATTGTAATTAGCTAAGGCTATGTAATAATGAACGTTGTAGTATTGTACTACAAAAAAGAAAGCATATCAATATAAAAACTTTATTGAACATGTTTTGCAATGAACTTAAATTATTATTAATTGTGAATAATGACTAACTAATAAGAAGTAAGTAATAATGAACTATTATTTATTTTAACAGAAATATGCCGCAAGGAAGAAGACAACGAAACCCGGAAGCTAATGTGAATCAACAAGAAGGGGGACCGGTTAACCCAATGAAGGAGTTTATTAATTTATTAACAACTGCCTTTAATAGAAATGGGGCAAATATACTCTTTAATCCTGTGGTAGTACGTGCTACTACGTTTAAGGATTTTAAGAGTATAGGTCTGCTAGAATTCAAAGGAACTACAGTCCCTATAGACGCCCAAACTTGGGTGAAAGATATTGAGAAGGCATTTGTAATTGCAAATGTCGGGGAGGGGTAAACGACTTCTTTCGCTACCTATATGATGAAGGGAGGGGTCAACTTCTGATGGGAGGCGAACCAAGCTAAGGCTAGGGCAAAAGTTGTGATGTGAACACGGTTCTAGGAGATATTCTTCGAGAACTATTTGCCCACGAGTATGCAGAGTATGATAGAGATGAAGTTCCTAGAATTGAAACAAGGGGATATGACTGTTCCCCAATATGCTGCAAAGTTTAATGAACTGGCGAGATTTGCTCCACATCAAGTGGATACTGAAGTGAGGAAGGCATAAAGATTCGAGCACAGCTTGAAACCTTGGCTCTATAGTCGGATATCAGTGTTTTAAAGTAATTCCTTTGGAACCATTCTGGAGAAGGCAATAATTTTAGAGGTTGTTAGCGAGGCTTTAAGCCAATACCACAGAGAGAAGAAGAACAAGAGTAAGGTAGACGGAGGAGTGAAGATAGAGGGAGCCAGTGGGAGTGGCAGCAGACAGAAGAGGAAGGGTTTTAACTCTGGGAATACTTGAGTGAAATAAGGAGATCCTAAGAAAAGGATCGAGGCGTGCAAGAACTATGGGAAGACTCATTTAGGAGTCTGTCTCAAAGGTAAAGCTGTGTGCTATAATTGTGGACAAGAAAGGCACATTTTTCCTAACTGTCCAAACCCAAAGAAGAACCACGGATGCTTTATATGTGGATCAACTGACCACATGGTGAAGAACTGCCCGAAGAAGGGGATGGATGGTAATAAGGTAACTAATAGTGGTAAGTTAGTTATTAGTGGTCCAACTCAATCAAGTAGACAGACGGCCCACACATTTAATATGACGGTCCAATATGCAGTTGCATCGGGAGATGTAGTTGTAGGTATTATCCCAATCAACGATATAAATGCTTATATGTTATTTGATTCGGGTGCTACTTGTTCTTTTATATCATGTGAATTTGCTAGACGATTAGGGTTACTCCCTGAAATATTGCCAATACCTTTGAATATTAAGGTAGCAAAAGAAGAAATAATTCTTGTTGAACATATTCATAGGAGATGTTGTGTATAAATAAGAGGTAAAAAATTATCGGTAGATTTCATACCGATAAAGTTAGGAGAATTCGATGTAATTCTCGGGATGGATTGGTTGTTTAACCACGGGGCAATTATATATTGTCAAAAGAAATGTGTAAACCTTCAGACTTTGAATCAGACCAAGGTAGTGTTTTACGGTAATAAATCGCTGGGACGTTCTTATTGTCTTACCGTGACACAAGCTAGAAAATTGCTGAAGAAAGGATGTGTAGGTTATCTGTGTCATGTTGTTGTTACCCAGAGAGTGGGAGCAACAATGAAATACATACCTATAGTAAAAGAATTTACGGATGTGTTTTTGAATGAGTTACCAGGTCTTCCACTGGATAGGGAGATCGAATTCATAATAGATGTTGTGCCAGGAGCGGCACCAGTGGAAATGAAAGAGTTGATGATTCAACTACAAGAATTACTAGATATAAAGTAAATTCAATCGTGTGTCTCTCCGTGGGGAGCACCGGTATTGTTTGTAAAGAAGAAGGACGGATCGTTAAGACTTTGTATCGACTATAGAGAGTTGAACAAGCTGACGATAAAGAATAAATACCCATTGCCCAGGATCGATGATCTATTTGATCAGTTGAAAGGGGCAAAGTATTTTTACAAGATAGATTTGCGAATGGGGTATCATCAGTTAAAAGTAAGGAAGGAGGATGTACCTAAAATGGCATTCAGAACTCGTTATGGTCATTATGAGTTTCTAGTAATGTTGTTTGTGTTAACAAATGCACCAGCCACATTCATGGATATGATGAATAGAGTGTTCAAGCAATATTTGGACAAGTTCGTTGTAGTGTTTATCGATGATATTCTAGTCTATTCAAAGACGCCAGAAGATCACGCTAAACATCTAAGATTAGTGTTGGAGACACTAAGGAAGGATAAGTTATTTGCGAAATTCACCAAGTGTGAATTTTGGCTCGAAAGAGTGTAGTTTTTGGGGTACGTTATCGACAAAGATGGAATTTCAGTAGATCCAGCAAATGTGGAAGCAGTGATTAATTGGGAACAACCGAAGACACTGAATGAGGTGTGGAGTTTCCTAGAGTTAGAGGAATACTATCGAAGATTCATCCATGATTTTTCTAAGATAGCTACTCCGCTAATAAATTTGACAAGAAAGACAGTGAAGTACGTGTGGACTGAGAAGTGTGAAAACAGTTTTTAGGAACTGAAGAAAAGGTTGAGCGAAGCACCTGTATTATCTTTACCATATGATATAGGGAACTTTGTAGTTTATAGTGATGCTTTGCATATAGGACTAGGTTGTGTGCTCATACAGCATGGCAAGGTCATTCCGCGACAGTTAAAGGATTATGAGAAAGGTTATCCTACTAATGATCCGGAAATGGCAGCGGTGGTATTTGCCTTAAAGATTTGGAGGAATTACCTATATGGGGAGAAATGTGAGATATACATGAACTAGGAAAGTCTAAAATATATCTTCACACAAAAAGACTTAAATATGAGACAGAGGAGATGGTTGGTGTTGATAAAGGATTACGATTGTGATATCCTATATCATCCATGGAAGGCGAATGTGGTGGTCGATGCCTTAAGTAGAAAGGGTCAAGAAAAGTTGTTAATGTTAAAGACTCAAAATGAGTTAATAACAGAGATGACTAGAATGGAGTTAGAGACCGAGTGAATCGGGACATAAATTATTTGCGATAGAAACTCAACTTACCATTTTGGAGAGAGTCAAAGAAGTACAACTCAGAAATAATGAGTGTGCACATATAAAGAAAAGATTAGCAGATGGAGAAGATATAAAGTATAGTCTTGATAACGAGGGGTTATTAAAATTTGAAGGAAGAATTTGGGTTCTGTATGAAATGGAATTGAAGGAAGAAATATTACAAGATGCTCATAGTTCGAGATACTCGATTCATCCTAGTAGTACGAAGATGTATCAAGACCTTCGACAGAACTTTTTGTGGCCGGACATGAAAAGGGAGATAGCAGAATATGTAAGTAGGTGCTTAAAAGTTAAGGCCAAACATCAACGACCAAGTGGCTTGTTACATTCACTGGAGATTCCAGAATGGAAGTTGTGACGCCCCCAAAATAGGTATACATCACCCATTCTGAACCGCCAAATACATGGTACAGAAATAAATACAACTTCAGTAATACAATTGTCGTGCATAATATGACAACACATATACTGTGAGTTTGAATATAAATATTGTCTGCTAGAGAGTATACAAACTCAAAAGGAGTCCTCATTACAATTATCACACTATTTCACAGAATAGTGAGGACTACTAATGCAACCATCTGGACCGTCAATCCATTCCCCGACTAGTCCCAGCTATATTCTCATTTCCTGAAGAGAATAGTGAAAGAAATGGTGAGCTCAACTAGCCCAGTAAGAAATATTATGACTAAGATAATGTACAACAAATTATCATTAGTCTTCAATAGGGAAAAATCTGATAAAATATAATAGACAACAAGTTTTAGATCAACAACTGCAGCGGAAAAAACAATCCATTAGAAGAGTCAAGTAGAGCATAAAACCTACTATCTTCTATGATTTAAAAGATTTATCATCAATTTTATTGATGAGATTCAGCTTAATAAATAATCCACATCATCGAATCATCCCTGCACTACGGGCCAAAGATAATCGTATTTTCATCAACAGTAATGATCATGCCATAAAATAATTCATCTTTGCACCCTTGGCCGAAGAGAATCCATGGCCATAATCATACCAAAAATTGTCCATCAATGCACTACAGGCCAATGATGACTTTTACCACATCATTTGTAACATTACGGTCATGATTATACCGAATAATTCCTGGTCATAATCATACCAAGTCCATCTATGCACTACAGGCCACATATGACTTTCAACAGAATATAAACATGAGGATGATGACAATGATATAATAATTCAATTAAACACGTTCAAGGATAAATTTTAAAGATTTATAATTTAATTTATCCAGAAATCAATAACGTCCAAATTGTCAACATGATACTACTTTGTGGAGTAAAATTCAAGAATAATACTCAGTTGGTCATGTTCATCTCAACACCTGTTCATCTTTGCACTACGGGCCAAAGATATTCATCAGGTAATCATTCATCTTTGCACTACAGGCCAAAGATATTCAGTAATATCATCATTTAGGACTGAGGATGATGAAAGAACAAATATTAGGGATTCGTATTACAGTTTATCCAAGTTCAATAATACTTCGAAATAACCAATTTCGAAGCAGAATTCAAAAATAATGATCAAAACATGGATACAATCAAAGATGGTAACCATAATAGCCATCTTGGATAAAAACAAGAAAATTTCATTTTTCGGTGAATAGTACCGTATTCGTAAATAGTGTCGTATACGTGAATAGTGCCGTATACGTGAATAGTAACCCCGACACAAAAAGTTTTAAATTTGATGAAAAGTTCAAACTAATATTTCGGCATAATGATATTGAAGAAAATAATATCATTTAAGAAGAAAATAACATCCCTTACCTCAGAATAACCGTACTTCTGACTGAATTTCGGATATAGTGCTGATAGAAACTTGCATTGAATAGCAACTCTCAAAGTATCTAAATACTCACTAAAATACGCTCAAGAATATAGAGAGAGAAAGAGAGAAAACTTATGAATTCTAGTGTGATTTTCAATTCTAACTTAGCCCTCTATTTATAGAAAAATATTAGCACACCGAAGCAGACCTGCAACCTGATGGCTTTACCTGCTACTATTCCCACCCGCTATATTTGAATAAAAATTTCAGCACATTTCTTACCAACCAAAAGTGGGGCCCACTTATTCTAGAATTTTCTACCAAAATGATAAATTCCGAACTTCAATAATTTCTGAACCAGTCATCTCTTAAAATTCATAACAAATCATACGTTCATTTTTAACGGTTCAAAATTTGTGGACATATACTCAACTTATATATGAATAACATATCCAAAAATCACAACGATCCAACGGTCGGATTAAAAATTATAACTCACGCATTATAACTCAAAAATACTGGTTTGATTGTTAATACCTCCATTCCTACAAAAATACTGATAAAACACCTCAACATAAACTCCTTTATTTTTAACCACAATAAATATATCCAACATTTATATCCACATAAAATAAATATTTTCTTATCATATAAATCAATAATTAATTATTCACAAATAATATTACAGAATCATAATTATGACAACCAAGCCGTTCCCAGGAAAGAGAGGGCTTTCCAATAAGGATTTCTCCTTACTGGCACGCAATTAGGTGACCAAACCTCTCCCTAGACAGAACTTTCTAGACATTGCCAATAATGCTATCTAATAATATTATTCAAATAATATGAATTATTGATCTGATAATAGAAAATATCATGCAGTAACAATTATTGAAACAACAATAATATAAAATATCAATGCAGCAATTATTGAATCAATAAAATAAAATATTGAACAATAACTACTATAACAATTATTGAGTAGTAACTTCTTACGTAAGGATCAATAATTCAAAAATACTATGCAAAACCGTGTCCTACTGTGCAACCACGTGTATTACTGTATTTTAACCACCGGGTATTCCAACAGTGTTAACGGTAACAACTACGCCGTTATTTATAAAAACTCAAATTTGTCGTTTTCTTCATCCGACAGTTATTCTGTTATGGGGCCACCAAATGGTTACGCCGTCGTACGAATATTCCCCGACAGAAAGAATATTCCACGACTAAACGAATATTCCCCGACAACAATGAATATTTTATAACCAGTTGCGTATTTTTAAAAAAAATTCATATATCACCCTTAACTTTAACTTTTATCAATTTAACCATTTACTGAATAGTAATTATAAGAAAAATTGAAAACTTTTATTTCATAAAATTCGGGTTCTTACAATTTATGTACCTGGTATTTCGAAAAGTTGAGAATACCTTCCTTTCATTCCAGATTCTATCTCCCCGGTCACCATGATTTCTCTATTGCTCATCTCCTGTGATAACTTCATTTGGGTTCCTCACTTGTTGGGAAGTCATGACAACCGCTATCCCTTGAACTACTCGGCTTTGACTTGTCTGGGGCAGTATTTGGTGTCATCACTACCGTTGGAATATACTTTTCTATAGGTCATATTCCACCCTCAACTGCTTCATCGTACTCCTGATTCATGATCTGAATCATCAATCTTCGATCCATATCGAATTCAGGTTGAACGCTCTGTACAGGGTAATTCAAAACTCGATGTTGGGTTCTCCCAATTGCTGTCCAAAAAGAAAAATACATATCATCTATTTTAGCCTTCTTAGATCGGACATCTCTTTTCACAATAGCAATGCGTCGTGCGGCTTTTCCCCATGCATCACTCACTCTTACTCGTTCAGTTTTTTCTTCGTTCAGCTCAGATTCCAGCTTTATCATCTTATACTCTGCCAAAGAATGCTTCTGTTCAAGCATCACATATCGGGTAACACAAGCTTGAATTGTTGCATCCTTTTGCTCCACGACCGCATGTCGTTCTTCAGCCTGCTCTTCTAACTCATGAATACGATTTTACAATTCTACATTTTGATCATATAATACCTCTAATAAATTCTCTTCAAGTACCTCTTCTTCCTCTTCTTCCTCACTCTCAGCTGTTACCTCTGCGACCATCTCGGGTGTAACTATCAATTCTTCACTCACCACACAGATTTCTCTAATTCCTTCTTTGCCTGACATCACATTATCCTGGTTGGTGATTAGAGGTATCCCCACGGTCTCATTCACTCCATTGTTAACATTCTCAGCAGCCATTCTCAAATACTGTCATAAAACAAGGGTTAATTAAACAAATTAACATATCACATAATATCCCGATATTATGACTGACCAACAAATAAGCTTAGGTAGGATACACTAGCGAAGGATTTACTCATCTTTCCTCTCCTAGTTATATTCTCCGATCCCGCCAGAGACCATATCCCTAAGCTCTGATACCAACTGTGACGCCACCAAAATAGGTATACATCACCCATTCTGAGTCGCCAAATACATGGTACTGAAACAAATACAACTTCAGTAATACAATTGTCGTGCAGAATGCGACAACACATATACTGTGAGTTTGAATATAAATATTGTCTACTAGAGAGTATACAAACTCAAAAGGAGTCCTCATTACAATTATCACACTATTTCACAGAATAGTGAGGACTACTAATGTAACCATCTGGACCGACAATCCATTCCCCGACTAGTCCCAGCTATATTCTCATTTTCTGAAGAGAACAGTGAAAGAAAGGGTGAGCTCAACTAGCCCAGTAAGAAATATTATGACTAAGATAATGTACAACAAATTATCATTAGTCTTGAACAGGAAAAAGTCTGATAAAATATAATAGACAAAAAGTTTTAGATCAACAAATGCAGCGGAAAAAGCAATCCATTAGAAGAGTCAAGTAGAGCATAAAACCTACCATCTTCTATGATTAAAAAGATTTATCATCAATTTTATTGCTGAGATTCAGATTAATAAATAATCCACATCATCGAATCATCCCTGCACTACGGGCTAAAGATAATCGTGTTTTCATCAACGGTCATGATCATGCCATAAAACAATTCATCTTTGCACCCTTGGCCGAAGAGAATCCATGGCCATAATCATACCAAAAATTGTTCATCAATGCACTACGGGCCAATGAGGGCTTTTACCACATCATTTGTAACATTACGGTCATGATTATACCGAATAATCCCTGGTCATAACCATACCAAGTCCATCTATGCACTACAGGCCACATATAACTTTCAACAGAATATAAACATGAGGATGATGACAATGATATAATAATTCAATTAAACAAGTTCAAGGATAAATTTTAAAGATTTATAATATAATTTATCCAGAAATTAATAACGTCCAAATTGCCAACATGATACTACTTTGTGGAGTAAAATTCAAGAATAATACTCAGTTGGTCGTGTTCATCTCAACACCTGTTCATCTTTACACTACGGGCCAAAGATATTCATCAGGAAATCATTCATCTTTGCACTACAGGCCAAAGATATTCAGTAATATCATCATTTAGGATTGAGGATGATGAAAAATATCTTAAAAAAAATGAATCCAGTGTGATAAAAGAATAAATATTTGGGATTCATATTACAGTTTATCCAAGTTCAATAATACTCCGAAATAACCAACTTCGAAGCAGAATTAAAAAATAATGATCAAAACATGGATACAATCAAAGATAGTAACCATAATAATCATCTTGGATAAAAAGAAGAAAATTTCATTTTTCGATGAATAGTACTATATTCGTGAATAGTGTCGTATACGTGAATAGTGCCGTATACGTGAATAGTAATTCCGATACAAAAAGTTTCAAATTTGATAAAAAGTTCAAACTAATATTTCGGCATAATGATATTGAAGAAAATAATATCATTTAAGAAGAAAATAACATCCATTACCTCAGAATAACCGTACTTCTGACTGAATTTTGGATATAGTGCTGACAGAAACTTGCACTGAATAGCAACTCTCAAAGTATCTAAATACTCACTAAAATACACTCAATAAAATAGAGAGAGAAAGAGAGAAAACTTATGAATTCTGGTGTGATTTTCAATTCTAACTTAGCCCTCTATTTATAGGAAAATGTTAGCACGCCGAAGCAGACTTGACCTGCAACCTGATGGCTTTACCTGCTACTATTCCCATCGACCACATTTGAATAAAAAGTCTAGCACATTTCTCACCAACCAAAAGTGGGGCCCACCAATTCTAGAATTTTCTACCAAAATGATAAATTCCAAACTTCAATAATTTCTGAACTAGTCATCCCTTAAAATTCATAACAAATCATACGTTCATTTTTAACGTTTCAAAATTTGTGGACATATACTTAACTTATATATGAATAATGTATCCAAAAATCACAACGATCCAACGGTCGGATTAAAAATTATAACTCACGCAATATAACTCAAAAATACTGGTTTAATTTTTAATACCTCCATTCCGACAAAAATACTGATAAAACACCTCAACATAAACTCCTTTATTTTTAACCACAATAAATATATCCAATATTTATATCCACATAAAATAAATATTTTCTTATCATATAAATCAATAATTAATTATTCACAAATAATATTACAGAATCATAATTATGACAACTAGGCCGTTCCCAGGAAAGAGGGGACTTTCCAATAAGGATTTCTACTTACTGGCGCGCAATTAGGTGACCAAACCTCTCCTTAGACAGAACTTTCTAGACATTGCCAATAATGTAATCTAATAAAATTATTCAAATAATATGAATTATTGATCTGATAATGGGAAATACTGTGCAGTAACAATTATTGAAACAATAATAATATAAAATATCAACGCAGTAATTATTGAATCAATAAAATAAAATATTGAACAGTAACTACTATAACAATTATTGAGTAGTGTCTTCTTACGTAAGGATTAATAATTCAAAAATACTGTGCAAAACCGTGTGCTACTGTGCAACCACGTGTATTATTGTACTTTAACCACCGGGTATTCCAACAGTGTTAACGGTAACAACTACACTGTTATTTATAAAAACTCAAATTTGTCATTTTCTTCTTCCAATAGTTATTCTGTTATGGGGCCCACAAATGGCTGCACCGTCGTACGAATATTCCCCGACGGAAAGAATATTCCACCACTAAACGAATATTCCCTGACAACAATGAATATTTTATAACCACCTGCGTATTTTGAAAAAAATTTCATATATCACCCTTAACTCTAACTTTTATCAATTTAACCATTTACTGAATAGTAATTATAAGAAAAATTGAATACTTTTATTTCATAAAATTCGGGGTCTTACAGAAGTGGGAGCATATCACGATGGATTTTGTGGAAGGATTTCCAACTACGCAGAAAGGATACAACGCTATTTGGGTAATAGTGGATCGTTTGATGAAGTCAGCTCACTTTTTGTCGATAAGAGTCAAGTTTAACTTGGATCAGTTAGCCAAACTCTATGTTAAGGAAATTATTTCAAGACATGGGGTACCCGTTTCGATAGTATCAGATCGTGATCCACGACTTATATCAAATTTCTAGAAAAGTCTGCAAGAGCAGATGGGAACGCAGTTGAAGTTGTGTACGTCATATCATCCACAGATAGATGGACAAAGTGAAAGAAAAATTCAGACGCTAGAAGATATGTTAAGATCTTTTGTCATGGATTTTAAAGGTAGTTGGGATGATTATCTATCGCTAGTTGAGTTTTCTTACAACAATAGTTATCACGCAAGTATAGACATGTCGCCTTATGAAGCATTATACGAAAGGAAGTGCAGAACTCCACTGTGCTAGGATGAGATAGGAGAACGTCGAATGCTAGGACCTGAAATGGTGCAGCAAACGACAGATATAGTTACGTTGATATGAACACGACTGGTGGTAGCTCAAGACATAGAAAAAGTATGCACATCCGCATCGAAAGAAGAGAGAATTTGAAGTCGGCTTGTATGCATTTTTGAAGGTATCTCCTTGGAAAGGAAAGACACGCTTCGAAAAGAAGGCAAAACTAAGTCCAAGGTTTATAGGACCTTTTGAGGTATTAAAAAGAGTAGGAGAGGTAGCTTATGTGATACCATTACCTCCGGAGTTAGAACATATACATAATGTATTCCACGTATCTGTATTACGACCTTATAAGCCAAGTTATAAGCACGTAATAGAGTATGAGCCTATTCAGATTGAGAATGACTTAACGTATGAAGAAATTCTTATCCAATTTGTTGATAGGAAAGAGCAAGTCCTAAGGACTAAAGTAATACCTTCGGTGAAGGTAGTATGGAGAAACCACAATTCCGAGGAAGCAATGCGGAAACTCGAAGAAAAGATGAAAAAGATTTACCCTCAACTGTTTGACTAACTTATATCGAGATTCTGGGGACATAATCCTTATAAGGGGGAAGAATATAATGACCGAGAAAATCGGATTATAATGTAAATTAATTTTTTATTTAATTATATTGAATAAAATTATATTATATGTTTATTATAAAGAGTAAGTGAGTTGAAGGTTATTCTATAACCTAGGAAGGAGGTATGATCGTAAGATTCTGGCTACATGCTAGAGATAAAGTGTATGAATTTTCAAGATGAAAATAAAAGCTTTCCGAAAAATTCTCCGAAAAACATTATTCATCCATTTCTGCTTGGGAATTATTTTTGAATTTCCAGGAAATATGTAATGACAGAATTATGAGAAAAGATGGATTATGTAATAATAATTCAGTTGTGGTAAACACATTTTTTCGCCTGCATACCCAATTTGAGAAGGTTAGGGAAAGTGAAGATTTGAATAAATAATGGTTAAGTATAATAAGAAAGTTATTATATGGGAAAGAATACGAGTATAATACAAGGTATTATACAAGTATGATACGAAAGATAATACAATATATAATATGAATATTATACGAACTATTATACGAGAAAAATACGAGAACTATACGCTAAGAATATGATAAGTCTTAATGAACTAGTAAAGGTTGGACTTAGACTTTGTCAAGCCCAAACTAATTAATTGGCAAGATGAATGAGGCCCAATGACGAACATAGTCAAGGCCCAAAGATAATTTAATTTAAGCCCAAGGTTAGTCCTAAATTGAATTAAACCTAAGCCCGAACCAAGAACTGAACCCGTGGGTCGAACCGTTGGACCTCTAGGTGGGTAAAACCCATGGGGCAACCCATGAGGGCCCCCATGGTGAGGGTAGGTTTTGTAAGGTTGGAAACTTAAGGGTGTTGATTGTGCAAGACCTAACTGAAGTGATCAACTTGTAAGATAGAAAGGTGTCCAAATAACCTTCCTACCCCGAACTCTTGAAATTCTATAAATAGGAAGCTTAGTCTTCATTTGGCATTCATTAAGCAATTCACCAACACTTGTGTTTATACACTTTGAGAGTGAAAAGAAAGAATCTCAAATATTTTCTAAGGAATAAGAAGATGGAAGCTAGATAACTCAAGAACATCAAGAGGTAACGAAGCTTAAACCTTAATCTTCATCTCTTTAATTTGATTTTTATGATAGAGAAGTGGTTATTGGTGGAGCATGTCTCATACGGAGTGATAAGGATGGCTATTAGTGAACTAAAACATTAATAACCATGTATCAAGTGAAATCATAATCGAATGATTAAGAACGTAATAAAGAAAACATGAAAACTTAGAGCATGTTGTTGATAGACAAGTTTAAAACTATCGTGCTTAAAATTAGATATTATATGCTTGGTTAGGATGATAGATGTTTGAATAATGGAATGGATCCATTTTGAACGGAGTAAAATCTCATAGAACGAAGTTATGGCGAAATTTCTAAGAAAAGACGTTAATCGTTGAAATCATAGTTAACTAGGATTTTTGAACAAAAATAGAATGTTAATAACGAACCTAGAAAGCTAGGATTTTTTGAACATATTGAAGACCATGAAATTTATGAGTCATAGACTCAAGAACTGACAAATTCGGACATCGTATGAACGAATTACGGATGAACGAACGATGAACGCTTAAGAACGTTAAACGAACGAATAATGAAAATTTAATCAAGTGGAAGCCTCGTTAATGGATTTAGAAAATAATTATGTCTGGGGGGAAATAGTAATATGAGGAATAAGTAAGGAAATTACTTTTGAACAAAGTCATTCTGAGGTATAACGACCTGGTTATGAGCTCGGGAAAAAAGGGTGTCAAAATGACATGAGAAATTGGAAAAAAAAAATTCAAAGGGATAAAGGAGGCACAGTAGCACTGCCAAGTGAAGGAATTGGGGAGCTGAAGCGCCAGCACCGGATCCCATCTACTGCTAATATGCGCTGCAGCGCAGAACATAACATAGGGCACGACGCTGCAGCGCCAAGCCAGAGTAAAAGGAAGAGAAGAAAGTTTACAAACATAAAAAGAAGTAAGTCGATTGAAGGTGAATTATAACCTTAATTAAACTTAAATCAACATCTTAAATTATGACTAAAACCTTAAGTTTAACAATTAAAAGTTAAATAAAGGTTACGAAAATGTGAACACGAAGTAGGTTTGCAATACGGGGTCCTATGTTCAGTAACACAGCAAACCGTATTCGTATCAAATGAATGTTTGAGATTACTTAGAATATAATTACTTAAACATTGAAAAGATTTGGTAACTTATAACAATAAAATGTTATAAAGCCGTAATGAATGTTAAATAACCTAACGAATGTTATTAAGTTAACAATTTGGATAGTTTATTTTGAGAAGAAGGAGAAGATAGGTTAATGACAATACGTATTGATTGTTATGTGACTTAACAAGATATGCTATGTGATTATGTCATGTAGAACCTATAAAGACTCAAAGGAAAAGTGAATTTGCATTAGAACACGCTTGAGGCAAGTTTTCTAAACCCTTGTCTATACTTTATGTTGGACAAGTTTTATAATTCATGTATGATATGCATGAATTGATTTAAAGGAGTCGATGCCATTTACTTCGGCTAGACAAGACTTAAAGTATTTTGTTGATTTCTTTATAATCTTTCAAAATATTATTGATATTGCTATCCTG
This sequence comes from Panax notoginseng, assembly GCA_016801055.1. Lineage (NCBI taxonomy): Eukaryota > Viridiplantae > Streptophyta > Magnoliopsida > Apiales > Araliaceae > Panax > Panax notoginseng. Next base: position 239,288,965 of record CM029013.1, on the reverse strand, counting down.
TGCCAATTGCTTTGGTACGGATTCAAAGGTAAGAATGAGTATGAATAAATAATTATTTTTGTCATAAATCGACTGGCACGTGAGTTTGCCAAAATTTAAACATAGATACTGTAACATTCCAGAATTTTAAAGTGTAATATTAAATATTTATTGATTTATATAAGTATTTAATGGATATGTTTATTGTTGAATAAATAATTGTTCAATTTGAGTTTATGTGGTGTAGTTATTTATTTGTTGAATAAATAATTAAATATTAAATATTAAATATTTATTTGCAATATTAAATATTTAACGAATTATATAAGTATTTAATGGCAATTTGAGTTGATGTGGTTTAGTTAATTATTTGTAGGGATAAATAATTAAGGAGCTTAGAAAATTAATGGTTATGAGATTATATAATAATTTAATTTAATAAGTAAGCTAGAGAGCTTATAGTGATTTAAATAAATTATAATATTTTAAATGGGAAATTGTAATTTAAAATATTAGTTGGTTAAATAAAATTATAATTATAAAAGAAATTATAGTTATGTGATATTAAATTATGTGCTAAAGTAATTTAATAGATTAATGTTTTAATTGATTAATTAATTAAATAAATGTGTGACTAATAACCTTGCTATAAAGGAGTTACTAAAATAAATTAAAGGAGTTTAATTCAGTTTTGCCAAACAAGGCCTAATGCCTATCAAGTCTTTTATCTAATTGTGTTTTACCAAACAAGGCATAAGGATTAATGGGTTATATTTTTAGTGGTTAACCAAACAAGCCTTATGGCTTTTGATTTTCAAAAGTTTATAATTGATGTCAGTTAAAATCCTATATTTAATATCTATATTATTATTATTATATGTTATATTATTTTACGTATGTTAGAGTTAGGAAGAAAGAAAGCTCAAAAGAAGAAAAAGAGAAGAAGAAGAAGAACGAGGAAAGGGAGAGAAAACTTGAGAGAAATCCTTGAAGGTTTTGAGAAAGAAAAGAAGTTTGATTATCAAAAGTAGCCATCATCTTCTTAACCAAAGGTAGGAGCTTAATCTTTCCTTTTAAATTAAAAGTGTAGTTTTTCTTCTTCCAAAAAGTTCTCTATGAAATTTTTATAAAGGATAAATTGTTGTTATGTATATAGTTTTGTATGGTTATTGATTATAAGTTTATTCCATGAGTTTATATATGATTGTAGATAAAGTAATTCATGTATATATATGTTTTGTGGAAGAAAATATATTACAGTGTTTACATGAAAATATATATATGAACATGGCTTAGTTTAAAATAGAAATTTAGAGTTTAATTAGTTGTTTAACTGATAAATTGATTATAGAAATTGATAGAGTATGTATAATCGTAACTATGATGTTTTGAAATTTCTGTTTTGATTGAAAAACAAAATCACAGTGATGATTTTTATTAAAAATATCAAAAATGGAGTTTTTGCCAAAAAAACATTGAAATTGGGTGTTGTATATTTGATGTTTAAATTATTTTATGAGTAGAAACATGTTAGAAGTCTTCACAATATATTTATATGAAGTTTATATGTAAATTACATGATAATCAGTCTATTATATTCGAGCTTTTAGGCCAATTTGGCTTTTGTTCATGCTGTTGCCGAGTTTGGTCGTCGGATTCTGGACTCTGGCGCCGCAGCGCGGCCCAGCAGTACAAATCTCGCGCCGCAGCGCCGGCGCCATGCCGCAGCGCTAATTAATGGTCTGTGAACCGCGCCGCAGCGCCATCACCACGCCGCAGCGCGAACCACAGTGTAAACTGTGGCGCCGCAGCGCGAGTTAGCAGAATGGTCTGACAGTGTATTTTTTGTACACGAAATTTTAAGAAACACTATATGATAATAGTAGGACTGTAAAATATTGATTTTAGTGTTTCTATACTGTGAATAAATAAGTTATTAAGGATTAACTTGTGTTATAATTTGATTATGTGATTGAATAATCAAACCTACGTGATGAATGTATTAGTGATGTGATAATGACTAACTATGTCACGATGACATATGTTTAGGGTATTGAAATTCATGTGGTAAGGGTGTAGCTTGTGCTAAAGGCAAGTTTTCTAACTCTATTTTTATAATTGAGCAAGTTTTCTAATCCTTTGTTTTATTGAACTATTTGATGTGGAACAAGTTATTCTTGTAATTCAATTATTGGTTAGCATGTATAACAAGATTTCTATGCATGTTTAATATTCAATTCTATTTAACCTTGGCTTAGTTTTGTTCAAGCAAGGTATGCTATGGTATTCAAATTGTATGCTATTAGATTATTCCTAAAGCATGATTTTAGTTGCTATGATTAATTCAATTACGATTATTTTATATGTATAATGTCATGGATTTTATTCAACTACTCCGTAGTTGATGTTCGTTGAATTCCAAATTACCTTGAAATCTTATCCAAACCAAACTTACTTTGGTGCGGACTTGTATTCTAAATACTGAGATGAACAACTCTTTTAATAGAGGTTTACGCTTAGCGTTGAAATGGTTGTGCACAATACATTGTACGAAGGGTTGATCCCCCTAAGTACGTGGAGTCCTTATAGTCTTATGACTGTTAAAGTTAAAGTTGAAAGATTACTTATAACTGTTGACATGATTCGTGGTCATTAGACCCTCAGTAAATGTTAAAATTTTCAGAAAGTTAATAGAATATATTGTCCAGTTCCATTGAGCCTAATATTGGCAATTGATGTAAAAGTTTCATGATTTACTTATTGTTATTTCAAGTAGGCCTTGTTTGCTCACTCTTGCCTGTAAAATTTCTTACAGCTAAAGTTGAAACTAGTGACGTACCTAGTACCAGTAAGGGAGAAGGAAAGATGATCAAATACTGAAGACTTGTAATAGTTTGATAGTTTTATTTTTTCAAACTTTGGTTTAAAGATTGTAATAAAGTTTATCATTTGAATAATTGTTGTTAAATGTTAGATAACCTGGGAGAATTTTATTCAAGTTTAATCCTGTATGAGCAGGTTTTCTTTTATTATTCAATTCTATTATGAATGGGTAGTTAGCAATGAATGTTTTGATTGCGTGAGCACCAAATCTTGAGGAAATGAAGTACTAGGATTTGGGGGTGTCACAAGTTGGTATCAAAGCTTTAGGTTATGAACCTTAGGTGGGGGGAAAAGCCTTAGGAAGTAACCTTTGAAAAGATAGTGGAGATAACTCTTATTGAGTTTAAAGAAAGAAGTAATAAAACACTTATGTGTTCATGTGTTTATAACTTATGTGCTCGTGAGTGTCAAGTAGTAATAATTAATAATTAAAACTTTAAAACTTTGTTGTCAGGATGACTAATGTCGGAGAATCCAGTCAGGCTAGGGAGGAGGAACCTCAAATGCCTATAGTGGAGGAGCCTCGCGACATTCAGGTAGTTTGGGAACAACTACTGCCACGGGAGTCAGCCCCGTTGGTCACAGTAGTTGAGGTTGAGGATGATGATATAGAGACAGATGAGGAGGATCCCGTTGAGTTGCCACAGGAGGAAGAGACTCCACTAACCTCGATAGCCGCTCGTATGTACAATGAAGTCTACGACCGCAACGTGGAACTTCAGGATACCGTCGAGGAATTGCAAGAGATAGTAGCTGAACAACAGACTGCAATGACACAAAAAGACGGCGAGATCCAGGATCGTGAGGAACGACTGACAAATGCTGAGGAGAAACTAATACGGACTGAAGGAGAAAAAGAACAATTGATCGAGATGGTTGCTGAACTGAAGAGCAAGCTGAGAGAAGAAGCTGCTAAGAGGGCAAGAGCTGAAGATGCATACAAGGAAGCTTATCAACGAACTGGAAGAGCAGCGAGAGACGCGCATGTAAAGAGGATGAAGATGGAAGAGATGGATAAAGTATTTAACACCACAATTAATCGAGCTCAAGATCGAGTCATGGGTTGTCCAATTCAGTTCGAGACGCTACCATCATACGTGTTAGATCGCAGAACAATGTTTCGAGTCATGGAGGAGGAACGTGACAGGGCTAAAGATTATCTTAATAGAACATCATAGTTGTTTTACGATGAGTGAAAGGTTAAATAAATTGTAAATCCCAAGTGTTATGCAACCTATGGGATATGACTATGATGTTGTCCTGAAACTTTTGTAGTTCAGGAAAGTAATGTAGATAGCAGAGATTCTATTGTTTTATGTTTTCATAAAGGTTATGAATAAATAAAAGTTATTACTTTATTCAAAGTGTTATGTGTTATGTGATTATTTCTATTATAGAGGCTAGTTAACTAGAAAATACTTAAAGAAGCTGAGTAATAGTCTAATAGATGTTTTGTTTTAACAGAAAATGCCTCCCAAACGTCAACCAACATGATAGAGAACCACTGAAGGAACCAACAATAACGACAATGTTGACGGTAACCCCGTTCAACAACTAGTGACACTACTGACAGGAGCGTTGCAGAATCAACCTCAAAACCAAGGCACAACGTTTAAGGCGGTTGGACCACCGGAATTTCGTGGGTCCATGAATCCAGTCGAAGCACAGACCTGGATTATGGAGATAGAAAAGGTGTTCGATGTTGCTAGGGTAGGGGATGATTAGAAGACTGCTTTCGCAACATTCATGTTGAAAGCAGAAGCTAGTTATTGGTGGCAGGCCAATAAAACTCGTGAAGGACCAGGAGTGATGACTTGGGATAAGTTCAAGGAGTTGTTCTTCGAAACCTATTTCCCGAAGAGTTCGAAGAGTCAGTTAGAAGTGCAGTTTCTGGAACTAAAACAAGGAACGATGTCGGTATCTGAGTATGCCGCGAAATTCAAAGAATTGGCGAGGTTTGCGCCATATCAGGCAGCACAAACGAGCGTAAGGCGAAGAGATTTGAACAGGGACTGAAGCCCTGGCTGTACAGTAGGGTTTCCCTGTTCCAGTTGAAGACATTTACAGCGGTGATAGAGAAAGTAGTACTCGCTGAAGGTGGAGGCGAGGCAGTATAAAAGTTCAATCAGGAACAAAAGAAGAAGAAGAATGAGAATGAGACTAAGAATAGAGGTGGTAGCAGTGGAAACAACAACAACAACATCAACAACAACAGCTTGAAGAGGAAGTGGAATGGGAACATGAGTGCTGGAAACTAGCAGGATAACCAGCAAAACAAAAAGTTTAAAGCATGTGCGACATGTGGGAATTTTCACAAGGGTGCGTGCTTGATGGGGAAACGAGTTTTCTACAATTGTGGCCAGGAGGGTCACATCGCCCCAAATTGCACTCAATCGAAGAAGAATGCGTGCTTCACGTGCGGATCCAAGGATCATTTTGCTCATGAATGCCCTAAGAAGAAGGAGGGAGTGACAACTAGAAGCAATGGAGGTAACAATGGACGTACATGGGCCATTTCAGCACCTGCAGCATCAAACAAACCCACAGCCAGAACCTTCAACATGACTGTGCAAGATGCTGTGCAATCAAAAGATGTGGTGTCAGGTATTATCCCAATCAATGATATTAATGCATATGTATTATTTGATTCGGGTGCTACTTGCTCGTTTATATTTGATGAATTTGCTAAGAGGTTAGAATTGCCTAGAGAAGAACTGAATTTTCCTTTGAACATAGAAATTGTGAATAAGGAAATAATCCCTATTAGATTCGTATACAAGAACTGTAGGGTGAACATTAAGGACAATATCTTGTTGGTAGATTTGATTCCGATTAGACTCGGGGAATTTGATGTAATTTTAGGAATGGATTGGCTGTTCAAATACGGAGCGGTGATTGACTGCCAAAAGAAGTGTGTAAACCTTATGACTCTGTCAAAGGTAGTATTTTATGGTAGCAAGTCACCTAGACAAATGAAATGTCTGACGACTATGCTAACCAAGAAATTGTTGAGTGAAGGTTGTGTGGGCTATTTAGCTTACATAGTCGATACTCAGAAGAAGGGTGTGAAAATATAAGAAATACCAGTAGTGAAGGAATTCGAAGACGTGTTTCCAGAGGATTTGCCAGGACTTCCGCCTGACAGAGAAATTGAGTTCGTGATCGACTTAGCGCCGGGAACAACACCAATATCGAAGGCCCCGTACAGAATAGCTCCGATAGAAATGAAGGAACTGATGGTACAGTTGCAAGAACTGCTGGAAAAGAAATATATTCAACCAAGCGTATCGCCGTGGGGAGCGCCAGTTTTATTCGTGAAGAAGAAGGATGTATCAATGCGTCTTTACATTGATTACAGGGAGTTAAACAAAGTCACTATTAAGAATAGGTATCCGTTGCCTAGAATAGATGACTTGTTTGATCAATTGAAGGGAGCTAAATATTTTTCGAAAATAGATTTGAGAAGTGGGTATCACCAGTTGAAGGTGAGAAAGGAGGATATACCACGAACGGCATTCAGAACTCGGTATGGACATTACGAGTTTTTGGTGATGTCTAAGATCGACACCGAAGGACTACTACGGTTTGAGGGAAGAATCTGGGTTCCAGCAACACCAAAGCTGGAAGAAGAAATGTTGACCGAAGCTCATAGCTCAAAATATTCAATTCATCCAGGAAGTACGAAAATGTATCAAGATTTGCGCCGACATTTTTGGTGGCCGAATATGAAAAGGGACGTTGCAGAATGCGTAGCAAAATGCTTGACATGTCAAAGAGTAAAAGCCGAACATCAAAGACCCAGCAGATTACTTCAACCGTTGGAAATACCAGAATGGAAGTGGGAACACATCACGATAGATTTTGTGGTGGGTCTTCCGACTACTCAGAGAGGATGTGATGCGATTTGGGTAATAGTGGACAGACTGACGAAATCAGCGCACTTTCTACCAATAAAGATTAGATTCAATCTTGATTAGTTGGCAAGATTGTACATTAAGGAGATCGTTTCGAGGCACGAAGTGTCAATATCAATTGTGTCCGATAGAGATCCGCGGTTCACATCGAATTTCTGGAAGAGATTACAAGAATGCATGGGAACACAGTTGCGAATGGGTACAGCTTATCATCCACAAACAGATGGCCAAACCGAAAGAACAATTCAGACATTGGAAGATATGCTGAGAGCATGTGTCATGGACTTTAAAGGAAGCTGGGAAGAACAATTACCGTTGGTGGAATTTGCTTACAACAACAGTTATCACGCGAGCATCAGCATGCCACCTTAGGAGGCATTGTACGGCAGAAAGTGCAGAACTCCACTATGTTGGGATGAAGTCGGTGAACGTCAACTGCTAGGATCAGAACTAGTGCAACAAACTACTGACGTTGTCAAACTCATCAGGACAAGATTGGTAGCAGCTCAAGACCGACATAAGAAGTATGCTGATCAACACAGGCAAGATCATGCATTTGACGTAGGAAGTTATGTATTCCTAAAAGTTTCTCCTTGGAAGGGGAAAATTCGTTTCGGTAAAAAGGGAAAGCTAAGCCCGAGGTTTATTGGACCCTTTGAAGTGCTGCGAAGAGTGGGAGAAGTGGCTTACGAGATAGCTCTACCTCCAGAGTTGGAAAACATTCATAATATTTTTCATATTTCGGTGTTACGACCATATAAACCCGACTACAAACATGTCATCGAGTACGAACCGTTGCAGTTCGAGAAAGATTTGTCTTATGAAGAAGTTCCTATCCAGATAGTCGACAGGAAAGAACAAGTGCTAAGGAATAAAGTGATACCTTCTGTGAAGGTGATATGGAGAAACCACAACGCTGAGGAAGCTACATGGGAACTCGAAGAGAAAATGTTGAAAGAGTACCCTGAGTTATTTTTTTAATCTGTGTCTTCGATTTTGGGTACAGAATCTTTGTAAGTAGGGAAGAATATAATGAATGATTTATATGAGTTATGATTCTGAGGACAGAATCCTTGTAAGGAGGGAATGATGTAACATTCCAGAATTTTAAAGTGTAATATTAAATATTTATTGATTTATATAAGTATTTAATGGATGTGTTTATTGTTGAATAAATAAGTATTCAATTTGAGTTTATGTGTTGTAGTTATTTATTTGTTGAATAAATAATTAAATATTAAATATTAAATATTTATTTGCAATATTAAATATTTAACAAATTATATAAGTATTTAATGGCAATTTGAGTTGATGTGGTTTAGTTAATTATTTGTCGGGATAAATAATTAAGGAGCTAAGAAAATTAATGGTTATGAGATTATATAATAATTTAATTTAATAAGTAAGCTAGAGAGCTTATAGTGATTTAAATAAATTATAATATTTTAAATGGGAAATTGTAATTTAAAATATTAGTTGGTTAAATAAAATTATAATTATAAAAGAAATTATAGTTATGTGATATTAAATTATGTGCTAAAGTAATTTAATAGATTAATGTTTTAATTGATTAATTAATTAAATAAATGTGTGACTAATAACCTTGCTATAAAGGAGTTACTAAAATAAATTAAGGGAGTTTAATTCAGTTTTACCAAACAAGGCCTAATGCCTATCAAGTCTTTTATCTAATTGTGTTTTACCAAACAAGGCATAAGGATTAATGGGTTATATTTTTAGTGGTTAACCAAACAAGCCTTATGGCTTTTGATTTTCAAAAGTTTATAACTGGTGTCAGTTAAAATCCTATATTTAATATCTATATTATTATTATTATACGTTATATTATTTTACGTATGTTAGAGTTAGGAAGAAAGAAAGCTCAAAAGAAGAAAAAGAGAAGAAGAAGAAGAAGAAAGAGGAAAGGGAGAGAAAACTTGAGAGAAATCCTTGAAGGTTTTGAGAAAGAAAAGAAGTTTGATAATCAAAAGTAGCAATCATCTTCTTAATCAAAGGTAGGAGCTTAATCTTTCCTTCTAAAAGTGTAGTTTTTCTTCTTCCAAAAAGTTCTCTATGAAATTTTTATAAAGGATAAATTGTTGTTATGTATATAGTTTTGTATGGTTATTGATTATAAGGTTATTCCATGAGTTTATATATGATTGTAGATAAAGTAATTCATGTATATATATGTTTTGTGGAAGAAAATATATTACAGTGTTTACATGAAAATATATATATGAACATGGCTTAGTTTAAAATAGAAATTTAGAGTTTAATTAGTTGTTTAACTGATAAATTGATTATAGAAATTGATAGAGTATGTATAATCGTAACTATGATGTTTTGAAATTTCTGTTTTGATTGAAAAACAAAATCACAGTGATGATTTTTATTAAAAATATCAAAAATGGAGTTTTTGCCAAAAAAACATTGAAATTGGTGTTGTATATTTGATGTTTAAATTATTTTATGAGTAGAAACATGTTAGAAGTCTTCACAATATGTTTATATGAAGTTTATATGTAAATTACATGATAATCAGTCTATTAGATTCGAGCTTTTACGCCAATTTGGCTTTTGTTCATGCTGTTGCCGAGTTTGGTCGCCGGATTCTGGACTCTGGCGCCGCAGCGCGGCCCAGCAGTACAAATCTCGCGTCGCAGCGCCAATTAATGGTCTGTGAACCGCGCCGCAGCGCCATCACCACGCCGCAGCGCGAACCACAGTGTAAACTGTGGCGCCGCAGCGCGAGTTAGCAGAATGGTCTGACAGTGTATTTTTTGTACACGAAATTTTAAGAAACACTATATGATAATAATAGGACTGTAAAATATTGATTTTAGTGTTTCTATACTGTGAATAAATATGTTATTAAGGATTAACTTGTGTTATAATTTGATTATGTGATTGAATAATCAAACCTACGTGATGAATGTATTAGTGATGTGATAATGACTAACTATGTCACGATGACATATGTTTAGGGTATTAAAATTCAAGGGGTAAGGGTGTAGCTTGTGCTAAAGGCAAGTTTTCTAACTCTATTTTTATAATTGAGCAAGTTTTCTAATCCTTTGTTTTATTGAACTATTTGATATGGAACAAGTTATTCTTGTAATTCAATTATTGGTTAGCATGCATAACTGGATTTCTATGCATGTTTAATATTCAATTCTAATTAACCTTGGCTTAGTATTGTTCAAGCAAGGTATGCTATGGTATTCAAATTGTATGCTATTAGATTATTCCTAAAGCATGATTTTAGTTGCTATGATTAATTCAATTACGATTATTTTATAAGTATAATGTCATGGATTTTATTCAACTACTCCGTAGTTGATGTTCATTGAATTCCAAATTACCTTGAAATCTTATCCAAACCAAACTTACTTTGGTGCAGACTTGTATTCTAAATACTGAGATGAACAACTCTTTTAATAGAGGTTTATGCTTAGCGTTGAAATGGTTGTGCACAATACATTGTACGAAGGGTTGATCCCTCTAAGTACGTGGAGTCCTTATAGTCTTATGACTGTTAAAGTTAAAGTTGAAAGATTACTTATAACTGTGGACATGATTCGTGGTCATTAGACCCTCAGTAAATGTTAAAATTTTCAAAAAAGTTAATAAAATATATTGTCCAGTTCTATTGAGCCTAATATTGGCAATTGATGTAAAAGTTTAATGATTTACTTATTGTTATTTCAAGTGGGTCTTATTTGCTCACTCTTGCCTGTAAAATTTTTTACAGCTAAAGTTGAAACTGGTGACGTACCTAGTACCAGTAAGGGAGAAGGAAAGATGATCAAATACTGAAGACTTGTAATAGTTTGATAGTTTTATTTTTTCAGACTTTGGTTTAAAGATTGTAATAAAGTTTATTTAATTTCCGCATTTAAATGATTGTTGTTAAAGGTTAGATAACCTAGGAGAATTTTATTCAAGTTTAATCCTATATGGGCAGGTTTTCTTTTATTATTCAATTCTATTATGAATGGATAGTTAGCAATGAATGTTTTGATTGCGTGAGCACCAAATCTTGAGAAAATGAAGTACCAGGATTTGGAGGTGTCACAGATACGTTTAATGTAGTAGTGTTGTAAAACATAGAGTACTATAGGCTGGTCACCTAGACATGTTCGTAAGAAATGTCGGACTTACGGACTGCGTGTCGGGTTGTCTTTTCCAAAGAAAGAAAGAATGAAATGCTCATTATTTTTGACTAAACTTAAAGTTTAACTGGTGTTTATCATCGTTAAACGTTTTAAAGAAAAGCAAAGTGCTATTTTTATTTATTCACAGTACTTTATAACTATTTATTCAGTTATAGAAGAGATAATCATATGATTCTTGACTGTTGTTCCATTATAATTGTTTTACTTGCTGAGCTAGTTATGCTCACACTTGTTTGAACCATATGATTTCAGCTAAGAATGAACGGATCGAAGGATCTGGTAAGGACAAAGGAAAGGCCAAGGAGGATAAGTAGTTATCCTTGTAATAGAATAGTACTACTTTTGTATTGATTTAATACTATGACAAAGAACATATGTAATGGTTATAAAGAATCTGGGGATGAACTTATTATTATGTAATAAATTGTAGACATATTCACTCTATTGATGTATTTTAATTGAATGTATGTGTGAACAGTAGCATCGTGTAGCACCATCTATTGGGTTGAAAGATACCTGAATTTGGGGGCGTCACAAGCAATGTTGGGATGTGATTATTTGAGTCTAGCCAAGGAGTAGCCTAATTTATTTATTGGTCTGAATCTGGTGTTGGCCTATATACATTTATTTTGATAACTTGCTAAAATAGTGGGAGAGTCCTTATTAAAGTAAGATTGTGTTTCTTTATTTGGTGGGATAAGGAGATCTAATTTGGGAAGGAATTAATCAGCCATTAATTGCAATTATAAAGTGATTCTAAAAAGGACTTGTACTCCTAGTTGGATTCGGGATGACATGACAGCTATAAATACAACAATAAACAAGGTTTTGGATAACACAATGTGATATGACACAAATAAATAATTTGTACTCTCCATATTATTTTACTGGATTTCTCATCTCTCTCTGTGGTTTTTTCCTAATTGGGTTTTCACGTAAATTCTTGTGTCGATATTTTATATCTTTTACAATGACGTGTGTTTGTTTATCTGTGTGTATTTCGTGAGTTTGATTTCACAATAATTCAATCAACTGTTAGGGCTATTTTGGCCTGTTGTTTTGGTGATTTCATCAAGCGTACAAAATCAGACGTTAACATTGGCGCCGTATGTGGGAACGTTTGTTCTAATATTGAATTAAAATCACTGATTTACCGAGAAGAGGAGATCCTACACAAAAGATAAGTGATTTTTTTTTATTTACGAAATGAACATGAAAAAGTGTAGTAGTGGAAAAGAGTAGTAGTGGAATATATGACTTTTCGTCAATTATTATACATGCAGTATATGCTCGAGCCTTCTATTATTAATCCGTTTATGCTAAATTGTAGGATTATCATTACTCCACATGTATACATATTACTTTACACGTATACATATGAAGAATACCAATTTGTATAGAATGTGCTTCATGATTAACATGATTAATATTATAAAAATCATGCCTTCTATGCTTAATAATGCCTACAGTTGCCTTGTGTGCTCATGCTTAGGATCATGCCCATGTACTTGCTTTTAAATAAAAGTGATGACAAACAACTGTGCATGATGTAAGGTCTAAAGTCTTTGACTTAGCCAGAATTAAGAAGTGAACAACAGGAAAGTGGAGTATTGCATGCCATTGTGGAGACTGCAGTTGAAATTAGGCAGACAAAGGACGTACTTCCTGTTGAGCAGTGCCGAACTTGAGCAAGCGAGGATTCTGAGCATTCTGAAAAAGCCGAGATTTTACAGGAAGCAATGGAACACGAGAGAAAGGAAGAACAAGGAGGTGGAGTATCTCATATTCCTGGGGAGACTATTGATGAAACTGGGCAAACGAGGTAAAAAGGTTTGGCGGAGTGTCAAACTGAAGTAATTGAAGTTGGGCAGAGCCAAACACAAGTTAAGGAGGGTGGATACAAAGGTAGATCAGAGTATAGAAAGCAATGAGAATTTAAGCCAGAGATTGATAGTGGGTGTCTTGTTACTGTGGAAGAAAAGAATGATATTACGGCAATAAAAGGTACTATGGTGCAGATAGAAAAAGAACCTTCTAAAGGTGGATACACGGGCATCCCGAAGGAGTATAACAAAGAAGGAGATTTGAAACAGGTTAAAGAAAGGGGTCCTGAATATATGGAGGAAAATAATTAGCTATCCGAAACAAGCATTATAGAGAGGAGCAAACCCAAATCTTCTGAAGAAGTAGAATAGGTGTCCCATGGGGAAATTGAAAATGAGGAGGGATCATATGGGTGGAGGAATGCATGTCATCATAGAGACAATAGCAGAAATTGGGGAAGCAAATAAGGAGCTCTTTCTTGGGTTGGGTCAAACACAAACAATAGCGGTGAGAAATAACAGGTCAGGGAGTTCGCCGAAGATAAACGGAGAGAATTGATCGGAGGCCGGAGGAATTAATTGTGCGGACAATGTATTTGATGGTTGCAGTCGTGGGAACAAATTTGTATCATGTCCGGCCCGGAGACGGTTGTAATATCCATGAATTTTATGAATAATATTAATGATTTAATTAATAAAATTTTAAATATTTATTTGGATATAAATATATACCATTGTAGGATGAGATGTGATAATTAAATTTAATTAGGTATATGATAATTGAGAAATATGATGGGAATGATAGTGAAGCTTATTTAAGCTTGTGAGTTATGCCTAGTGTGGCAAAATGATGAGATAAATAATTTATTAATTAATTTAATAAATGGATTAATTAAATGATGTGGGGGACTAATTACTATTACCTTAGTTGATTAACTATTATGTGAAATTGTATATGTTGTTTGGTTTTCTGCTGGTGAAAGCCAAGATTGGGATTGCCAGGGAGTGGTGCAGCTGCGCCGATGACCAATCCTTGAAAAATTATTTTCTACTTCCCGCATAAAATACAAGATGGGATGTTAGCAATAGTAATGTAATGTGAATAATTAATGTAGTGTGACTATATCATAAAAATAAGATTGAATTATATGATTTACTAAGTTTATAAATGAGCCTGTGCGACATTATGATTCATGGTGAGTCAATTAAATGTGTATCTCAGAATTTCGGTAGAAAGTTAACGTTCAGAAAATGAACATTTGATATTAATTATTAGTATAATAATTGAGTATAATTGAAATAATATTTTGATGGGAAATACTAGGATGATAATACCCAACTAAATTATATTCAGACCAAATTAAATATTAATTGGACTAATCCAATGTACATAAATTATATGATTTTATATCTATATATCATTAACTTATCACAAGGTAATAATATTAACTCATTAAAATTGCATACGTGAGTCATAAAGGAATTGACTTTAGTCTAATTGGTAGCCATTTGGTAACCCAGTGAACAAAAAGGGGTGTCCCATATTCATAGACCCATTCAAATTTCATCAGCCGTATAGACCATTGGCCTATGCTATTTCCCTAAAATCTCAAATTCAATAAAATCAAATGATGAAAGGGGGAGTGGTCTCAACAATGATTGGGGAACTATTCTACCAAACCATAATTGTCCAGCAGCTCCTTCTTCTTCCTGCTAGATAATAGCCGTGGGTAAAGGCTTAGCATGGGCATGGAATTCTCTATAAATTGGAGCTCCTTCTTTCTCAATTCAATACTAAACAATTCCTGATAAATTAATATAGAGGAGTCTAAGATTGGATGCCACGGTTAGCAAATTAATTTCTAACAGAGGTATATTTTCTTAAATCGTGTTCTTAAATTTTGAGTTGATAAATTCTTAGAAATTCTCATGAATCATCTGTTAATTGGATTGGAAAGGACTGCATTGTGTTTTCTGAGTTAATTTCATAATATAAAGTCAATATGAATGTTCTGAACATGAAAATTTATGTTATCTGTGTTGGGTTTCTATGTTCGGCAGGAGCAGAGTGTGACGCCCCCAAAATAGGTATATATCACTCATTCTGAGTCGTCAAATACATGGTACATAATCCAACTACAAACTTAATTATTTATACAACTGTCGTGTAAAATACGACAATACATAAGTTGTGAGTTTTAATATAAATATTGTCTTCTAGACAATATCCAAACTCAAATTCAATCTCATTACAATTATTATCATACTATTTCACAGAATAATGAGGACTACTAATGTGACAAACGAGATTTTATAATTTAATTTTAATATTTATTGAATTAAATAAATATTTTTCGATGATTTAATTATTAGATTAAATAATTAATTGATGAAATTATGGTAGATTAATTTAATTATGTGTGATATTTATTAAATTAACATGGAGAATTTCTATTATTCAAATTATGTATTTATGTGAGCTTATTGAATTAAATGAAATATTTAATAAGCATAATGTTATTTTAATTAATTTAATAATTAATTAGAGATTTAATAATTTAACATAATTAATAAATGAGAAATTTAATTTTATGACTATGTGAATTAATGAGAATTATTATATTATATTTAAATTAAATTAAATAAGATATTTGATTTATTGTGTAAATGGGTGTGACATTATTAAACTATATCATAAAGGATTAATTAAATTAAATGGGAAAATCTTCTAATAAGTTAGCCAAACAAGGCCTTAGTGGAGGTTGAGAGCAGTTAACCCATGATTGGGTAACTGACCATCACCACGCCAGTTCCTATACGCATCAAGCTTATTATTCTTTCACGTATGTTATTTTTAAATTAAAACTTGAGAACTCAGAGAAAATTCAGAGGAAATTTTGTGAGGAACTCTGTGATTGAAGAAGTATTTGAAAAGGGGTTTCATCTCTACTCATCTACACTTTGGTTAATCTCTTCAACTCAATTTCTATTTTACGTTATTAAAATTTTCATGAAAATGGCTTTCAAGGTAACTGTTAAAGTCTCTGTAATTGGAAAGGGTAGTGATTATGTGGATGTATGTGTTAATATGTTAACATAGCATGTTTTTACTATATTGTATGGTTCCATAACATCAAATTCATAAAAATATATGATAGATTGTTTCTTCAAAATTACAAAGTATAGAAATATGGCCATATGGCTCTTACGCGCAAATTTAATGCGTTAATCATATGTTGTATCATAAATTTACACTTGTATATAATTATGTATGTTAAAACGAAGAAAACAAACTTCGAATGGACAGATTTAGTGTTATAACGAACCCGTAGTGCCAATCTTCATGTTTTGTTTTCAAAACTTTCAAGAACATCAAGAACAATGAAACTATATAATTTAATTCAAGTAATTGTGTGTTTAAACTTGTTAAAATCACTCTAGAAAGGTTGGGTAATGATCATATATGAATTATAATATTTGGGTATGCTTAAATTAATGTATGGATAAGGAAATTGGAAGTTATGACCATATTTTGTGTTCTTCAAAGAACGTATAATTGAACTTGTGAGAGATTTTTTTGGCCTAATTTGGCCTTGTTATGTTCGCAAACTGCAGAAACTGAGTTTGGGTAACTCCGCTCCCGGCGAGCGTTACCAAACTAAATTACCCCGCCCCGACGGCCAAAAAAAAATTTAAATAATTTAAATATTTATGGAATAAAATAAATATTTGATGAAAATTATTATTAAAATATTTATCAAATAAAATCAATATTTTAGTTGAAATATTTATGGAATAAAATAAATATTCGATGGAAATTATTATTAAAATATTTATAAAATAAAATAAATATTTTAATTGAGATATTTATAGAATTAAATAAATATTCGATGTAAATTATTATTAAAGTATTTATAAAATAAAATAAATATTTTAATTGAGATATTTATGAATGAAATAAATATTCGATGGAAATTATTATAAAATAATTTATTCGAGTGTAATAATAATAAAGGAATGAAAATATTCTAATTTAATTAAGTAATTAAATTAGAAGGGTAATGATTTGTTAAATAAAGTGGAGTTATATTAAATAATTAAGTGAAAATATAACTAATGAATGTCGTGAATACATATGGTATGTGTGTAGGACTTGTGGTGAACGGAAGTAGTAATCGTTTAGCCTACACACGAGGTAAGTTCCTAAACCTTGTTTCTTTACATAAAGCAAGTTCCTTATTCTATCTTGTTTATTATTGTTCAAGTCAAGATTTCATATTAAATATTATCATTCTTTAAAAGCACGATTCATGTTATACAATACTTATTCGATTGTATATATCTTGAACTTTATTATTCAAATTGAATATCAATTATTGTTGAACCTTGTAAGACTAGCGAACCCTTATTGATTCAACTAGTCCATAGTAGATGAACGTTCTAAATTTCAGAACCATTGTTGAGCTTATCCAAACTAAACTTCCTTTAGTGCGAACTCTAATGTCAAACTGAGATGAACAACCCTGTTATAGGGGATTAATTATGCTTTAGCGTTAAGATATTGTGCACAGTATGGTACTAAGGGTTGATCCCCCTAAGTACGAGAAGAAGAGTTCATAGTCTTATGATTGTTAAAGGTTTCAAGTATAAACACTTGACAACCTAGGACATAGTTCAAGGTCTTATGACCCTCAGAAGTTCTTTTGATTCTTGTTATTCATTCTTGATTCAAAAGCTGAGTTTTCTTATTTCAGAAGTCTTTGATTCATTCGCATGTTATTATTTTATTGTTATATTATTATACTTGTGGGCAATCGTGCTCACTCTTGCGTAATAATAACATTGCAGTTAAGAACGAAAGGTCCGACGAGCCTTCTACTAGCAAAGGCAAGGGCAAAGTTAACAAGTGATGAAGACTTGTTATTTATTTGATGTATTTATATTTCAGACTTATATTAAAGTTGTGTAAGATTTATTATTTGTTTATGTTTCCGTGTTTGAGATTTAAGGTTAGTACGACCTGGGATTGATGTATTTACATTCAGATGTTGTAACTCCATAAGGAGAGGATTTATTTCTATCTATTTATGATTTTTTATTTATTATGGGTAGATAGATACATGATGTTTGGACAGTGAACACCAAATCCCGTGGGAATTGAAGTACCCAGATTTGGAGGTGTCACAGGTTGGTATCAAAGCAGTAGGTTATGAACCTTAGGTGGGGGAAAAAACCTTAGGTAGTAGCTTTATAGAAGAACGAGAACATAATGGTGATAAACTTTGATCGAGTTCTAAGAAATGAATTTCATAATTCATCGAAGATAATAAAAGACTGTATGTGCTTATGTGATTAACTTATGTGCTCGCGTGTATCGATTAATAACTAAAACTTAAAATTGTGTTGTTAGGATGTTAGATGTTGGAGGATCTAGTCGAACTGGGGAGGAGGAACCCCGAGTACCTACGGAGGAGGAGCCCCGAGACATTCATGTCGTCAGGGAGCAGTTGGTACAGAGAGAGTCATCTCCATTGATCACTGTTGTTGGTCAGGAGCATGAGCCTGAGACTGATCCAGAGGTGGATCTTGAGGAAGAAGAGGAAGAAGATGAGTTCCTACCGAACTCTATCGATGCAGAGATGTACGATGAGTTGTATGACCGTAATGTAGAGTTACATGACACTGTTCAGGAGCTGAATGAGCAGACGATTATTCAGCAGATTACCATCGAGTAGAGGGATAGGGAGGTTGAGACTCTTCACACACATTTAGGAAACGTGGAGTGGGATTTGGTTCACGAGAAGGGTCAAACTATGGAGAAGTCCGAAGAAATAGAGAAGTTAAAGAATGAACTGAAAGAGAGCTCAGCAATGCTGACCATAACAGAGGAAACTTGGGTAAGGGAATCACGACGTGCTGATCTTGCAGAAGAGGATTATCGTGCGAAGAAGGCTAAGCTTGGGGAGACGTACTCTATACTTCTTAATGCAATGGATGAGGCCCAGGATCGAGTTATGAGATACCCAATTCAGTTCGAAGGACTACCATCGTACATGCTAGATCGCAGGATGATGTCCTGCATTATGGAAGAAGAACGTAGCAAGGCTATTCAACGCCTTAGCAGACAGGATAGGAATAGTTTAATTATGTGAAAACCTATCTAGTAAGTAAAAATGTAAATTCTGATGTGGTTATAAACAAAGGAATATTTTAATGTTTTAAATCCTATAGAATCTTTATCTCAGGATAGTTGATGTAAATAGCAGTGATGCTATCATAGTTGTTAAAACTTTTGATTAAATAAATATATTAAGTTGTTTGAGAAAGTGTGTCAAGTGATTATGTTAAATTGTTTGAGTTAAGCCTTAAATATTTAGAGAATTGAATAAAGATCTAATAAGCGTATATTTTAATAGAAATATGCCATCGAGAAGAAGACCAAATAGTCGATCAGCCTAGGAGGGGTCAATGAATAACAACAACAACAACGCCAATGCTGACCCCGTTCAGCAGTTGGTGAATTTACTGGTTGGAGCAATTAACAATCAACCTCAAGCTCTACCAAATATAATGTTCAAGGATTTCAAGGCGGTGGGACCGCCAGAGTTCAAAGGCTCCATGAACCCGATAAAAGCTCAAACTTGGGTTATGGAGATGGAGAAAGTTTTTGATGTCGCCAGAGTCAGAGAGGACCAGAAAATCGCCTACGCAACGTTCATATTGAAATCAGAAGCCAGTTATTAGTGGCAAGCAAATAAGGTCCGTGGAGGAGAAGGTGTGATCACCTGGGAGAGGTTTAAGGAGATGTTCTTCGAGATGTACTTTCTGACAAGCTCGCAGAACCAAATAGAGGTCCAGTTTCTGGAGTTAAAACAGGTAAATATGTCCGTGTTATATAACAAAGTATCAATGTTTCAGCTAAACACTTTTGCTGGAGTACTGGAAAAGGTCATCCTCGCTGAAGGTGGGAGCGATGCTGTGACCAAGTACAATCAGGATCAGAAGAAGAAGAAGAGTGAAAATGAGGAAAATAACAAAGCCAGTGGCAGCAACACGGGAGGAAGTATCAATTAGAAAAGGAGGTGGTCTGATAACTCGTCAACTGGAAATCATCAAGGAGGTCAGAAGAAGAGGATCGAAGCATGCCTGACCTGTAAAAAAGCTCATCTGGGAGTTTGCATAAAGGGAAAATGAGTGTGCTACAATTGTGGTCAAGAAGGCCACACAGCACCTAACTGTCCTAACCCAAAGAAGGGTGTCTGCTTCACTTGTGGCTCAAAAGACCATCTGGCAAGAGACTGTCCTAAGAAGGGATCTGGAGGGGCAGGAACAGGAGGAAATAGGGGAAACAGCGGTGGAAGCGCTCTGACTATCACGGGACCAACCGCAACCAACAGACCAACCGCTAGGACCTTCAACATGACAGTGCAGGATGTTGTGCAGTCTCATGATGTGGTGTCAGGTATCATTCCAATCAATAAAGTTAATGCTTATGTATTATTTGATTCGGGTGCTACTTGTTCATTTATATCCTATGACTTTGCTAAGAACTTAGAATTGCCTAAGGATGAGTTAGAATACCCCATGAACATAGAAATTACGAATAGAGAAATAATCCCTGTTAAGTACGTACATAAGAACTGTAGGGTGGATATTAAGGGTAATATTAAGAACGTAGATCTTATCCCTATTTGACTTGGGGAATTTGACATTATCTTGGGTATGGACTGGTTATTCAATTACGGGGCTGTAATCGATTGCCAGAAGAAGCGTATTAACCTTATGACTCCGTCAAAGATTGTGTTTTATGGTAGCAAGTCGCCTAGACAAGCGAGTTGTCTGACGATGATGCAGGCCAGGAAGTTGTTAAGACAAGGCTATGTAGGATATCTAGCTTATATAGTCGACAGTCGTAAAGAGAATCCGAAAGTAGAGGAGATACCAGTAGTGAGGGACTTCGCATACGTATTTCCAGACGATTTGCTAGGACTTTCGCCAGACAAAGAGGTTGAATTTGTGATTGATTTGGCACCAGGAACTACTCCAATATCGAAGGCACCATACCGAATGGCACCGGTAGAGATGAAAGAATTAATGGTACAATTACAAGAATTACTTGACAAGAAGTACATTCAACCGAGCGTATCGCCGTGGGGAGCGCCGGTGTTATTTGTGAAGAAAAAGGATGGGACGATGCAACTCTGCATAGACTATAGAGAACTGAATAAAGTTACGATAAAGAATAGATATCCATTGCCGAGGATCGACGACTTGTTTGATCAATTGAAAGGAGCAAGATACTTTTCCAAGATAGACTTGAGGAGTGGTTATCATCAACTGAAGGTGAGGCCAGAGGATGTACCGAAGACAGCGTTCAGAACACAATATGGTCACTACAAATTTTTGGTAATGTCATTTGGTCTAACGAATGCTCCTGCAGCATTTATGGGCATAATGAATGGAGTGTTCAAATCGTTTTTGGACAAATTCATAGTGGTATTTATAGATGTCATTTTGGTATATTCAAAAACTAAGGAAGAACATGAAGAGCATTTGAAGGTAACGTTAGAGACGTTGAGAAGGGAGAAGTTGTATGCCAAGTTTTTAAAATGCGAATTTTGGATTGAGCGGGTACAATTTCTCGGGCACGTGATTGATAAAGATGGAATTTTGGTAGATTCATCCAAAGTCGAAGCCGTGATAAACTGGGATCAGCCGAGAACACCGTCGGAAGTACGAAGTTTTCTTGGATTGGCAGGATATTACAGAAGATTCATTCAAGACTTTTCTAAGATCGCAACTTCGTTAACGAATTTGACTTGAAAAGTTGTGAAATTTGTTTGGACGGAGAAGTGTGAGGAAAATTTTCAAGAACTAAAGAAGAGATTAAGTACAACACCTATGCTATCTCTTCCAAATGATACAGGAAATTTTGTAGTTTATAGTGATGCGTCGTATAAAGGACTTGGTTGTGTGCTTATGCAAAATGGCAGAGTCATTGCGTATGCGTCACGACAATTGAAGGATTATGAGAAGGGATATCCGATCCACGACTTGGAGTTAGCTGCAGTTGTTTTTTCTTTGAAGATCTGGAGTCACTATCTCTATAGGGAGAAGTGTGAAATACATAAAGACCACAAGAGTCTGAAATAAATTTTTACACATAAGGACTTGAATATGCGCCAAAAAAGGTAGTTGGAGTTAACTAAAGACTATGACTGTGAGATTTTATACCATCCGAGTAAGGCAAATGTGGTTACCGACACCTTAAGCAGAAAGGGTCGAGAGAAATTGATTATATTGACCGCTCAGAAGGAACTAATTTCAGCCATGGAGAAGTTGGAATTAGAAGTAAAGTATCCTATGGAAACTGATGAGAAGCTATTTCAGATGCAATCTGGTACAACCCTACTGGATAAAGTTAAGGCGGCTTAACTTTAGGATGAAGAATGTAAAAAGGTGAAAAATAAGATATCCGAAGGAACTGAACCGAGATTCAAGATGGACAATGAAGGAATACTGAGATTTGAGAGCAGAACTTGGGTACCTCCAATACCAGAGATTAAGAAAGACATTTTGAATAAGGCTCATAGCTCACGATATTCGATTCACCCTGGTAGTACTAAGATGCACCAAGATCTTCGACAACATTTTTGGTGGCCAAATTTGAAATGAGATGTTGCAGAGTGTGTTGCCAAGTGCCTGACATGTCTGAAAGTGAAAGCAGAACATCAGAGGCCGAGTGGGTTGCTACAACCGTTGGAGATCCCATAATGGAAATGGGAACATATTACGATGGATTTCGTGGTTGGCCTTCTGACAACTCAGAAAGGCTATGACGCAGTATGGGTTATCGTTGACCGACTGACAAAATCCACACACTTCCTTCCGATCAGAATCAAATTTAATTTAGACCAATTGGCAAAATTATATGTAAAAGAGATTGTTTCGAGACACGGAGTTTCGGTGTCAATTATTTTCGATAGGGATCTGCGTTTTACTTCAAACTTCTGGAAACGTCTACAGGAATGCATGGGTACGCAGTTGCGAATGAGTATGACATATCACCCTCAGACAGATGGGCAGAGTGAAAGAACGATTCAGATATTAGAAGATATGTTAAGAGCTTGTGTAATGGACTTTAAAGAAAATTGGGATGATCACCTACCACTCATAGAGTTCGGCTACAACAACAGTTACCACGCTAGTATTGGCATGCTGCCTTATGAAGCGTTATATGGTAGAAAGTGAAGAACTCCGCTATACTGGGACGAAGTTGGTGAAAGACAATTACTAGGTCCAGAACTGATACAGCAAACAGTAGAGATAGTCAAAGTGATCCGAACAAGACTGGTAGCAGCTTAGAATAGGCAGAAAAAATACGCCGACCCACATCGTAAAAATGTTAAGTTTGAATCGGATAGTTATGTGTTTTTGAAAGTCTCTCTCTAGAAGGGAAAGAGCAGGTTCGGAAAGAAAGGAAAATTAAGCCCAAGATTCATTGGACCCTTCGAAGTACTGCGAAGAATCGGAGAAGTTGCGTATGAGGTAGCTTTACGTCCAGCACTCGAGAATGTCCACAACATTTTTCATGTTTCGATTTTATGACCCTACAAACCTGATTACAAGCACGTGATTGAATATGAACCCCTTCATTTTGAAAAAGATTTATCCTATGAAGAAATTCCTGTTCAGATTGCCGACAGGAAAGAACAAGTTCTCAAAAATAAAGTAATACCTTCCGTTATGGTAATTTGGAGGAACCACAACGCTGAAGAAGCAACGTGGGAACTCGAACAACATATGATGAAGAATTGCCCTCATTTATTTAATTAATTTATGTGTAAGCGATTTTGGGAACAAAATCTTTGTAAGGAGGGGAGAATGTAACGGGACGAATTGATTGAGTCGTGATTCTGAGGACAGAATCCTTTTAAGGGGGAACAGATGTGACAAACAAGATTTTATAATTTAATTTTAATATTTATTGAATTAAATAAATATTTTTTGATGATTTAATTATTGGATTAAATAATTAATTGATGAAATTATGGTAGATTAATTTAATTATATGTGTTATATTTATTAAATTAATGTGGAGAATTTCTATTATTTAAATTATGTATTTGTGTGAGCTTGTTGAATTAAATGAAATATTTAATAAGCATAATGTTATTTTAATTAATTTAATAATTAATTAGAGATTTAATAATTTGACATAATTAATAAATGAGAAATTTAATTTTATGACTATGTGAATTAATGAGAAATTATTATATTTTATTTAAATTAAATTAAATAAGATATTTAATTTATTGTGTAAATGGGTGTGACATTATTAAACTATATTATAAAGGATTAATTAAATTAAATGGGAAAATCTTCTAATAAGTTAGCCAAACAAGGCCAGTTCCTATACGCATCAAACTTATTATTCTTTCACGTATGTTATTTTTAAAATAAAACTTGAGAACTCAGAGAAAATTCAGAGTAAATTTTGTGAGGAACTCTGTGATTGAATAATTATTTGAAAAGGGGTTTCATCTCTACTCATCTACACTTTGGGTAATCTCTTCAACCCAATTTCTATTTTACGTTATTAAAGTTTTCATGAAAATGGCTTTCAAGTTAACTGTTAAAGTCTCTGTAATTGGAAAGGGTAGTGATTATGTGGATATATGTGTTAATATATTAACATAGCATGTTTTTACTATATTGTATGGTTCCATAACATCAGTTTCATAAAAATATGTTATAGATTGTTTCTTCAAAATTACAGAGTATAGAAATATGGCCATATGGCCCTTATGCGCAAATTTAATGCGTTAATCATATGTTGTATTATAAATTTACACTTGTATATGATTATATATGTTAAAACGAAGAAAACAAACTTCGAATAGACAGATTTAGTGTTATAACGAATCCGTTGTGCCAATCTTCATGTTTTGTTTTGAAAACTTTCAAGAACATCTAGAACAGTGAAACTATATAATTTGATTCAAGTAATTGTGCGTTTAAACTTGTTAAAATCACTCTAGAAAGGTTGGGTAATGATCATATTAAATTATAATATTTGGGTATGTTTAAATTAATGTATGAACAAGGAAATTGGAAGTTATGACCATATTCTGTGTTCTTCACAGAACGTATAATTGAACTTGTGATGATGTTTTTTGGCTTAATTTGGCCTTGTTATGTTTACGAACTGTAGAAACTGCAGAAACAGAGTTGAAATATTTATGGAATAAAATAAATATTCGATGGAAATTATTATTAAAATATTTATAAAATAAAATAAATATTTTAATTGAGATATTTATGAATGAAATAAATATTCGATGAAAATTATTATGAAACAATTTATTCGAGTGTAATAATAATAAAGGAACGAAAATATTCTAATTTAATTAAGTAATTAAATTAGAAGGGTAATGATTTGTTAAATAAAATGGAGTTATATTAAATAATTAAGTGAAAATGTAACTAATAAATGTCGTGAATACATATGGTATGTGTGTATGATTTGTGGTGAACGGAAGTAGTAATCGTTTACCCTACGCACGAGGCAAGTTCCTAAACCTTGTTTCTTTACACAAAGCAAGTTCCTTATTCAATCTTGTTTATTATTGTTCAAGTCAAGATTTCATATTAAATATTATCATTCTTTAAAAGCATGATTCATGTTATACAATACTTATTCGATTGTATACATCTTGAACTTTATTATTCAAATTGAATATCAATTATTGTTGAACCTTGTAAGACTTCCGAACCCTTATTGATAAAACAAGTCCATAGTTGATGAACATTCTAAATTTCAGAACCATTATTGAGCTTATCCAAACTAAACTTCCTTTGGTGCGGACTCTAATGTCAAACTGAGATGAACAGCCCTGTTATAGGGGATTAATTATGCTTTAACATTAAGATATTGTGCACAGTATGGTACTAAGGGCTGATCCCCCTAAGTACGAGAAGAAGAGTCCATAGTCTTATAACTGTTAAAGGTTTCAAGTATAAGCACTTGATAACCTAGGACATAGTTCAATGTCTTATGACCCTCAGAAGTTCTTTTGATTCTTGTTATTCATTCTTGATTCAAAAGCCGAGTTTTCTTATTTCAGAAGTCTTTGATTCATTCGTATGTTATTATTTTATTGTTATATTATTATACTTGTGGGCAATCGTGCTCACTCTTGCATAATAATAGCATTGCAGTTAAGAACGAAAGGTCCGACGATCCTTCTATTAGAAAGACAAGGGCAAAGTTAACAAGTGATGAAGACTTGTTGTTTATTTGATGTATTTATATTTCAGACTTACGTTAAAGTTGTGTAAGACTTATTATTTGTTTATGTTTCCGCATTTGAGATTTAAGGTTAGTATGACCTAGGATTGATGTATTTACATTCATATGTTGTAACTCCATAAGGAGAGGATTTATTTCTATCTATTTATGGTTTTTCATTTATTATGGGTAGATAGATACATGATGTTTGGACAGTGAACACCAAATTCTATGGGAATTGAAGTATCGAATATTTATTTTATTCTATAAATATCTCAATTAAAATATTTATTTTATTCCATAAATATTTTAATAATAATTTCCATCCAATATTTATTTTATTCTATAAATATCTTAATTAAAATATTTATTTTATTTTATAAATATTTTAATAATAATTTTCATCGAATATTTATTTTATTCCATAAATATTTCAACTAAACTATTTATTTTATTTGATAAATATTTTAATAATAATTTTCATCAAATATTTATTTTATTCCATAAATATCTCACTTAAAAAAATATTTATTTTATTTGATAAATATTTTAATTTTTTAATTTTTTTTAATTTTTTTTTGGCCGCCGGGGCGGGGTAATTTAGTTTGGTAACACTCGCCGGGGGCGGGGTTACCCAAACTCAGTTTTCGTAGTTTCTGCAGTTCGCGAACATAACAAGGCCAAATTAGACCAAAAAATCTCTCACAAGCTTAATTATACATTCTGTGAAGAACACATAATATGGCCATAACTTCCAATTTTCTTGTCCATACATTAATTTAAGCATACCTAAATATTATAATTCATATATGATCATTACCCATCCTTTCTAGAGTGATTTCAACAAGTTTAAACACACAATTACTTGAATCAAATTATTTAGTTTCTCTGTTCTTGATGTTCTTAAAAGTTTTGAAAACAAAACATGACGATTGGCACTACGGGTTCGTTATAACACTAAATCTGTCCATTCGAAGTTTGTTTTCTTCGTTTTAGCATACATGATACAAGTGTAAATTTATGATACAATATATGATTAGCGCATTAAATTTGCGCATAAGGGCCATATGGCCATATTTCTATACTTTGTAATTTTGAAGAAACAATCTACGACATATTTTTATGAAATTGTTGTTATGGAACCAAACTATATAGTAAAAATATGCTATGTTAAGATATTAACACATACATCCACATAATCACTACCATTTCCAATTACAGAGACTTTAATAGTTAACTTGAAAGCCATTTTCATGAAAATTTTAATAACGTAAAATAGAAATTGGGTTGAAGAGATTACCCAAAGTATAGATGAGTAGAGATGAAACCCCTTTTCAAATACTTCTTCAATCACAGAGTTCCTCACAAAATTTCCTCTGAATTTTCTCTGAGTTCTCAAGTTTTATTTTAAAAATAACATACGTGAAAGAATAATAAGCTTGATGCGTATAGGAACTGGCGTGGTGGTGGTCAGTTACCCAATCATGGGTTAACTGCTCTCAACCTCCACTAAGGCCTTGTTTGCCTAACTTATTAGAAGATTTTCCCATTTAATTTAATTAATCCTTTATAATATAGGTTAATAATGTCACACCCATTTACACAATAAATCAAATATCTTATTTAATTTAATTTAAATAAAATGTAATAATTTCTCATTTATTAATTATGTCAAATTATTAAATCTCTAATTAATTATTAAATTAATTAAAATAACATTATGCTCACATAAATACATAATTTGAATAATAGAAATTTTTCACATTAATTTAATAAATATAACACATATAATTAAATTAATCTACCATAATTTTATCAATTAATTATTTAATCCAATAATTAAATCATCAAAAAATATTTATTTAATTCAATAAATATTAAAATTAAATTAAAATTAAAGACTTTAAATTTATTGAGAGTTTAAAAATATTCAAATTGTCAACACGATACTGCTTTGTGGAGTAAAATTCAAAAATAATATTTTATCAAAAATGATTTGGACCGAAAAAAAATTAATTTTTTTGTCATGAATAGTACCCTGGGTGAATAGTATCTGGTGAATAGTACTCTGTGAATAGTACAATGGGAATAGTACTTTATGAATAGTATCTTGTGAATAGTACTTCTTAAATAGTAGCTGTGAATAGTGTCGTACGTATGAATAGTGTCACATAAATGAATAGTACTCCGGCATGATAAGCTTAAAATTTTATAAGAATGTTCAGAAAAATATCCTTGTAAAACGATACTAGATGAAGCGCAAATTTTAAGGATATTCTACTAATTTCACGGAGTATAGAAGCAATACTTCAACAAAATGAGTGTAGAATTAGGGATACGAAACGAAATAATATTACTTATATACTACAGAGTATGAAAGAAAATATTATTTCATACGAATATTGAACAAAAATAATATCCCTTACGAATAAGAATTAAATAGCATCCCTTACATTAGTAGAAGACTGGATAATGCAATAGTGAAGTAGCAGAATACTCTTCTTCTTCCTCTCTATAGCCTCCCTCTCTATAGATTCTCTCTCTATAATTGCTCTTGTGAGTCTTAGTGAATTGGTGAGAATGAAAAATAATGAGCTTCTATTTATAGAAAAATATAGTTTCGATAATTGCACGTTTTGGGGCTCGAATTATTACAATATAATACCTTCATCTTTTTCTTCATTTTTAATTTAGTCCTATAAGTATTATCAAACTTGCACCACCTCCCCTAATAGTGTATGCATGTGAATCAATAGTATATGCATGTGAATTAATAGTTCCATACATGTGAACAAACAGTTACAGTATAGTACCTTCATCTATACCTCTATTTTTAATTTAGTCCTGCAAGTATTATCAATCTTGCACCACCTCCCCTAATAGTACATGCATGTGAATCAATAGTACATACATGTGAACAAATAGTTATATGCATGTGAACTAATAGCAATTAATTGCTCATTTATCCGATTAATCGATTAGTCAATTTAACATCTAGAAATTAACTATTATCAAAATAAATGTCAATTTCCACAAACATTAATAATCTCAACACAATAGAAATATTTTTATCAATAATTTCATCTTTGAATTTTTGAAGTTTGACTTTTTCTGAAAAAGTTAACTGTTGACTTTTTGACCAAAAAGTCAACCTCGGTAAATTTTGTGTTTATAGTCTATTTTTACTAATTTCATCGTCCCGGACTCAGATATCTCGTCCGCATCTCCAAATTCAACTCTGAGCTCAAATTCGATTTTTAATAACATTCATCATTAATATTATAACGCATAATATTAACAACCAGATCATTCCTAGGAAAGAGAGGGCTTTTCGATAAGGATTTCTCCTTATTGGCCCACAATTAGGTGACCAAACCCCTTGTCTCGACAGAACTTTCTAGACATTGTCAATAATACAAATAATAATATAAATAACTTTGTCGTCTCAATTATTGATTTAATAATATAAAATATTGTGACAATAATTGAATAAAACTGAGTGACTTCTCACGTAAGTATCAATAATCAAAGATGCTGTACAATATCGTGTGCTACTATGCAACCACGCGTATTACTATACTTTTATCACCGATTATTTTATGACAACTTGCTTATTTTGAAAATTTGTCACATATCACCCTTAACTTTAACCTTTTATCAATTTAACCATTTACTAAATAGAATAATAATTATAAGAAAATTGAATACTTTCATTTCATAAAATTTGGGATCTCACAATCTCCCCTCCTTATAAAATTTCGCCCTCGAAATTTACGTACCTGGTAGTTCGAAGAGATGAGAATACCTTGCTTTCTTTTCGGATTGTATCTTCCCGGTTATTTCATCTATATCATGATTTTTCCATTGCTCATCTCCTGTATTTCAGATATCATTCTAGAATACATCTTCAAAACAAAGGTTAATTGATATGCCACATATTATCCCTATATTCTAACCGACCAATTAAATAACAATTAAGCTTAGGTAGGTCGTACTAGCAAAGGATTTACCCGTCTCTTCCCTCCTAGTTCTAGTCTCACATCTCAGCCCAGAGATCATATCCCTAAGCTTTGATACTAACTATGACGCCCCCAGAATAGGTATATATCACCCATTCTGAGTCGCCAAATACATGGTACATAATCCAACTACAGACTTAATTATACAACTGTCGTGTAAAATACGACAATACATAAGTTGTGAGTTTTAATATAAATATTGTCTTCTAGATAATATCCAAACTCAAATTCAATCTCATTATAATTATTATCACACTATTTCACAGAATAGTGAGGACTACTAAAATAACCATCTGAACCGTCAATCCATTCCCCGACTAGTCCTAGCTATATTCTCATTTCCTGAAGAGAAGAATGAAGAAAAGGGTGAGCTCAACTAGCCCAGTAAGAAATATTATGACTAAGATAATGTAGAATAAATTATCGTTAGCCTTCAACAGTATAACAACTGATAGAATACAATAGACAACAAGTTTTAGATCAACAACTGCAGCAGAAATAACAATCCATTAGAAGAGTCGAGTAGAGCATGATATCTACTATCTTATATGATTTAAAAGTTTATCATCAATTTTATCGCTGAGACTCAGCTTAATAAATAATCCACATCACTGAATTATCCATGCATTACGGGCCAATGATATTCATTAGTATCACGACCGCGAATTATCCATGCACTACGGGCCAAGGATATTCGCGTTTTCACCAATGGTCATGAACATGCCAAACAACAATTCATCTTTGCACCCTTGGCCTAAGAGAACGCATGGTCATGATCATACCAATAACTATCCACAAATGCACTACGGGCCAATGAGGACTTTTATCACATCATTTGTAACATTACAGGTCATGATTATACCGAATGATCCCTGGTCATAACCATACTAATCAACAGTCCATCTATGCACTACGGGGCCAAAGATGACTATATATAAGCATGAGGATGATGACAATGATATAAACATTAATCAAACGAAATCAAGGATAAATATTAAAGACTTTAAATTTATCTAGAGTTTAAAAATATCCAATTTGTCAACACGATACTGCTTTGTGGAGTAAAATTCAAAAATAATATTTTATCAAAAATAATTTGGACCGAAAAGAAATTAATTTTTTTGTCATGAATAGTACCTTGGGTGAATAGTACCCCTTAAATAGTACTTCAGGAATAATACTTTATGAATAGTACTCTATGAATAGTACTTCGTGAATAGTACTTCGTGAATAGTACTTCATGAATAGTACATGTGAATAGTACTTTATAAATAGTACCCATAAATAGTACTTCGTGAATAGTGACATAAGTATGAATAGTGCCGTATAAATAAATAGTACCCATGAATAGTACTCCGTCATGATAAGCTTAAAATTTAACAAGAATGTTCAGAAAAATATCCTTGTGAAACGATACTAGATGAAGCGCAAATTTTAAGGATATTCTATTAATTTCGCGGAGTATAGAAGCAATACTTCAACAAAATGAGTGTAGAATTAGGGATACGAAACGAAATAATATTACCTACATACTATAGAGTATGGAAGAAAATATTATTTCATACGAATATTGAACAAAAATAATATCCCTTACCAATAAAAATTAAATAACATCCCTTACCTTAATAGAAGACTAGATACTACAATAGTGAAGTAGCAGAATACTCTTCTTCTTCCTCTCTATAGCTTCCCTCTCTATAGCTTCTGTATCTATAATTGCTCTTGTGAGTCTTAGTGAATTGGTGAGAATGAAAAATAATGAGCTTCTATTTATAGAAAAATATAGTTTCGATAATTGCACGTTTTGGGGCTCGAATTATTACTGTATAATACATTCATCTTTTCCTTCATTTTTAATTTAGTCCTACAAGTATTATCAAACTTGCACTACCTCCCCTAATAGTAGATGCATGTGAATCAATAGTATATGTATGTGAATTAATAGTTCCATGCATGTGAACAAACAGTTACAGTATAGTACACTCATCTCTACCTCTATTTTCAATTTAGTCCTGCAAGTATTATCAATCTTGCACCACCTCCCCTAATAGTACATGCATGTAAATCAATAGTACATACATGTGAATAAATAGTTATATGCATGTGAACTAATAGCAAATAAGTGCTCATTTATCCGATTAATTACCTGATTGGTCAATTTAACATCCTGAAATTAACTATTATCGAAATAAATGTCAATTTCCACTAACATTAATAATCCCAACACAATGAAAATATTTTTATCAATAATTTCATCTTTGAATTTTCGAAGTTTGACTTTTTTTTTGAAAAAGTCAATTTGTGACTTTTTGAACAAAAAGTCAAATGTTGACTTTTTAACCAAAAAGTCAACCCTGATAAATTTTGTGTTTATAGTCTATTTTTACTAATTTTATCGTCCCGGACTCAAATATCTCATATGCGTCTCCAAATTCAACTCCGAACTCAAATTCGATTTTTAATAACATTCATCATTAATATTATAACTCACAATATTAACAACCAGATCATTCCTAGGAAAGAGGGGACTTTCCGATAAGGATTTCTCCCTATTGGCGTGCAATTAGGTGACCAAACCCCTTTTCTCGATAGAAATTTTTAGACATCGTCAATAATGTAAATAATAATTTAAATAACTTTGTCGTCTCAATTATTAATTTAATAATATAAAATATTATGATAATAATTGAATAAAACTGAGTAACTTCTCATATAAGCATCAATAATCAAAGATACTGTACAATATCATGTGCTACTATGCAACCACGCGTATTACTGTACTTTTATCACTGATTATTTTATGATAACTTGCTTACTTTAAAAAATTTTCACATATCACCCTTAACTTTAACCTTTTATCAATTTAACCATTTACTAAATAGAATAATAATTATAAGAAAATTAAATACTTTCATTTCATAAAATTCAGGATCTCACACAGAGCCTTTCCTGGTTTTGTCCAGAAAGGGCGCAGCTGCGCCTTGTCTACTGTTCATAACGGCGCAGCTGCGCTTGACACCAGATCTAGGTAGTGTTTTCTGGTGTAATCTGAGAGTTCTAGCATGTTAGTTTGATTTAGACATTCATGAAAATAGGTTTAGCATGTAGTGTAAGGTCTCTTTGCATAGTGTGAGTTGCTTTAGCTTACTTTGATGTGTATTTTCTAAAAAGGAAACTCGAAGTTTCGAAAACGAATTTGACGAAACTTGTATACCTCAGGTTCTGACTTTGTTAGCATGTGCACATGACCTAACTATGCATGAGATATGATTCAAAATTGCTTTGTGTGTGCTAGATTACATTGACTTGGTTTAAATGACTTTTAAAAGCGAACTCGGACATTTTACATACTAAGTTGTATAAATATGGAGTAGTTATATTTTGAACATATAGGATTGCATTCTAGTACTCTTTATGTTTCTAAACATGACCTATATGTACACTCACATATTTGGACACAATGTAAACTATTAAATATGATTTTCTAAACAAATTTCCAAGTAATGAACTAGGATAGCTATGTGTAAATGAAGTGAATACATGTGAGCATGCGTATTACAGCCTTTATAGCATCCTTACAAGGTTAAATGGTTAAGGTGGCTAGCCTTTTTATTTCGTTAACTTAGTTGGCCTTAATTCTATAGAAGTTCCAATTAGTATCATAATAAGTGAAAATGAACTTGAAATGGCCCTAAGAGAACCCAAGACTTCCTAACATGTGTATATGTTATGTGTTAATACCCATACATGCTAGAAAACTAAAATGGGATCAGGAAATTAAAATCCAATCTGGTCTGGCCAGGGAGCTGCGCCTCTCCCAAGCTAAACTGCAACGCAGCTGCGCCAAAGGGCAAATTAGCCTGACTGTTTTATTTGACATATGAACTTTGCAAAAAGTGTATAACACTACTTTAAACTATAACACATGATTAAAATGATGTTTTAAGTGTTCGAGCATGTACAAACTATATGGAACCAAGAATCTAAAGGTTTTTACAAGTTTTCTAAATAAGCTTTCAATAGAAAAGTTAATGATAATTGCATAGCTACATGGGTTGATGGTGTGCTATATGTGGTCTGATTGTATAACTAAGATAAAACTTGATATGTGTCCTTAGCTTACGTGATTGATCATGTATGAGATTATTAGTTGTGTATAGCGTCTGAATAACTAATGAATATATATATATATATATATATATATATATATATATATATATATATATACACACACACACACACACACACGTACCTATGATAAAATAGGACCTTGTGGTGATATTAAGCTATTGGTTGGTAATCGACGAAAGAGGCAAGTTTCCTAACTTTATTTGATTCTTATACTGAATGCAAGTTCCTAAAGTTATATCGCATTAAATTTTATGCAAGTATCTAAACCTTATCTCTTATTGTGCAAGCTTAGAATTGTTGTTATATCAACCATATCTATATTAAGCAAATATCTATACTCGTATGAATCGTCATTCATATTCTGAAATGCGACTCAAACTTTATATCTTGAATCATGTTGCTAGTTTGAACTTTTTATTCTTAAATGTATTAAGAAAGGTGTCTAAGCCATTTGATTTAGCTAGGCAAATATCTATGAGTTAGAAAGATATCCAAACCAATTACTTTGGTGCGAAATCTTATAAATCTATTGAGATGAACAACCCTCTTAGAAGGGGAAATTTATGTTATCAGGGAACCGACGTGCGCACAAACAACATGTTTAAATGTTATGCATAATGTATGGTACTATAAGCTGATCAGCTATTGTACTTGTTTATATTAAATTTTTAGTTAAATATTATTAATTCTAGTAGGAGTTCTTGGTCCTTAGTGACTGCTCAGTGTTTAATTTTCTTTAAACCTTAAAGTATTGAAACCTTTGAATTTCGTTGAATATCTTTCAGTCTATAGTGACCCTTATTTCGATTCAAAGGTCAGATTTGGAACAATTGATAATTCTTACTTCCAACATTATTCTTTTAATTTTGGAACTATCATTTACTGTTATACCCTTGAGATCATAAACTTTACATAACTGTTCACCCTTATTGTTACATACTTGCTGTGCAAATTTTTTGCTCATTCTTGCTTTCTTTAAACCTTTCAGTTAAGGCAGAACGGGGTGAAACATCAGGCAAGGATAAGGGCAAGGGCAAAGGCAAAGCTATGGAGTAACTTTGTTCCTTTATGTTAGAAGTTAATATTATAATGTTGTAATAAGACCTATTTTATATTATGTATTAAGTTATGTTTGAACTCAAGTTATGTAATATGTTAGTGATGGTTGCGAGACCTTGGGGCGAGAATAATTATATTAAATTAATATAAATTATTCTATTATTCCGCTGTATGAGTTATTAGTGTATTACTAGAATTTGATCGTGAAACACTAAATTCAAGATATAAGTGTCTGAATTTGGGGGCATCATAGCGGTCACAGGGGAAAAGGTGGCGATAATGGGATGGTGGTCCTGTTGCGGCCTAGAAGTTTACAAAAGCCTACATTGAAGCTATTTGTTCCACCCTCCTTGAATTTGCCGTCGTTGAGGAAAGAGCATGAGAAATTTGTTTTGTTTGGACCAAGAAATGGGTTTAAAGGTGGTGCAGGGTTCGAGTTCATCTTCACTTTGGCATGCTAAAAGAAATTGAAGACTCAAATAACTTCGGTACTTGGACCGGCTATATTTTTGATCCGTACAATACATGATTTTCAACCGCACATCTTAACATGCTACACTAAGAGATAGGTTCAACTTAACAAAAGGATTCAGCATGGATTTAATAACACTTCAGACTTCGGTTACCGCTTAATGGTTCTCTCTTCGACACAATAATAAAATTGACGGATGGAAAAAAAATTTGGGCCTGAAAAGTATAATGTTGGTGTTTGGTTCAGACTTCTTCCCTTGTCCGGGCTAGGTTGACCGGGGACCAGAAATACAAGCTTGGTAAAACTTCGACGGTCCGAGATGTTCACCCATGATGTAAGACCCCAACTTTTTATAAATAAAATTAAATTTTCTCTATTTATTATTTTGAAATAGTAAGGGTTGATTTGATTAATGTGGTTGGTTATGGGTAAAATGCGCAAATATTTTAAATAAGCAAGTGGTTATAAAATTTTTATTGTTGTCGGGGAATATCCGTTTGGTCGTGAAATATTCTTGCTGTCAGGGAATATTCGTACGACGGCGCAGCCTTGTGTGGGCCCCATAACGGAAAGCGATTGGGTGAAGAAAATGACAAGTATGAGTTTTTATAAATAACGGCGTATTTATTACCGTTAACACTGTTGGAATACCTAGTGGTTAAAACACAGTAATACGCGGTGTTGCACAGTAGCACACTGTATTGCACCAATTATTGATTCTTACGTAAGAAGACACTACTCAATAATTGTTACAGTATTTACTGTTTAATATTTTATTTTATTGATTCAATAATTGCTACGTTAATATTTTATATTATTGTTGTTTCAATAATTGTTACTACACAGTATTTCTCATTATCATATCAATAATTCATATTAATTGAATAATATTATTAGATAGCATTATTGACAATGTCTAAGAAAGTTTTGTCTAGGAGAGGTTATTTAATTGCACGCCAGTAAAGAGAAATCCTTACCGGAAGGCCTCCTCTTTCCTGGGAACGACCTGGTTGTCATTATTGTGATTCTGTAATATTATTTGTGAATAATTAATTATTGATTTATATGAAAAGAAAAATATTTATTTATATGGATATAAATGGAGGAATTTTTAGAAAAGTGACAATTGTTGAAAATTAATATTTTATCTTTTCTGATAAAATAATATATTATTATATTACAATAATATAATAGTGGAGATATTTTTATAATGAATGTGTGATATATGAATAAATGAGGAGGAAGAATATTTTTATTACAATAAATGCTAAAAACATGTTAAACATGTTTGTGGACCCCATTTTTGACTGCAATTTTATTATAGCTTGTAAAATCGTCCGTATATGGATTTCGGTCAATTTCTGTTTAGAATTTAGAAAAACTTAAAGCTACAAAGTTGTAGAGAATTAAATTTTCTATGGAATGGACATAAGATTTGAATTTTTCTGATAAAAGGACTATTTATTATGAATTATTGAAGTTCCGGAATAATTGATTTTTGGAGTTTTAAATATTTTTGTTTAGAAAAATGCTTTTTTCATTATTGTGGGCCCCACTGGTGGCTGAATTCATATTGTCAAGAGGTGGGTGTGAAATTTTTTTATAAATATATTATTTTAATAAATTTTCTGCTTTGGTGTTCTAAGCATTTTCCTATAAATAGGGATCTTAGGTTAGAATTAAAAATCATACCAGAATCTGATGTTTTCTCTCTCTATATTATCGAGCGTATTTTTGTGAGTATTTTGATACTTTGAGTGTTACTATACGGTACAAGTTTCCTTCAGCATTATATCCGATATTTCAGTTAGAAGCACTGTCCTTTTGAAGTAAGGGATGTTATTTTTTTTTCGTAAATGATGTTATTTCTTTTAATATCATTATACCGGAATATTGGTAAGATTTTTCTTGTGAAATTCTTATCATTTTTGTGTCGGAGTTACTATTCACGTATACGACACTATTCACAGAAAAATTAAAATTTTCTTTTCATGTCCAAGTTGTTTATTATGGTTAGTAGCTTTGATTGCATCCATATTTTGATCTTCATTCTTGAATTTTACTCCACAATAGTTTATTATGGAGTATTTTTGAACATGGATGAACTAAAATATGAATCCTTAATCCTTGTTCTTTTATCTCACGGGATTCGTTTTCCTTAAAATATTTTTATTATTCTCAGTCCTAAATGATGATATTACTGAATATCTTTGGATTGTAGTGCAAAGATGAATGATTAATTGATAAATATCTTTGGCCCGTAGTGCAAAGATTAGCAGGTGTTGAGATGAACATGACCAACTGGTGATACAAATGAATATCTCTGGCCTGTAGTGTGACGCCCCCAAATCTGGGTTACCTGACCCCTGAGTTTGGTGTTCATGATCCACAATATAATATCATTTAACTACCCATTCATATATAAATAGGAATACATAAGTCATTAACATATGTTGTTAATACATAAGTCCCAGGTTCTCTAACCTTAACATTACAGACATACCCCTTAGATATACAAAAAGGGTTTACAATCCAACATAATAATATTAATGTTCATTATACTAATTTATCACTATGCCTTTTCCTTTGTTCTTCTTCGCAACACCTTCTATAACTTTGTCCCTAGCTGAAAAGTTTTATTTAGCAAGGGTGAGCAACAAGTTTGGCCCGCAAGTTAAGACATACAATAAAGGTATAGAAATAAACATCAAGTCTTCTCACATTCTACGCAACAATAATTCAATAATGAAAGAGTACAACGCTTTCAAGGTTTTCTACGATATTCAAATGAATAATCAAGAATTATACTTTACGAAATAGCAAAGTGGAATGTTTTCTAGATTTATGCTGAGCGACCCATTGGATCTTGAACTTCTCTTCTCGAGTAACTATCAAAGTTATACTTTGATATACCCAGGTGTATTAGATAACCATAAAGATTAAATCATACCCCTCTGCAAGTATATAAAGTGATCAGCTTTATTATACCCTATAT
The DNA here is from genome assembly GCA_016801055.1 of Panax notoginseng. Lineage (NCBI taxonomy): Eukaryota > Viridiplantae > Streptophyta > Magnoliopsida > Apiales > Araliaceae > Panax > Panax notoginseng. The sequence goes on along the minus strand of CM029013.1, from coordinate 239,250,221 downwards.
TATGCATAATACTTAATCGCGCGCAAAAGCTGAATATACGACCAATAAAATATTCTATTTATATAAAAGGTTGTTCTTATCAGTCTCAGAATCAAGATTTTGATTTAACAACGAAATACTGTGATTTTAATTTCTAATTACTTCTCGATCTAGCCGAAATAATTGGCATCGATTTATCAATAATAATTGAATTCTCTTCTCGAACATATCAAGTTCTAACAAACGTTCGTCTAGCCAGAATGATTAGCTAAGACTTTTCTCAGCATAATTCGACAATAAACAAGAATTATCTGTACTGTCAATTCTATCTTCTACGGATATAAATATCCAATAATAGTTATTCTATAATTGTATATTTTCTGAATCAATAATTCAATTTGAATTATTAAACATGCACTAACTACGAATAATCAACAATAAATTCCCTGGACATGGTATAATTTGCAATAATTAACCACTATAATAATTGAATGAATATAACTCAAGGTTGAGTTAGGAAACTTGCCTCTTCCGCTGATTACAGCTACACAATAAACTTATCTGCTTTTGAAAGACCTATAACCAATAATATCGGTCTCACAATTAGCACAATCTTTCATAACACGTAACATTGTAATTCACAGTCAAACTTCTCCTAGGCACATTACCACATAGCCACATCAGTGTTTATAACTTATATAAACATTTATCAAGTCTAACTATTTCGATCTGGTTGGACTTCGATCCATTCTCGGTGTTCTGATCACCCCATCCAACAATTAACACATTTATTGTCAAGTAAATTCAGTTTCTAAGCTTCAATATTAAATTTGATAAGTCAATTATCATTTATAATATTTTTCGGAAGCTTTTAATAATTTATAAACAATTATTATAATTTATAATAATTTTTCAAACACTGGAATCATTTTTAAATGATTTAATTATCAAATAATCTTATAATCATTAATATTTAATAATATAAAAATATTAATGTTATATTTGTCAAAATATTAAAGTTATTATTAATAACTTAAACTATTTTTAAATCAACAATATTCTACTCAAATGATTTTTAAATTAATTAAAAATTATTTTTAAACCATTACCATTAATATTTAAATATTAATGAAATTATTATCAAAATATTAAAAGTTATTAATTATAACTTAAAATATTTTTAAAATATTTTTCTCATTTTTAAATGATTTTTAAATCAATAAAATTATTTTTAATTCATTTATTTACTTTAATAAATAAATAATCTAATACCATTAATATTAATTTATTAATGAGAATTCTCCAAAAATATTGAAATATATATTTTATAATTCAAAATATTTTCTAACACTTTATTCTTATTTAAAATGATTTTTAAATCAATAAAATCGTTTTAACTTATTTATTTAATTTAATAATTAAATAAATCTAATATCATTAATATTAAATTATTAATGAAAATTCTCTAAAAATATTAAAAGTCACATTTTATAACTCAAAATATTTTTAAATACATTATTCTTATTTAAAATGATTTTTCATAATATTAAATCATTTTTCTCTAATTTATTTAATACACTAATTAAATAAATTAAATATCATTAATATCCAAATAATTATAAATATTAACGAAAAATATCCCAAATAATTAAAAGTTATTTTTCAGAATTTAAAATGAATTTTAAAACCATTTTTAGTAATTTTTATAATTTATTTCTATTTTTTAAATAATTTCTGGAATATTCAGAAAATAAAATAAATAAAACCGTCGCCATAAGCCTTTAGCGACAGTAACCGTCGCTGTTGGTGTTCTTGAGCTCAAGAACACTGACAGCCTGCTTAGTAAGGTTGCTTGTTTGACCAGCCTTAATTCCTAGATTAAACATGTTCTGGGCTATCTCAAGCATTGATATTGTAATACATATGTAGTACTACAGTTATCAATCCTCAACATGGTATTACAATATCTCAAATGCAAGATCAGAAGCCCCAAAGTAGTTGTCAGAAGCTTCTGGGCTTTCTGGGTTACCCAGAAACCCAGACAGCTTCGACTGTCTACTTTGTGGTTCGATTTGCTTCCAGTTCTGGTCATCAAATCCATTATGTTATGGTCCAAATCTATAGTACTAGTGTCAAGGTACATTTATATGACAACATCACAGTTAAACAACATCCACATCTCCAGATTCAACTTGGTCAAACGTTGTCAGAAAAATTGGTTAAGCTGTTTCTGGGTTTTTCCAGAAATGTAACTTGTGATCGGATGGTCTAGTTTGACCATCCATTACAACCAGATTATGTTTTGATTAAGAGATATAAAAGCATAGTTCTAGAGCACACATATCAGACTATAATCTAGATACAAACACAACCTGATAACACTTAAATCCTGACAGATCTGGGTCGTCCAAAAGTTGTCAGACACTGATCTTACCCTTTCTGGGTTATCCAGAAAGTTCATGGTCATGCCCGGTCAACGGATTTTGACCATGAATACCATCAAATCCAGACATCATGTGATACTGCTTCCACTTGCATGTGACGCTCCCAAAATAGGTATACATCACCCATTCTGAGTCGCCAAATACATGGTACAGAAACAAATACAACTTCAGTAATACAATTGTTGTGCAGAATACGACAACACATATACTGTGAGTTTGAATACAAATATTGTCTACTAGAGAGTATACAAACTCAAAAGGAGTCCTCATTACAATTATCACACTATTTCACAGAATAGTGAGGACTACTAATGCAACCATCTGGACCGTCAATCCATTTCCCGACTAGTCCCAGCTATATTCTCATTTCCTGAAGAGAATAGTGAAAGAAAGGGTGAGCTCAACTAGTACAGTAAGAAATATTATGACTAAGATAATGTACAACAAATTATCATTAGTTTTCAACAGGGAAAAATTTGATAAAATACAATAGACAACAAGTTTTAGATCAACAACTGCAGCGGAAAAAAGCAATCCATTAGAAGAGTTAAGTAGAGCATAAAACCTACTATCTTCTATGATTTAAAAGATTTATCATCAATTTTATTGCTGAGATTCAGCTTAATAAATAATCCACATCATCGAATCATCCCTGCACTACGGGCCAAAGATAATCGTGTTTTCATCAACGGTCATGATCATACCATAAAATAATTCGTCTTTGCACCTTTGGCCGAAGAGAATCCATGACCATAATCATACCAAAAATTATCCATCAATGCACTACGGGCCAATGAAGACTTTTACCACATCATTTGTAACATTACTGTCATGATTATACTGAATAATCCCAGGTCATAATCATACCAAGTCCATCTATGCACTACATGCCACAGATGACTTTCAACAGAATATAAACATGAGGATGATGACAATGATATAATAATTCAATTAAACAAGTTCAAAGATAAATTTTAAAGATTTATAATTTAATTTATCCAGAAATTAATAATGTCCAAATTGTCAACATGATACTACTTTGTGGAGTAAAATTCAAGAATAATACTCAGTTGGCCATGTTCATCTCAACACCTGTTCATCTTTGCACTACGGGCCAAAGATATTCATCAGGTAATCATTCATCTTTGCATTACAGGACAAAGATATTCAATAATATCATCATTTAGGACTGAGGATGATGAAAAATATCTTAAAAAAAATGAATCCAGTGAGATAAAAGAACAAATATTAGGAATTCGTATTACAGTTTATACAAGTTCAATAATACTCCGAAATAACCAATTTCGAAGCAGAATTCAAAAATAATGATCAAAATATAGATACAATCAAAGATATTAACCATAATAGCCATCTTGGATAAAAAGAAGAAAATTTTATTTTTCGGTGAAGCTGTATTCGTGAATAGTGCCGTATACGTGAATAGTGCCGTATACGTGAATAGTAAGCTCGACACAAAAAGTTCCAAATTTGATAAAAAGTTCAAACCAATGTTTCGGCATAATGATATTGAAGAAAATAATATCATTTAAGAAGAAAATAACATCCCTTACCTCAGAATAACCGTACTTCTGACTGAATTTCGGATATAGTGCCGACAGAAACTTGCACTGAATAACAACTCTTAAAGTATCAGAATACTCACAAAATACGCTCGATAATATAGAGAGAGAAAGAAAGAAAGCTTATGTTTCTGGTGTGTTTTTTCAATTCTAACTTAGCCTTCTATTTATAAAAAAATATTAGCACGCCGAAGCAGACTTGACCTGTAACCTGATGGCTTTACCTGCTACTATTGCCACCCACCACATTTAAAATAAAATTCAGCATATTTCTTTACCAACCAGATGTGGGGCCCACTCAATTCTAGAATTTTCCACCAAAATCATTTATAAACCTAATTTCTGAATCAGTGCCTCTTAAAATTCATAACAAATCATACGTTCATTTTTAACGGTTCAAAATTTGTGGACATATACTCAACTTATATATACATAACATATCCAAAAATCACAACGATCCAACGGTCGGATTAAAAATTATAACTCACGCAATATATCTGAAAAATACTGATTTCATTTTTAATACCTCCATTCCGACAGAAATACTGGTAAAACACATCAACATTAATTCCTTCATTTTTAATCACAATAAATATATCCAACATTTATATCCACATAAAATAAATATTTTTTTATCATATAAATCAATAATTAATTATTCACAAATAATATTGCAGAATCACAATTATGACAACCAGGCCGTTCCCAGGAAAGAGGGGGCTTTTCGATAAGGATTTCTCCTTACTGGCGCACAATTAGGTGACTAAACCTCTCTTTAGACAGAACTTTCTAGACATTGCCAATAATGCTATCTAATAATATTATTCAAATAATATGAATTATTGATCTGATAATGGAAAATACTGTGCAGTAACAATTACTGAAACAACAATAATATAAAATATCAAAGTAGCAATTATTGAATCAATAAAATAAAATATTGAACAGTAACTACTGTAACAAATATTGAGTAGTGCCTTCTTACGTAAGGATCAATAATTAAAAAATACTGTGCAAAATCGTGTGCTACTGTGCAACCACGCGTATTACTGTATTTTAACCACGGGGTATTCCAACAGTGTTAACGGTAACAACTACGCCGTTATTTATAAAAACTTAATTTTGTCGTTATCTTCATCCGACCATTTTTCGTTATGGGGCTCACAAATAGCTACGCCGTCGTACGAATATTCTCCGACAGAAAAAATATTCCACGACCAATCGAATATTCCCCGACAACAATGAGTATTTTATAACCACTTATTTATTTTGCAAAATTTACACATTTTATCCATAACCAAAATATTAGATCAAATTAATACCTTATTATTCACAATAATAATTAGAGAAAATTTGATTTTATTCATTAATAAGTTGGGGTCTTACATTGCAGATCAAAGACCCTATACCAGGCTACTAATTACAACTTTAAAACATCAAAAATTATATACGAGCAAAGATCTGTGGCCATTGACATTACTTGTCAGACCACTAAAATGCTCAAGAATAGATTTTGAAAAATATGGTTTTTACCCACTTTGATGCTATGAATCCATGGTAGATCATCATAGACCACCATAAAACATCCCTTAGCAAGATTTTAAACACAAAAACACAGAATTTGACTAAGCATACAAGATCAAAATGAAACTTAGGGTTTATACCTTACTAATTCAATCTTTGATTCTTGCTCTCCAAATATGATCTAGGGGATCAAGTGAGTGTTTATGGAACTGATTTGCCTAAGAATTTTGGATATGTAGAGAGAGAGAGAGAGTTGTGGGAGTGTTATATAAGAAATGGCCAAATACATGCATTTTCTCTCTCTTTAATCTATATATACTGTGACATGTTGCTTTGGATATGTGATTTTTGGCAGATTTGGCTGGAGTTTGATGTCCCAAAGTCAAATTAGTGGTTCACTAACTAAAGTTGTTAGCAATTATACAAGTTACCAATTAAAGAATATAAAAAGGGCTTTTTGGTCTTTTGCAAAATAATTTTAAGGACAATTTTGATAAAGTCCAAACCCTTAGAGTTTAACCCTTAGGGTTTAACCCTAAGGTCCTAACCCTTAGGTTTTACATTATTAGTTTCTAAAATTTCCAAATTAGGATTTTAATTAGAAAAATAAAAATTTTAAATTACAATTAGGGTTTGTAAAATAGAAATTAAGATAACTAAAATATAATTAGGATTTTCTAATCATATTAAAATTTTATAAAAAAATTTAGGCTTGCCAATTAGTATTAGGGTTTAGGATTTCCGAATATGAAATTAGGGTTTCCCGGCGTACAATTAGGATTTTTAACTGTACAATTGGTTTTCTAAATATGAGATTAGGGTTTCTAATCCCTTATTAGGGTTTATTAATTAAAAACCTTATCCGATCAATTATTGATCACAATCTCTATATAGTACAAACACGTACTCATCAATATAATTATTTTAATTGCATTTTCTATCGAATCCCTTTTCCAAAAATTAGGGTTAGGGTTTCTAAAGCTGTTAAGCACAACTCCACTGTAATTTACTAATTAATACACAAATTGACCTTCTCGAGACTCGTATCACAGAAACTTATCACAAAATTGATAATCAATATTAATAATAATTAAAAAAAATTATTCATAAAATATTAATTATTCAAAATCTCGGGTTATCACATGTAGTGCAAAGATGAATATTTGATTCAAGAGGTATATTGATTGATGTTACATGGATAAAATATTGATGATGGACTTTTATATCTTAGAAGATAGTAGAATTCATTTCCTACTTCACTTTTCTAATGGATTGATATTTCCGCTGCAATTATTGATCTAAAACTTGTTGTCTATTATATTCTATTAGATTTTTTCCTGTTGAAGACTAATGATAATTTGTTGTATATTATCTTAGTTATAATATTCTTTACTGGGCTAGTTGAGCTCACCCTTTTCCTTTTTGTTCTATTTTTCTTCTCAGGAGGCGAGAATATAGCGGGAACTAGTTGGGGTGTGGAGTGATGTTCACAATCAGTTGTTTTAGCAGTCCTCACTATTCTATAAAGTAGTGTGATAATAATTATAATGAGGACTCCTTTTGAGTTTGAATACTGTCTATTAGACCATATTTGTATTTAAACTCACAGTATATGTGTTGTTATATTTTGCACGACAATTGTGTTAATAAAGTTGTATTTGTTTCTGTATCATGTATTTGGCGACTCAGAATGGGTGATGTATACCTATTTTGGGGGCGTCACAATTGGTATCAGAGCTTAGGGATATGGTCTCTGGCGGAGATTGGGGAATAGAACTAGGAGGGGAGAGACGAGTAAATCATTCGCTAATGTGTCCTACCTAAGCTTATTTGTTGATTGGTCAAAATATAGGGATATTATGTGATATGTTAATTTCTTTAATTAACTTTTGTTTTATGGTAATATTTGAGAATGACAACTGAGAATGTTAATAATGGAGTAAGTGAGACCGTGGAGACACCTTTAATTACCAATCAGGAGAACGTGCAACGGGACGACAATGTTCCTCCTGTAAATAACACCACTAATCAGACAATGAACGATGGGATGTTTAGAAGCTTTTTACAGTTCATGCAAAATCAAACGAGGGAGACTCGTGTACAAAATACGGGTGGAAATGATAACAATGCGCGGTTTGTCATAGCCAAGCAGTTTAAAGAGTTGGGACCACCAGAATTCTAGAGAAAACCGGATCCGATTAAGGCAGAAACATGGGTCAAGCAAATTACCAAGATATTTGATGTCTTGGGATGCACGTAGGAACAGAAGGTTCCATTCACCACCTTTATGTTCCGTGGTGAAGCAGATTACAGGTGGGAATCTGTGAAGCGTACCCAGCCTGCCGCACTCAACATGTCTTGGGAAATATTTCAAAAACTGTTCAATGACAAGTATTTTCTTGAAAGTATTCGTCATATGAAGGAGGTGGAGTTTATTAGACTGGAATAGAACAACATGACGGTGTCCCAGTACGAGGCGAAGTTCGCAGAGTTATCCAGGTTTGCACCTCATTTGGTAGAAAATGAGGAACATATGACGCGGATGTTTTTGAGAGTTCTAAAACCCGATATATGTCAATATCTCATTTCTCACAAATTTTCTCTATATTTAGATGTTGTCAACATGGCTCAATTATTAGAGCGAGATAATGAGTACGTTCAATCGAGGGACCACAACTAGGGTCATACCAGTGGCAGCAGTCATCGGAGTAATGATAACCAGCAGGGAGGAAAAAATACAGACAAAAGCAGTAACCACTCTGGTGGTAATCGTGGTGATGATAAAAGAAGAAACGAGTCGGGGGAAGATTTTAAAAAGAGAAGGTACAACAATGACAATGTGAAGACGTCAGCACCATCATCAACTGTTTCTAAGGGAGGAGAACGTCCACCGGTCATATGTTATAAATGCGGGAAAGAGGGACACATCAGCCCAAACTGTCCACAACAGTTCAAGGTATGTTATAATTGTGGAAAAAAGGTCATATCGCTCGAGATTGTACTTTAGCGAAACCAAGTCCAGCGGGGATGGTGACTCTAAAGGATGTCCCAGACAAGTTAAAATCAGCGGTTCCTAGAAGAGCGTTTGTCGTGACTGGCCAAAATGCGAGGAAGCCGAACGAGGTGATCATGGGTAAGATAATCATAAACTCTTGCGAAGTTTATACCTTACTAGATACTGGTTCTACCCATTCATTTATCTCTCCTGCTTGTGCTCAATGTTTAAACTTGACTCCGGAAAAATTAGATTTTGACTTATCTGCGGAGACTCTGTTAGGAGAAACTTTCATTACATCCACTATTTATAAATCTTGTTTGTTCCAAGTTGGCACCAGTACATTACCTGTTGATCTTATCTCTTTAAAGATACTTGCTTTTGATGTAATTTTTAGGATTGATTGGTTAACTACTCATCATGCTAAAATTGATTATTTTTGTAAGGTTGTTAGTTTTCATATTCCTAACCAACCTATTATGCAAATTCAAGCAACGAAACCACTAGAGTCAATCACTGTCATATCAAACTATAAAGCCATTCGTTTATTAAAAAATAGATGTCAAGCTTTCTTAGCCCATGTCATGGACTTGAACAAAAACACGTTAGATTTGAATAATATTTCTGTTGTTAGTGAATTTCTTGATGTATTTCCTGAAGAACTTTCCGGTCTACCCCCAGAACGTGAAGTTAAATTCTTTATTGATCTTGAACCTGGTACAAAACCTATTTCTAAAACCCCATATCGAATGGCTCATATTGAACTTTAGGAGTTAAAGGTCCAACTACAGGAGTTGTTGGACATCAATTTCATTCATCCTAGTACATCTCCTTAGGGTGCTCCTATTTTATTCGTAAAGAAGAAAGAAGGGAGTATGCGACTTTATATTGACTACCGGGAATTGAACCATGTCACCATCAAGAATAGGTATCCGCTACCTCGCATTGATGACCTGTTTGACCAGTTGCAAGTAGCATAATTATTTTCAAAGATCGATCTTCGTTCTAGATATCATCAGCTGAAGATTAAAACTGAGGATATTCCAAAGACTGCCTTTAGAACTCAGTACGGGCATTATGAATTCCTAGTCATGTCTTTTGGATTGACTAATGCTCCTGCGGCTTTCATGGATATGATGAATCGAGTATTCAAGGAATATTTAGATCAGTTCGTTGTTGTCTTTATTGAAGACATCTTCATATACTCCAAAAGCCGTGAAGATCATGAGCACCATTTGAAGCTGGTACTTCAAAGGCTTCGTGAAAATAAGCTATATGCCAAGTTAAAAAAAATGTGAGTTTTGGCTTGAGGAAGTAACATTTCTTGGGCACGTGGTGTCAAAACATGGAGTATCTGTTGACCCGGCGAAGATTGAAGCAATACAAAGTTGGGAGCAACCGAAGTCGGTGATCGAAGTACGTAGCTTTCTGGGTTTAGCTGGTTATTATCGGAGATTTGTGGAAGGATTTTCTCGAATCGCTACTCCGTTAACTTAACTGACTTGGAAAGATAAAAAATTCGTATGGAGTGAGGAATGCGAGAAGAGTTTCCAAGAGCTTAAGAGGATACTCATTTCGGCACCTGTTCTGACAATACCGTTTGGTTCGGATGGATTTGTTATCCACAGCGATGCATCAGGCAAAGGGTTAGGATGTGTTCTCATGCAACATGGGAAAGTCATAGACTATGCCTCGCGACATCTCAAAGAATATGAGAGGAATTATTCTACTCATGATCTGGAGTTGGCAGCAGTCATTTTCGCATTAAAAATTTGGAGAAACTATCTATATGGGGAGAAAGTAGAGATATATTCGGATCATAAAAGCCTCAAATATTTTTTCACCCAAAAAGAACTCAACATGCGGCAACGACGTTAGCTCGAGCTGTTGAAAGATTATGACCATACCATTCAATACCATCCTGGTAGCTGACGCGTTGAGTAGAAGATCATATACGGGAATGAGTGCGATGCTGTCAACACAAAAGCCCATTTTGTGTAATTTACAAAAGATGAAGATAGAGTTCAAGACTCAGGAGACCCATGCGATGATATCAAGTATACGCATAGAACCAACTTTAATCTTTAAAGTTAAAACTGCTCAAGCTACGGACCTAGAGCTGAAGCGTATAAAGAAGAAAGTTCAAGAAGGTGCTATTCCAGAAGCAAGGATCGATGACGAAGGAATACTTCGAGTCCACTCCAGACTTTGTATTCCTAACGACTCTAATTTGAAGTATAAAATCATGATGGAGGCACACAACACACTGTTTGCAATTCACCTTGAAAGTACCAAAATGTATCGTGATCTTCGACATACATTTTGGTGGAGCAATATGAAGAGAGAGATCGCGAAGTTTATCTCGAGGTGTTTAACTTGTCAACGTGTAAAGGCGGAGCATCAAGTGCCAAATGGTCCATTGCAACCACTAGATATTCTAAAATAGAAGTGGGAACACATTACCATGGATTTCGTTACAGGTCTTCCCAAGGTTTCTTAAGGCATAGATGCGATTTGGGTTATTGTTGATAGATTAACTAAGTCTGATCATTTCTTGCTGATATGAGAGACTTATTCCCTTGAACGTCTTGCTTGTATGTACGTAAATGAGTTTGTGAGATTGCATGGCATGCCAGTATCCATTGTTTCTGATCGTGACCCAAGATTCACTTCACAATTTTGGGTTAGCTTACAGAAAGCTATGGGCACAAATTTACGATTCAGTTCAGCATACCATCCTCAAATAGACGGACAATTAGAGAGGACTATTCAAACTCTTGATGATCTATTAAAACTCTGTGTCCTAGACTTCAAAGGGAGTTGGGATAAGTATTTACCATTGGTAGAATTCTCCTACAATAACAGTTATCAGGAAAGTATAGGTGTGGCTCCATTCGAAGCATTGTATGGACGAAAGTGTCGCTCTCCAGTATGTTGGGATGAGGTGGGTGAAGCAACATAGTTGGAACTAGAGTTGGTACGTGTAACTACAGAAAAGATCCAAATGATTCGACAACGCACAGGATCGACAAAAGAGTTATGCGAATCTTCATCGAAAGGAAGTGAAATTTAATATTGGGGATCATGTATTGTTACGTGTTACTCCATATAAGGGAGTTGCAAGATTTGGGAAGAGAGAAAAGCTCAATCCATAATTTATTGGTCCATTTTAGATTCTTGACCGAGTAGAAAATGTGGCCTATAGACTCACGTTACCTCCAAGCATGTCTCGTGTTCATAATATTTTTCACATATCTGTGCTTTGTAAATATGTGAAAGACCCAAACCACATTATTGAGTTAGAACCATACGAGAGAGCTGTAGACTTAACATACGAGGAGGTACCTGTTAAGATATTGGATAGGAAGGAGCATGTCCTACGTACAAAGGTTATACCACAAGTAAAAGTTTTGTGAAGGAACCATGCTATTGAGGAAATGATCTGGGAGTTAAAAACGGAAATGAAAGCGAGGTATCCTCACCATTTCGAAACACCAGGTACGTACGTCAATTTCGAGGATGAAATTTCATAAAGAGGGGAGGTTGTAAGACCCCAACTTTTTATAAATGAAATTTAATTTTCTCTATTTATTATTTTGAAATAGTAAGGGTTGATTTGATTAATGTGGTTAGTTATGGGTAAAATGCGCAAATATTTTAAATAAGCAAGTGGTTATAAAATATTCATTGTTGTCGGGAAATATTCGTTTGGTCGTGGAATATTCTTGCTGTCGGGGAATATTCGTACGACGGCGCAGCCTTGTGTGGGCCCTATAACGGAAAGCGATTGGATGAAGAAAACGACAAGTATGAATTTTTATAAATAACAGCGTAGTTATTACCGTTAACACTGTTGGAATACCCGGTGGTTAAATCACAGTAATACACAGTATTGCACAGTAGCACACGGTACGGTATCGCACCAATTATTGATTCTTACGTAAGAAGACACTACTCAATAATTGTTACATTATTTACTGTTTAATATTTTATTTTATTGATTCAATAATTGCTACGTTAATATTTTATATTATTGTTGTTTCAATATTTGTTACTACATAGTATTTCTCATTATCATATCAATAATTCATATTAATTAAATAATATTATTAGATAGCATTATTACAATGTCTAAGTAAGTTCTGTCTAGGAGAGGTTATTTAATTGCGCGTCAGTAAGGAGAAATCCTTACCGGAAGGCCCCTTCTTTCCTGGGAACGACCTGGTTGTCATTATTGTGATTCTGTAATATTATTTGTGAATAATTAATTATTAATTTATATGAAAAAAAAATATTTATTTATGTGGATATAAATGGAGGGATTTTTAAAAAAGTGACAATTATTAAAAATTGATATTTTATCTTTTCTGATAAAATAATATATTATTATATTACAATAATATAATAGTGGAGATATTTTTACAATGAATGTGCGATATATGAATAAATGAGGAGGAAGAGTATTTTTGTTACAATAAATGCTAAAAACATGTTTGTTGACCCCATTTTTGATTGAAATTTGATTATAACCTGCAAAATCGTCCGTATGTGAATTTCGGTCAATTTCTGTTTAGAATTTGGAAAAACTTAAAGCTACAAAGTTGTAGATAATTAAATTTTCTATGGAATGGACATAAGATTCGAAATTTTCTGATAAAAAGGCTATTTATTATGAATTATTGAAGTTCTGAAATAATTAATTTTTGTAGTTTTAAATATTTTTGTTTAGAAAAATGTTTTTTTCATTATTGTGGGTCCCACTGGTGGCTGAATTCAGATTGTCAAGAGGTGGGCGTGAATTTTTTTTATAAATATATTATTTTATTAAATTTTTTGCTTTGGTATTTTAAATATTTTTCTATAAATAGGGTGCTTAGGTTAGAATTGAAAATCACACCAAAATTTGAAGTTTTCTCTCTCTATATATTATCGAGCATATTTTTGTGAGTATTTTGATACTTTGAGTGCTACTATACGGTGCAAGTTTCATTCAGCATTATATCCGATATTCCAGTCAGAAGTACTGTCCTTTTGAGGTAAGGGATGTTATTTTTTTTTCGTAAATGATGTTATTTCTTTTAATATCATTATACCGGAATATTGGTAAGATTTTTCTTGTGAAATTCTTATCTTTTTGTGTCGGAATTACTATTCACGTATACGACACTATTCACAAAAAAAATTAAAATTTTCTTTTCTTGTCTAAGTTGTTTATTATGGTTACTAGCTTTAATTGTATCCATGTTTTGATCTTCATTCTTGAATTTTGCTCTACAATGGTTTATTATGGAGTATTTTTGAACATGGATGAACTAAAATATGAATCCTTAATCCTTGTTCTTTTATCTCACGGGATTCGTTTTCTTTAAAAAAATTTTATTATTCTCAGTCCTAAATAATGATATTACTGAATATCTTTGGCCTGTAGTGAAAAGATGAATGATTAACTGATGAATATCTTTGGCCCGTAGTGCAAAGATGAGCAGGTGTTGAGATGAACATGACCAATTGGTGATACAAATGAATATCTTTGGCCTGTAGTGCAATGATGAATATTTGATTCAAGATGTATATTGATTGATGTTACAGGGATAAAATATTGGTGATGGACTTTTAAATCCTAGAAGATAGTAGAATTCATTTCCTACTTGACTCTTCTAATGGATTGCTGTTTTCGCTGTAAGTATTGATCTAAAACTTGTTGCCTATTATATTCTATCAGATTTTTCCCTGTTGAAGACTAATGATAATTTGTTGTATATTATCTTAGCTATAATATTCTTTACAGGATTTATTTGAGTGTGGATATTGTCTAGAAGACAATATTTGTATTTAAACTCACAGTATGTGTTGTCGTATTTTGCACGACAATTGTATTATTAAAGTTGTAGTTTGCTTTCTGTACCATGTATTTGGCGACTCAGAATGGGTGTTGTATACCTATTCTGGGGGCGTCACAGTTGGTATCAGAGCTTAGGGATATGATCCCTGGCTGAGATGTGAGACAAGAACTAGGAGGGGAGAGACGGGGAATTCCTTCGCTAGTATGACCTGACTAAGTTTATTTGGTGTTTATTTGGTCGGTCAGAGTATAGGGATAATATATGACATGACTATTAACCCTTGTTTTATGGCAGTATTTAAGAATGGCAGCTGAGAACGTTAATAATGGAGTAAATCAGACCGTGGAGACACCTTTGATCACTACCCAGGGGAACGTGCAACAGGAAGGCAATATTCCTCCTGTAAACAACGTTACCGAGCAAACGATGAATGATGGAATGTTTAGGAGCTTTTTGCAGTTCATGCAAAATCAGACGAGGGAGACTCGTGTGCAGAATACGGGTGGAAATGATAACAACGCGCGGTTTGTCACAGCTAAGCAGTTCAAAGAATTGGGACCACCAGAATTTAAGGGAAAGCCGGATCCGATCATGGCGGAAACGTGGGTCAAGCAAATTACCAAGATATTCGATGTCTTGGGATGCACGGAGGAACAGAAGGTTCCATTCGCCACATTTATGTTCCGCGGTGAGGCAGACTACTGGTGGGAGTCTGTGAAGCGTACCCAGCCTGACGCACTCAACATGTCCTGGGAAACATTTCAAAAACTGTTCAATGACAAGTACTTTCCTGAAAGTATTCGTCATATGAAGGAGGTGAGTTTATCAGACTGGAACAAAACAACATGACGGTGTCCCAGTACGAGGCGAAGTTTGCAGAGTTATCCAGGTTTGCACCTCATTTGGTCGAAAATGAGGAACGAATGACAAGGATGTTTCTGAGAGGTCTAAAACCCGAGATTCGGCAATATCTTATCTCTCATAAATTTTCTTTATATTCAGATGTTGTAAACAGGGCTCAATTATTAGAGCGAGATAATGAGTATGTGCAACCGAGGGACCACAACCAGGGTCATACCGGTGGCGGCAGTCATCGAAGCAATGAAAACCAGCAGGAGGAAAACATTCGGACAAAAGCGGTAACCACTCTGGTGGTAATCGTGGTCGTGATAATAGAAGGAGCGAGTCGGGAGGAGATTTCAAGAAGAGAAGGTACAACAATGATAACGTGAAGACGTCAGCACAAACATCAACTGTTTCTAGGGGAGGAGAACGACCACCGGTCGTATGTTACAAATGTGGGAAAGAGGGACATATCAGCCCAAACTGCCCACAACAATCCAAGGTATGTTATAACTGTGGAAAGGAAGGTCATATAGCTCGAGAGTGTTCTGTAGCAAAACCAAGTTCAGCGGGGATGGTGACTCCAAAAGTTATCCCGGATAAGTCGAAATCAGCGGTTCCTGGAAGGGCGTTTGTCGTTACTGGCCAAAACGCGAGAAACCCGAACGAGGTGATCACGGGTAAGCTAATCTTGAATTCTTGCGAAGTTTATACTTTACTAGATACCGGTTCTACCCATTCTTTTATCTCTCCTGCTTGTGCTCAACGTTTAAACTTGACTCCGGAGAAATTGGACTTTAACTTATCTGTTGAAACTCCGTTGGGTGAAACCTTCGTTACATCTACAGTTTATAAATCTTGCATGATCCAAGTTGGCACTATCACATTACCTGTTGATCTTATCTCTTTAAAGATACTTGCTTTTGATGTGATTTTAGGAATTGATTGGTTAACCACTCATCATGCTAAAATTGATTGTTTTCGTAAGGTTGTTAGTTTTCATATTCCTAACCAACCTGTCATACGAATTCAAACTACTAAACCACTAAAATCAGTCACTGTCATATCAAGCCACAAAGCTATTCGTTTATTGAAAAACGGATGTCAAGCTTTCTTAGCCCATGTTATGGATTTGAACAAAGACAAGTCAGATTTGAATAATATTTCTATTGTTAGAGAATTTTCCGATGTATTTCCTGAAGAACTTCCCGGTCTACCCCCGGAACGAGAAATTGAATTCTTTATTGACCTTGAACCCGGTACAAAGCCCATTTCTAAAACCCCATATCGAATGGCTCCTATTGAACTTCAGGAGTTAAAAGTCCAACTACAGGAGTTGTTGGACATCGGTTTTATTCGTCCTAGTACGTCTCCTTGGGGTGCTCCTGTTTTATTCGTAAAGAAGAAAGACGGGAGTATGCGACTTTGTATTGACTATCGAGAATTGAACCATGTCACCATCAAGAATAGGTATCCGCTACCTCGCATTGATGACCTGTTTGACCAGTTGCAAGGAGCACAATTCTTTTCAAAGATCGATCTTCGTTCTGGATATCATCAGCTGAAGATTAAAACTGAGGATATTCCAAAGACTGCCTTCAGAACTCGGTACGGGCATTATGAATTCTTAGTAATGTCTTTTGGATTGACTAATGCTCCTGCTGCCTTCATGGATATGATGAACCGTGTATTCAAAGAATATTTGGATCAGTTCGTTGTTGTCTTTATTGATGACATCCTCATCTATTCCAAAAGCCGTGAAGATCATGAGCGCCATTTGAAGCTGGTACTGCAAAGGCTTCGTGAAAACAAGCTATATGCCAAACTGAAGAAATGCGAGTTCTGGCTTGAGGAAGTAGCATTCCTTGGGCACGTGGTGTCAAAACATGGAGTATCTGTCGACCCGGCGAAGATTGAAGCCATACAAAGTTGGGAGCAACCGAAGTCGGTAACCGAAGTACGTAGCTTTCTGGGCTTAGCTGGTTATTATCGGAGATTTGTGGAAGGATTTTCTCGAATCGCTACTCCGTTAACTCAGCTGACTCGGAAAGATACAAAATTCGTATGGAGTGAGGAATGCGAGAAGAGTTTCCAAGAACTCAAGAGGAGACTCATTTCGGCACCTGTTTTGACAATACCATCTGGTTCGGATGGATTTGTTATCTACAGCGATGCTTCAGGCAAAGGGTTAGGATGTGTTCTCATGCAACATGGGAAAGTCATAGCCTATGCCTCACGACAACTCAAAGAATATGAGAGGAATTATCCTACTCATGATTTGGAGTTGGCAGCAGTCGTTTTTGCGTTGAAGATCTGGAGACACTACCTGTATGGGGAGAAAGTGGAGATCTATACAGATCATAAAAGCCTCAAATATTTCTTCACCCAAAAGGAACTCAACATGCGGCAACGACGTTGGCTTGAGCTGTTGAAAGATTACGATCATACCATCCAATACCATCCTGGAAAAGCAAACGTAGTAGCTGACGCATTGAGTAGAAGATCATATGCGGGTACGAGTGCAATGTTTTTAACACAAAGGCCCATTTTGTATGACTTGCAAAGGATGGAGATAGAGATGAAGGCTCCAAGTACCCACATGATGATATCAAATATACGAGTAGAACCGACTTTAATCGATAAAGTTAAAGCTGCTCAAGCTACGGATATAGAGCTGATGCGTATGAAGAAGAAAGTGCAAGAAGGTGCTATTCCAGAAGCAAGAATCGATGAAGAAGGAATACTTCGAGTCAACTCCAGACTTTGTGTTCCTAACGATTTTGACTTGAAGCATAGAATAATGATGGAGGCACACAACACACCGTTTGCAATCCATCCTGGGAGTACCAAAATGTATCACGATCTTCGACATACATTTTGGTGGAGCAATATGAAAAGAGAGATCGCGGAGTTTATCTCGAGATGTTTAACTTGTCAACGTGTAAAAGCGGAGCATCAAGTACCAAAGGGTCCATTGCAACCACTTGAGATTCCGAAATGGAAGTGGGAACACATTACTATGGATTTTGTTACAGGTCTTCCCAAGGTTTCTCAAGGCATAGATGCGATTTGGGTTATTGTTGATAGATTAACCAAGTCCGCTCATTTCTTGCCGATACGTGAGACTTATTCCCTTGAACGTCTTGCTAGTATGTACGTGAACGAGATTGTGAGATTGCATGGCATGCCAGTATCCATAGTTTCGGATCGTGACCCAAGATTCACTTCACGATTTTGGGTTAGCTTGCAGAAAGCTATGGGCACGGATTTACGATTCAGTTCAGCATACCATCCTCAAACGGACGGACAATCAGAGAGGACTATTCAAACTCTTGAAGATCTATTAAGACTTTGTGTCCTAGATCTCAAAGGGAGTTGGGATAAGTACCTACCATTGGTGGAATTCTCCTACAACAACAGTTATCAGGCGAGCATAGGTATGGCTCCATTTGAGGCGTTGTATGGAAGAAAATGTCGTTCTCCAGTATGCTGGGACGAGGTGGGTGAAGCAACATTGTTGGGACCAGAATTGGTACGCATTACTACAGAGAAGATCCAAACGATTCGACAACGTATACAAACGGCACAGGATCGACAAAAGAGTTATGCGGATCTTCATCGGAAGGACGTGGAATTTAATATTGGGGATCATGTATTGTTACGTGTTGCACCATGGAAGGGAGTTACAAGATTTGGGAAGAGAGGAAAGCTCAATCCAAGATTTGTTGGTCCATTTGAGATTCTTGAGCGAATAGGAAATGTGGCATATAGACTCGCATTACCTCCAAGCATGTCTCGTGTTCATAATGTTTTTCACATATCTATGCTTCGTAAATATGTTAAAGACCCGAACCACATTATTGAGTTAGAACCAGACGAGATAGCTGAAGATTTAACGTACGAGGAGGTACCTGTTAAGATCTTGGATAGGAAAGAGCATGTCCTACGCACGAAGGTTATACCACAAGTTAAGGTTTTGTGGAGAAACCATGCTATTGAAGAAATGACCTGGGAGTTGGAATCAGAAATGAAAGC
The DNA here is from genome assembly GCA_016801055.1 of Panax notoginseng. Taxonomy (NCBI): domain Eukaryota; kingdom Viridiplantae; phylum Streptophyta; class Magnoliopsida; order Apiales; family Araliaceae; genus Panax; species Panax notoginseng. Next base: position 239,230,978 of record CM029013.1, on the reverse strand, counting down.
GAGGTATCCTCACCTTTTTGAAACATCAGGTACGTACGTCAATTTCGAGGACGAAATTTCATAAGGAGGGGAGGTTGTAAGACCCCAACTTATTAATGAATAAAATCAAATTTTCTCTAAATATTATTGTGAATAATAAGGGGTTAATTTGATATAATACTTTGGTTATGGGTGAAATGTGCAAATTTTGCAAAATAAGCAAGTGGTTATAAAATATTTATTTTTGGTCGGTGAATATTCGGTTGGTCGTGGAATATTCTTGCTGTCGGGGAATATTCGTACGACGACGCAGCCTTGTGTGGGCCCCATAACGGAAAGCGATTGGATGAAGAAAACGACAAGTATAAGTTGTTTATAAATAACGGCGTAGTTGTTACCGTTAATACTGTTGGAATACCCGGTGGTTAAAATACAGTAGCACACGGTATTGCACCAATTATTGATTCTTACGTAAGAAGGCACTACTCAATAATTGTTACAGTAGTTATTATTCAATATTTTATTTTATTGATTCAATAATTGCTGCGTTGATATTTTATATTATTGTTGTTTCAATAATTGTTGCTGCACAGTATTTTCATTTATCAGATCAATAATTCATATTATTTGAATAATATTATTAGATAACATTATTGGCAATGTCTAGAAAGTTCTGTCTAAGGAGAGGTTTGGTCATCTAATTGCGCGCCAGTAAGGAGAAATCCTTATTGGAAAGCCCCCTCTTTCCTGGGAACGGCCTGGTTGTCATAAATGTGATTCTGTAATATTATTTGTGAATAATTAATTATTGATTCATATGATAAGGAAATATTTATTTTATGTGGATATAAATGAGGGATATATTTTTGTGGTTAAAAATGAAGGAGTTAATGTTGAGGTTTTTATCAGTATTTTTGTCGGAATGGAGGTATTAAAAATCAGGGTTTTTGAGATATTTTGCGGGGGTTATAATTTTTAATCCGACCGTTGGATCGTGGTAATTTTTGGATATGTTATACATATATAAGTTGAGTATATGTCCACAAATTTTGAACCGTTAAAAATGAACGTATGATTTATTATGAATTTTACGAGATGACTGGTTCAGAAATTGTTGAATTTTCGGAGTTTATCATTTTGGTGGAAAATTCTAGAATTGGTGGGCCCCACTTGTGGTTGGTGAAGAAATGTGCTGAATTATATTTCAAATGTGGTGGGTGGGAATAGTAGCAGGTAAAGCCATCAGGTTGCAGGTCAAACCTACCAAAATTTTCCTATAAATAGAGGGCTAAGTTAGAATTGAAAATCACACCAGAAACAAGTTTTCTCTCTTTCTCTCTCTAGATTATTGAGTGTATTTTGTGAGTATTTAGATACTTTGAGAGTTTCTATTCATCAGAGCAAGTTTCTTTCAGCCTTATACCGGTATTCCGACCAGAAGTACTGATATTTTGAGGTAAGGGATATTATTTTCTTCTTAATGATATTATTTTCTTCAATATCATTATGCTGAAATATTGATATGAGTTTTTATCAAATTTGGAACTTTTTGTGTCGGGGGTTACTATTCACGTATACGGCACTATTCACGTATACGGCACTATTCACGAATACGGCACTATTCACCGAAAAATAAAATTTTCCCTTTTTGTCCAAGATGTCTATTATGGTTACTATCTTTGATTGTATCCATGTTTTGATCTTTATTTTTGAATTCTGCTTCACAATTGATTATTATGAAGTATTATTGATCTTGGATAAACTGTTATACGAATCCCTACTATTTGTCCTTCTGTCTCATTGGATTCGTTCTCTTTAAGATATTTTTCATCATCCTCAGTCCTAAATGATGATATTACTGAATATCTTTGGCCTGTAGTGCAAAGATGTATAATTACTTGATGAATATCTTTGGCCTGTAGTGCAAAGATGAACAGGTGTTGAGATGAACATGACCGACTGATGATACAAATGAATATCTTTGGCCTGTAGTGCAAAGATGAATATTTGGTTAAAGATGATTATTAATTGATGTTACAGGGATAAAATATTGATGATGGACTTTTAAATCTTAGAAGATAGTAGAATTCTTTCTCTACTTGACTCTTCTAATGGTTTGCTGTTTCCGCTGCAGTTGTTGATCTAAAACTTGTTGTCGATTATATTTTATCAGATTTTTCCCTGTTGAAGACTAACGATAATTTGTTGTATATTATCTTAGTCATAATATTCTTTACTGGGCTAGTTGAGCTCACCCTTTTCCTTTTTGTTCCATTTTTCTTCTCAGGAGGTGAGAACATAGCAGGATCTAGTCGGGGTATGGAGTGATGGTTCTAGAAAGATGTATTAGCAGTCCTCACTATTTCTGTAAAATAGTGTTTGAATAATTGTAATGAGGATTTATTTGAGTGTGGATATTGTCTAGAAGACAATATTTGTATTTAAACTCACAGTATGTGTTGTCGTATTTTGCACGACAATTGTATTATTGAAGTTGTAGTTTGCTTTCTGTACCATGTATTTGGCGACTCAGAATGGGTGTTGTATACCTATTCTGGGGGCGTCACAAAGTGGCCTTGGATTTGCCCCTTTTTATTTTGTTTTTATTCCATTATTTAGCTTGCTAAATCTCCAAAAAGTCCATCTTCCATTGGGCTAAGTTTTGGGCTCCCAATTAATTCTTTTGGGCTTCTAACTTTAGTTTCTTTGGGCCAAAACAATTAACATCTTCCAACACTTCTAATATTACCATTCCCTAATTATTTAATTAGGGTTTTCATTTCCTCCATTAAAACATAATTCCTTACTCATGCACATTTATTTTTTTAATCCAATTAGACTTGTTATAATTAGGTTATACAATTAATTAACTGAGATGTATAAAATATATCTCTTAGAATTAGTATATATTATAAATACTAATATTTTATCATATTATAACCTCTTAGGTTATTTAATTAACACACCTAATATATATATATATATATATATATATATATATATATATATATATATATATATATATATATATAGGTTACATAGCTTAAATCTTAATTCACTTTTATATACAAAATAAATGTATTCACATTATATAATGTATATTTATTTAATCATATACATAATTCACATAATCATACAAAATAATTTATTAAATTAAGACATGGTCCACGAATCTCTTAAATTAGGTCACTAGTATATAATTAAAATACTATGACCACTAAATAACAATAACCATTTAGGTTATTTAATTATCATATCTAGTTTAAATAACTTATTTAAATTATACAATTTATATTGTATAATTAAATTAATTTCCTCCTCTCCATAAATTATTTTCAAACAATTTATTTTTCTATTAAATATATAATTTAATATATTCAATCACTTATTCAAATATGAATTTAATTTACTAACTAGTTGATACCAATATACATAATTTATATAGTGATTCCATCTCATATTTTTACTTTACATCCTTCAGTATAATATTAAATATTATACCACTATCCATATAACATAATATCGTAACATATTTCACTTCTCACACTAATTTTGACTTTTCTCCATAAAAAGTCAACTGTTGACTTGGACCAAAAGTCAACCTTTACACATTTTGTGTTTACTGTCCATTTTGACTAAACTTGACGTTCCGGACGCAACCGAGCAGTCCATGCTTCAAAATTCTATCTCTAACTCAAATTTTGAGTTTTAAATTACTCCCTTCTTATTGCTAATCGTTTTAACTAACGACTTTATACTTATTCAAATTCTTATTTACCAACCAAGGCCAACGTTCAAGCTATGTTAATTACTAACATAGTTTTATCTTGATCCTTATATCATTAACTTAATTCATCATTCCTCTTGCTAAAATATATATAGCACCTTACCAAGTATATATATTTCTATACATATACTCATCTTCGTTTAACCTCGTAGCTTTTCTTCATGTGAAATCTTATTTCGTTAATAAAATTCCACCAGTATTAGTATAACATTTCTTACACTATTCAATTCACATCAAATTTTACAGGTATCATAATACCTTATTATTGATATTCATTCAAATACATATCAATTCATTTCTAGGGTTTTGGAATTTTGTAACCCATATTTCTTTATTCTCATTCAATTACGAAACCATATAGGTTCTTCTTAAAAATTTCGAAATCCTTAAAATTCATTCACAGAAACGTCAAATCCATACACTTATTTTCTGTCTAGGTTCATCTTATAACCTTTAATCAATCATTTTAGGATTTTAATAATTATCTAAACTCTCGGATTATCACAGTTATGATCATGTCATACAATTGTCCATCTATGCTCTACGGACCAAAGATGACATTCACCGCAAACCTTTATCTATAATATTAAAGGTTATGATTATACCAATATATAATTCCTTGTCATAATCTTATCAATCAACAGTCCATCTTTGTACTACGGGCCAAAGATGACTTTCACCATAATATAAGCATGAGGATGATAACAATGATATAAAGAATCAATCAAGTGAGATCAAGGATAAATATTAGAGATTTATAATTCAATTTATCCAGAGTTCAAAATTTCCAAATTTTCAACATGATAACTAATTGTGGAGTAAAATTCAAGAATGATATTCATGTATCAAAAATAATTTGGACAGAAAAGAAAATTAAATTATGTTATGAATAGTACTCATGAATAGTACCGTATAAATAGTATCTTATGAATAGTGTCCATGAATAGTAACCCGACATGAAACGATTAAAATTTAATAAGAATGTTCAGACCAATATTCTAGTGAAATGATATTAGATGAAGCGCAAACCTTAAGGAATTTCTAATCATTTCAGGAATTATAAAAGTAATACTTACCATAATAAGTTTAAATTTAAGAATATGAAATGAAATAATACCACTTACATAATATGGAGTATGAAAGAAAATGATATTTCTTACGAGTATTGAAATAAAATAATATCATTTACCTTAGTAGAAACTAGATTTGACTTGGAATATCAGATATTATCTTGAGAAAATCTTGCACTAAAAGCTACACTCAAAGTAATCTTATACTCAAAAGAAATACTCACAATATTGTAGTAGGAACGCTTGTGATTTTTTGGTGTGTTTACAAAGGAGGGTTACCCCCCCTTTTATAGTGCAGCACGGAGGAAGAAAACAATTCAATCTCCCTAACTTTTTTCTTCTTCTCTACCTAACCTTTTTTTCTTTCAATGCCTAATTTCCTCACTTCTTATTGGTTGAGGCCCACACCTTTAGAAAACAAATGAATGCAGGAGAAATTCTCAATCAATCAACTTAGGAAAAAAAGGACAAGGTTATACTGCTTTTGAAAATAATGCATTCAAATACCATTTGCTCACCTACATCCCTTTAATCACATGCTTATATATATTATAATATTATTATTATTTAAATGATTATAATATATTATAATAATATATTTGAATGAATATTTTATCGAATGAGATAATTATAATTCCATAGAAAAATATATTAAACTTTCAACATATGTTTCATGCTAAATTCCTTCATTCATATCAAAATTGAGTTAATATCCACCACATAATAATTATTCACAATTAATATTATAAGCTCACAATATTGACAACCAGATCATTCTCAGGAAAGGGGGAGATTTCCGATAATGATTTATCCTTATTGGCGCGCAATTATATAACATAACCCCTTTCCTCGACAGAACTTTATAGACATTACCAATAATGTAACTAATAATATTATTCAAATAATATAAAATATTGTGTAGATGTTATTGTAACAATTATTGAATCAATGATATGAGATACTATGCAGCAACTACTGTGATAATTATTGAATAATGAGTGACTTCTTAAGTACGAATCAATAATCAGAGATACTGTGCAATACTGTGTGCTACTGTGCAACCACCCGTATTACTGTACTTTTATCCCTGGGTATTTCAACAGTTATAAAAGTTTTACCGTTATTTTTTTTATAAAAAGGTTATTTCTGTAGCTTTCTATATCCGACAGTTATTCCGTTATGTGGTCCACCAATGATTGCGCCGTCGTACGAATATTCCCCGACAAAAAGAATATTTCACGACCAAACAAATATTTTGTGACAACTTGCTTACTTTGCAAAATTTTCACATATCACCCATAACTATAGCATTATATCAAATCAACACCTTATTATTCAAAATAATATTTAGAGAAAATTAAATCTTTATTCATAAAAAGTTGGAGCCATGCCTATACTCGCTTGATAACTGTTGTTATAGGAGAATTCCATTATTGGTAAGTACTTGTCCCAACTTCCTTTGAAGTCTAGGACACAGATTCTTAATAGATCTTCAAGAGTTTGAATAGTCCTTTCTAATTGCCCGTCTGTCTGGGATAATATGCAGAACTGAATTGTAAATCAATGCCCATAGCTTTCTGCAAGCTGATCCAAAATTGTGAAGTGAATCTTGGGTCTTGATCAGAAACTATGGATAATGGCATACCATACAATCTCATAATCTCATTTATGCACATACGAGCAAGACGTTCTAGTGAATAAGTTTCTCGTATAGGCAAGAAAATCGATAGCTTTGGTTAATCTATCGACAATGACCCAAATTGCATCTATGCCTTAAGAAACCTTGGGAAGATCGGTAACGAAATCCATGTTGAGGTGCTCCCACTTCCATTCAGGAATTTTAAGTGGTTGTAATGGACCTTTTGGCATTTGATGCTCCGCCTTGACTTGTTGACAAGTTAAACACCTTGAGATAAACTCTGTGATCCCTCTCTTCATATTGCTCCACCAAAATGTATGTCGAAGATCACGATACATTTTAGTACTCCCAGGATGGATTGCAAACGGTGTGTTGTGTGCCTCCATCATGATTTTATACTTCAATTCAGAGTAGTTATGAACACAAAGTCTAGAGTTGAATCGAAGTATTTCTTCCTCGTCGATCCTTACTTCTAGAATAGCACCTTCTTGTACTTTCTTCTTCATACGTATCAGCTCTGGGTCTGTAGCTTGAGCAGCTTTAACTTTATCGATTAAATTCGGTTCTACGCATATATTTGACATCATCACATGGGTCCTTGGAGTCTTTAACTCTATCTCCATACTTTATAAGTCATACAAAATGGGCATTTATGTTGACAATATCGCACTCGTATCCGTATATGATCTTCTACTCAACGCATCAGCTACCACGTTCGTTTTTCCAATATGGTATTGAATGGTATGGACGTAATCCTTCAATAGCTCGAGCCAACGTCATTTTCGCATGTTGAGTTCCTTTAGGGTGAATAAATATTTGAGGCTTTTATGATCTGTATAGATCTCCACTTTCTCACCATACAGGTAGTGCCTCCATATTTTTAGCGCAAAAATGACTGCTGCCAACTCTAGATCATGAGTAGGATAATTCCTCTCATATTCTTTGAGTTGTCGTGAGGCATAGGCTATAACTTTCCCATGTTGCATGAGAACACATCCTAAACTTCTGCCTGAAGCAACGCTGTAGATGACAAATCCCTCCGAACCTGAGGGTATTATCAGAACAAATACTGAAATGAGTCTCCTTTTGAGTTCTTGGAAGCTCTTCTCACATTCCTCGCTCCATCCAAATTTTGTATCTTTTCGAGTCAGATGAGTTAATGGAGTGGCGATTCGAGAAAATCCTTCCACGAATCTCCGATAATAACCAGCTAAGCCCAAAAAGCTACGTACTTCGGTTACTAACTTAGGTTGCTCCCAACTTTGTATTGCTTCAATCTTCGCCGGGTTAACTGATATTCTATGATCCTATATCACGTGCCCAAGGAATGCTACTTCCTCAAGCCAGAACTGGCATTTCTTCAACTTCACATAAAGCTTATTTTCACGAAGCTTTTGGAATATTAGCCTCAAGTGTTGCTCATGATCTTCAAGGCTTTTGGAGTAAATGAGGATGTCATCAATAAAGACAACCACAAAATGATCTAAATATTCTTGAATACTCGGTTCATCATATCCATAAAGGCATCAGTAGCATTAGTTAATCCAAAAGATATGACTAGGAATTCGTAATGCCCGTACCGAGTTCTGAAACCAGTTTTTGGAATGTTATCAGTTTTAATCTTTAACTGATGATATCCGGAACGAAAATCGATCTTTGAGAAGAATTTAGTACGTTGTAAGTGGTCAAACTGGTCGTCAATGCGAGGTAACGGGTTCCTATTTTTTATGGTGACATGGTTCAACTCCCGATAGTCAATGCCGCCAAAAACTTGTTGCCTCCTTTTTAGCTTTAATAAAAGGACTCTAACTCATGCAAGCATACATGGGTCAACAAGTAGTACAGAGTAATAACAGTATCGATCCACGGAGAAAGGTTTCAAAATTAAATTATTATGCATCAATTGTATCACTATTTTTATATGCTTAAACGAATGCTTACAATTTTAAATTAATCTAAATTCAAACAATGAATAAAATAATAATATTAGAAAAATAAATCAAATTTGAAAATAATGGGATTCTAACTTCATTTCATATTCCATCTAAATATTACCCTCATGCAAGATTATACATGTATCATGGAAAATTAACCAAGAGCACAAAAGTAGACATAACTATTTTGCAATGCATTATGCCCTGCTTACATAACCTCCACATATAATAGATATCATGTAATCATCAATAAAACTAAAATCACTATATTTCTATGTGAAATTGCAGCAATATTGAATTGAAGCACAAGCTCTTATAATACTACACACGGTGAAACAGTATATTTTTATCTGGTTCATGAAATATAAAGCTAAACAATTCAACCTCATACACGCATGCTATCATGATTACAACCATACTCATATGTCATTTTTTAATTCTATACAAGTACATAAAATGAATGGTGATCAAACATTCATGCAATCCACTCAATCATAATAGAAATTCCATTGATAAATATACAATCAGGCAATCAGGCCATTAATTTTAGACTACATATCAAAATCCGTTAGAATCCCATAATGAAATTTAGTTCATTTCTGAATCGAAAGCCATTATGGGATTTTAGTAGCACATGGAAAATAAATAAAGCAATTCAAAGAGAAGATAGAATTGATCAAACCCAATTGCAGATTATGTTCCAAAGTGCTGTTTTAATCTCTAATAATTTTCAGTGAAATGAAATGTGTTATTATTCAATGACTGAATTCAAGAGAAGATATAGAAAATCTTGAGTTTATGCTCAAATCCTCTCTATAAAATTAGTTTCTAGCTCTAACCCTAATTCCCCATTGAAAAACTGATAAAAACTATTGATAATCGCGTCTGGTACCAACCAGAGTAGTTTTGATCAACTCAAACACTTCAAATTTCAAATTTAAAATAAAGTCAGATAACAGCTTCAGATGACTCGCGCAGCCGCGCGAGGTCAAAATACAGAATGGGCGCGGGCGCGCGTGTATACATTTCTAGCTTCTGTAGGTTGATGGCGCGGGCACGCGTGTTCCAGCTTGTTTAGCCGCGCGGCTTCTGTGTCCTGCATACTTATGTTCTACTGCTATTTCCTGTTGTTCCACATGCTTGTTGTTTGCTCTTCCATCATTGCTTAGTTTTGTATCTCCACTCAGTCCATTTGCCCAGCCTTGGTTAGATCTATACCACAATGCTAACGTTAAATCATGCCATTTCCTGCATTTCCATACCAGAGGGATTCTAATTACAAGTAATGCAAAATTAACACAAAATGCACTTAAAACACACTAAAATGCACTTGAGATGAGCATAATTCTCATGAATTGATATCCAATAAGTAGGTATAAAACCTACTTATCAGTCGTATACTCCCATCTTTCTTCTTTACGAATAAAACAGGATCACCCCAAGGAGATGTACTATGACGAATGAAACCAATGTCTAACAGTTCTTGTAGTTGGGTTTTTAACTCCTGAAGTTCAATAGGAGCCATTCGATATATGGTTTTGGAAATGGGTTTTGTACCGGGTTCAAGGTCAATACAAAATTCGATTAAATTTCACGCTCTAGGGGTAGGCTAGGATGTTCTACGGGAAATACGTCAGGAAATTTAATAACAACAGAAATATCATTCAAATCTGACGTATTTTTGTTTAAATCCATGACATGAGATAAGAAAGCTTGACATCCGTTTTTCAATAAACGAATGGCTTTATGGTTTGATATGATAGTGATTGACTTTAGTGGTTTGGTTGCTTGAATTCGCATAACAGGTTGGTTAGGAATATGAAAACTAACGACCATACGAAAATAATCAATTTTAGCATGTAAGTAGTTAACCAATCAATCCTTAAAATCACATCAAATGCACGTATTTTCAAATAGATGAGATAAACAAGTAATGTGAGGGTGTCGATTTGAATCAAACAAGATTTATAAATAGTGGATGTAATGAAGGTTTCTCCTAACGAAGTTTCAACAGATAAGTCAAAGTCTAATTTCTCAAGGATCAAGTTCAAACGTTGAGCACAAGTAAGTGAAATAAAGGAATGGGTAGAACCGGTATCTAATAAGGTATAGGCTTCGCAAGAGTTTATGATTAGCTTACCCGTGATAACTTCGTTCGGGTTCCTTACTTTTTGAGAAGTCACGGCAAACGCTCTTCCTTGAACCATCGACTTTAACTTGTCCGGGACAACCTTTGGTGCCATCGTCCCAGCTGGACTTAACTTCGCTACAGGATAAAATCGAGCTATGTGACCGTCCTTTCCAAAACTGAAACAAACCTTAGAAGGTTGTGTATAGTTTGGACTGATGTGTCCTTCCTCTCCGCATCAATAGCATCTAACTAGTGGTCGTTCTCCTCTCCTAGAAACGGTTGCTGCTGGTGCTGCTGCCGATATCTTTCCATCATTGTTGATCTTCTCTTTTTAAAATTTTCACTTGACTCATTTCTTCTATTATCTTGGCCAGGATTACCACCGAAGTGGTTATCATTTTTGGTATGATAATTTCCTCCACATTGGTTATCACTACTTCTTTGACTATTGTCACTGGTACAACTATTATCGTGTTGTCGGTTGTTGTCTATTGGTTGAAGTGTCTCATTATCTCACTCCAATAATTGAGTCCTATTCACAATATCTGAATACAAACAAAGTTTATGAGAAATAAGGTATTGGCGAATTTTAGGTTTCAAATCTCTCAGAAACATTCGTGTCATTCTTTCTTCATTATCCATCAAATGGGATGCAAATTGGGATAACTCCGCAAACTTGGCCTCGTATTGTGATACAGTAATATTGTTATATTACAGTTTGATGAATTCTACCTTCTTCATATGACGAATACTTTCTGAAAAATACTTGTCGTTGAACAATTCCTGGAACTTTTCCCAAGACATCTTAAGTGCAGAAAGATGAGTACGTTTTACAGATTTCCACCAGTAATCTGCCTCTCCACGCAACATAAAGGTGGCGAAGGGAACCCTTTTCTCCTCTGCGCATCCTAAGACATAAAATATTTTGGTGATTTACTTAATCCAAACTTCTTCCTTGAGTGGTTTTGGCTTTCCTAAAAACTCTGGCGGTCCCAACTCCTTGAATTGCTTAGCAGTGACCAACCGTGAGTTACCATTATTTCCACCTACATTTTGAATAGCAGTCTCTCTCGTTTGGTGTTGCATGAATTGCAGAAAGCTCCTAAATATCCTATCATTCATCATTTGATCGGTATTATTGTTTATAGGAGGATTATTTCCTTCTTGATGCACATTATCCTGGTTATTGATTGGCGGTGTCTCAACGGTCTCATGTGCTCCATTGCTTATCTCAAAATTTTTAGATGTCATTCTCAAATACGGCCACAAAATAAGGGTTAATTAAAAAAATTGACATGCCACATATTATACCTATGTTCCGACCGACCAATTAAATAACAAATAAGCTTAAGTAGGACACACTAGCGAAGGATTTACTTATCTTTCATCTCCCAGTTCTAATCCCAGATCTCTACCAAAGATCATATCCCTAAGCTCTGATACCAACTGTGACGCCCCAAAAATAGGTCCACACAACCCATTCTGAGTCGCCAAATATATGGTACAGAATTCAAATACAAACTCATTTATACAACTATTAATTATCGTGTAAAATATGACAAAACATAATATGTGAGTTTCAATACAAATATTGTCTCGTAGACAATATTCAAACTCAAATAAAGTCCTCATTACAATTATTGTCACACTATTTTATAAAATAGTGAGAACAACTATAATAACCATCTTGGACCATTAATCCACTCCCCGACTAGTCCCAGCTACATTCTTACTTCCTGAGAAGAATAATAGAATCAAAAGGAAAAGGGTGAGCTCAACTAACCCAGTAAAGAATATTATGACTACGATAATGTAGAACAAATTATCCTTAGTCCTCAACAGGGAAATATCTGATATAATACAATAGACAACAAGTTTTAGATCAAGAACTGTAGCGGAAACAACAATACATTAGAAGGATCAAGTAGAGCATGATGTCTACTATCTTTATGATTTAAAAGTTCATCATCAATATTTTATCCATGTAACACCAATCAATAATTATTTCCAATCAACGAATTATCTATGCACTACGGGCCAAAGATAATCGTTTGCATCACCAGTGGTCATGATTATGCCATACAATTGTCCATCTATACACTATGGGCCAAAGAGGACTTTCACCACAAACCTTTATTTGTAACATTAAAGCTTATGATTATACCAATACACAATTCTTGGTCATAATCATACCAATCAACAATCCATCTTTACACTACGAGCCAAATATGACTTTCACCACAATATAAGCATGAGGATGATAACAATGATATAAAGAATCAATCAAGTGAGATCAAGGATAAATATTAGAGATTTATAATTCAATTTATCCAAAGTTCAAAATGTCCAAATTGTCAACATGATAACTAATTGTGGAGTAAAATTCAAGAATGATATTCATATATCAAAAATAATTTGGATAGAAAAGAAAATTAAATTATGTTGTGAATAGTACTATATGAATAGTACCGTATGAATAGTACCCATGAATAGTACCATATGATTAGTACTCATGAATAGTACTCCGACATGAAAAGATTAAAATTTAATAAGAAAGTTCAGACCAATATTCTAGTGAAATGATATTAGATGAAGCGCAAACGTTAAGGAATGTCTAATCATTTCAGGAATTATAGAATCAGTACTTACCATAATAAGTTTAAATTTAGGAATATGAAATGAAATTATACAACTTATGTAAGACCCCGAATTTTATGAAATGAAAGTATTCAATTTTCTTATAATTATTATTCTATTTAGTAAATGGTTAAATTGATAAAAGGTTAAAGTTAAGGGTGATATGTGAAAATTTTACAAAGTAAGTAAGTTGTCATAAAATATTCGTTTGATCGGGGAATATTCTTTTTGTCGGGGAATATCTGTACGACGGTACAATCATTGGTGGACCCCACAACGGAATTACTGTCAAATTTAGAAAGCGACAGAAATAATATTTTTATAAAAATAACGGCAAAAGTTTTATCGTTAAACTGTTGAAATACCCGGTGATAAAAATACAGTAATACGTGTGGTTGCATAATAGCACACGGTATTGTACAGTATCTTTGATTATTGATACTTACGTGAGAATTCACTCAGTTTTACTCAATTATTTCAACAGTAGTTGATGTAGAATATCTCATATTATTAATTCAATTATTATCACAGTATCATCTGCACAATAGTTTATATTATTAAATCGATCTTTGAGACGACAAAGTTATTCATATTATTATTTGTATTATTAACAATGTCTAGAAAGTTCTGTCGAGGAAAGGGGTTTGGTCACCTAATTGCGCGCCAATAAGGAAAAGTCCTTATCAGAAAGCCCCCTCTTTCCTGAGAATGATCTGGTTATTAATATTATGAATTATAATATTAATGATGAATAAATGTTATTAAAAATGTGTATAGTGAAGCCAAGTGAATTGAAATAAATAGAGGGGATATTTTTTATGAAGTATTTGTTGTAGATTTGGCTTATTATGTGGACCCCCACTTTCTCATTTTTTAAAATCGTCGGTAGAATGTTATCCCAGTTTTTTTTATACAATAATAAAACTGAAAACTTTATATATAAAAAACAGAATACTTTTTATAAATAGAATATTTTATATTTTATTTTATTGCATAGTATTTTTACTATGCAGCATAGTACTGCATAGTGTTGCATAGTACTGCATAGTGTTTGCCTAGTACTGCATACTGTTGTATAGTACTGAATAGTGTTGCAAAGTACTGCATAGTATTTGCATAGTACTGCATAGTTTTCCATAGTGTTTGCATAGTACTGTATAGTGTTGCATAAAGTACTACATAGTGTTTGCAGAGTACTGCATAGTGCAGCATAGTGCTATATAGTAAAAATTAAAAAAAAAATTCTCTGCGCCGAATTCACCCGTGAAGAAGTACTATACAGTCCATGATTCCTTTTTCGAAATAGTATCCTGTCATTCTCCTATAAATAGGATGCTCAGTTTAGAAATGAAAATCACACCAGAATCAGAGAATTCTTCTTTTATAATATTGAGCGTATTTTTTTTGAGCTTAAAGAAGCTTTGAGTGTAGAAAATAGAGCTAGTTTTCTTCAAGAATATCTCCGCTATACCAGTCAGAATTGCTCTCTTTTTAAGTTAAGGGGTATTATTTATTTCATATTCGCTTACGATAATATTTTTTATATTCGTAAGGAATTTTATTTTCGTTCAATATTCGTAAGGAATATTATCTTCGTTTAATATTCGTAAGGAATATTATTTTCGTTCAACAGTCGTAAGGGATATTATTTTTGTTCAATATTCGTATGAAATAATATTTTCTTCCGTACTCTGTAGTATGTAAGTAATATTATTTCATTTCATATTCCTAATTCTACACTTATATTGATAAGTATTGCTTCTATACTCCTTAAAATTAGTAGAATATCCTTAAAATTTGCGTTTCATCTAGTATCGTTCCATTGAAATATTTTTCTGAATATTTTTGTTAAATTTTAATCTTTTCAAGTCGGAGTACTATTCATGAGTACTATTCATACATATGGCACTATTCATACGTACGACACTATTCATACGTA
This sequence comes from Panax notoginseng, assembly GCA_016801055.1. Taxonomy (NCBI): domain Eukaryota; kingdom Viridiplantae; phylum Streptophyta; class Magnoliopsida; order Apiales; family Araliaceae; genus Panax; species Panax notoginseng. Next base: position 239,215,862 of record CM029013.1, on the reverse strand, counting down.
CGGTACTATTTATACGTATGATAGTATTCACAAAGTACTATTTACGGGATACTATTCATGAAGTACTATTCATGGGATACTATTCACCCGGGGTACTATTCACGACAAAAATATATTTTTTTTCTGTCCAATTTTTTTTTATACATAAATATCATTCTTAAATTTTATTCCACGTTTAGTTATCATGTTGACAATTTAGACATTCTTGAACTCTGGATAAATTGAATTATAAATAATTAAAATTTATCCTTGATCTCATTTAATTGAATGCTTATATCATTATCAGCATCATCATGCTTATATTGTAATGAAAGTCATCTTTGGCCCGTAGTGCATAGATGGACTGTTGATCGGTATGATTATGACCAGGAATTAAGTATTGGTATAATCATGACCTGTAATGTTACAAATGATGTGGTAAAAGTCCTCATTGGCCCGTAGTGCAAAGATGGACAGGTGTATAACATGATCATGGTCACTGGTGATACTAACGAATATCCTTGGACCATAGTGCATGGATAATTCAATGATGTGTTTGGTAGGACTATGACCATTAGTTAACAGTTGAATGTCTTTGGTCGTAGTGCACTGACAAACAAGTGATTGGCATGATATTGACCATTGGTTTTATAATTGAATATCTTTGGCCCGTAGTGCAAAGATAGACAATTGATTGGTATAATCATTATTATTACATTTGAATGTCTTTAGCCTTTGGGGTAAGGACATTAATTGAAAATTCTATTAAGCCTTTGTGGCAAGGAGAAGCTGTTGATTATTGGTTTTACAGTTGTATATGTTTGGCTTACATGCAAAGATGGACTATTGATTATTGGTTTTATAGTTGTAAATCTTTGGCTTACGTGTAAAGATGAATTGTTATTTGGCATGATCATAACCACTGGCGATAATAACGAATATCCTTGGCCCGTAGTGCATGAATAATTCGTGGATGTGATAATAATGAATATCATTGGCCCGTAGTGCTTAGATAATTCGTGGATTTGATAATAATGAATATCCTTGGCCCGTAGTGCATGGATAATTCATGGATATGATAATAATGAATATCCTTAGCCCGTAGTGTATGGATAATTTGTGGATGTGATAATAATGAATATCCTTCGCCCGTAGTACGTGGATAATTCCTGGATGTGATAATAACGAATATCCTTGGCCCGTAGTGCATGAATAATTCGTGGATGTGATAATAATGAATATCCTTGGCCCATAGTGCATGTATAACTCATGGATGTGATACTAACGAATATCCTTGGCCGTAGTGCATGGATTATTCAGTGATGTGGATTATTTATTTTGTAGACAAATGATGTGGTAAAAATTCTCTTTGTCTTACGTGCAAATATAGATTGTTGATTATTAGTTTAGCAGTTGTATATCTTTGGCTTACGTGCAAAGATGGACTGTTGATTTTATTTTTATAGTTATATGTCTTTGGCTCGTAGTGCAAAGATGGACTGTTGATTTACCTGATTATAAATATAAATTGTGAATTTAACTATAATCTTTAGTGGTTCAGGTGAAAACAAGTGATGAGAGTTCTCTTTGTCTTGGGTATAACAAAGAACTGTTGATGAGTATTACATGAATGAAATATTAGCGATTGAATTTTAATTTGGAGGAGATAGTAGACATTATGTTCTACTTGACTCTTCTAATGGATTGTTGATTCCGCTACAATTATGGTTGAAAACTTTTATCATCTACCATATGTTCTAAATTCCTGATTTATTACTGATGAAGGCTATTGATAATTTAATTATCTTAGTCATAATATTCTTTACTGGACTATTTGTGCTAACCCTTTTGCTTCACAATTCCTTACAGGTATTAAGAGTGTAGCTGGGTTGAGCGAGGATAACAGGAAAATAGTGTGATGGTCCGTGTGACAACCCCAAAATAGGTCCATACCATCCAACCCATTTTGAGTCGCCAAATACATGGTACAGAAAATAACTATAACTTTATTACAACAATTATCGTACAAAATACAACAACACATATACTGTGTGTTTGGATACAAGTATATACCAAATGTGACACATGTCCCAACTGTGGACAGCACCTCACAGTGACACCTTACATAAAGGTATAGTCAAAAACTGTTTTAGAAATTAAAATCTTTGGGAAGTGCTCAAGGAAACCTTCGTACATGGGAGGCCATGCGTCTAGGTTATAATAGATATCATATGGCCACAGAATTATCCTTGGTTGACCCAATAGACCCCAAAGAAAAACAAGAAGATTACTATCATATTCTTCCCAATTGTGAGTCTTCTCTTGACTTATCATTATCTCCACTGTCTCTAATTGAGAATTATACTTCAAACAAACACCAAGATTATATAGGTAGTGCTCGTAAATATACTCAGCAAGTGGATGAGCACAATCCTGTCTTATGATGACACGAGGTTGTATGTCATTAGACATCTTGTATGATAGTGGCAAAACACCCTTCCAACGTTGGGTTCGCCTCACCCTAGTTGATTCACCAAATATTACTACTAAATGATGACCACTGTTCTATTCTCCTGTTACCCCTGCTCGACCCAGCTACGCTCTTATTACCTGAAAGGAATTGTGAAGCAAAAGGGTGAGCACAACTAGCTCAGTAAAGAATATCATGACTAAAGATAATTAAATTATCAATAGCCTTCATCAGTAATAAATCAGAGATTTAGAACATATGGTAGATGATAAAAATTTCAACCATAGTTGCAGCTGAACGAGCAATCCATTAGAAGAGTCAAATAGACTATAAAGTCTACTATCTTCTCCATATTAAAAATCTACCAACAATATTTTATCCCTGTAACATCAATCAACAATTCTGGTCCACAATCATATGAATAACTCATAATCATAATTGTAGTTCTAAATTTCTCTTCTCATCCAGGACAAAGATAATTCTCATCACCTATCTTTACCTGAAACATCAAAGATCATGGTTACACCAAATCACATTTCCTGCTCATAATCATACTAATAAATTTATCTTTGCACTATGGCCAAAGATATTCGCCAACAGTTCATCTTTGCACTACTGACCAAAGATATTCAACAACATGTCATCTTTGCACTACGGCCAAAGATATTCATCAACAATTCATCTTTGCACTACAGGACAAATATATTAATATCTCAAAGAAATATATAATCATTTCAGAATTTATATAAACAATAATTATAACCATGTTGATCATTTCACCTTTGCACTTAAGCTAAAGATATTCAATTATTAATTTAATGGTCATGATCATACCAGTCAACAATTCAACTTTGCACTGCTGGCCAAAGGGAACCCATAGTCATGATCATACCAAAAATCTACCCATCTTTACACTCAAGTCAAAGAGAAATATCATCATTAGGGTTATAAAAATGTTATATATGATAATAAAAATAATATGATCAACATATAGTTTTAATCTCAAGAGTAATATTTATAAATCAACTATAATTTGGTCTGAAAAAGAAACCAATTTTGTCGTGAATAGTACCCGTGAATAGTAACTCGTGAATAGTAACTCATGAATAGTAACTTGTGAATAATAACTCATGAATAGTAACTCCGACACAAAAAGGTAAAAATTCTACAATAAAATACATACCAGTATTTCGGTATAATGATATTAAAAGAATAATATTTCTTAAGCTTATAAACAATTTATTTTAATTGTTTACACTTTACTAAATAATGCATTTAATCATCCTAAAATGCTAAACTCATAAGATTTCATCACCAATAACCAAAAACCCTCATAAAAAATCTGCATATACCTCATATAGGATTCTCAAGCCATAAAATCATATTTTTCAATTTTCTTACTTCACATAACATATTTAATTCATTTACTCATAACTAGTCCATTTTCATGAAAAATACCAAATCAGTTTCAAAAATATTTCTTTTCTAGGATTTAGCAGAATATAGTCTCATATTGAACATATATTTTTCTCAGAATTTTTAAAATTCATTTCCTATTTTTCATATGGCCAAAACCGCCGAATATTTAGACATTTATCATAAATTGTACTTTTATCCAAAAATTTCAAAACTCACAGAGTATACTGAAATTATATAGATATACTTCTAATAAAAATTTTATCAATTTTGGAGTTAACCACAAGGAGTTATAAGCGGTTACTTTTAAAATAGTCTTTTCTCATAAAATTCATAACTCTTAATCTATACATCCAAAAATTACCATTTTTGGACACAATCAATAAAACTCATCAAAATAACATTTCAAATTTTTCTAGAATTTTTTGAAGGTCAGAAGAAGTACGAACTGAAAAACATAATAACCCTTAAAATCCCTTACCTCAAAACAGCAGTATTTCTGACTGGAATATCGGATGAAAAATCGAAGAAAACTTCTACTGAATAGCAACTCTCAAAGTATCTAAATACTCTCAAAAATATACTTGATAATATAGAGAGAAAGAAAACTTGTTTCTGGTGTGCTTTTCAATTCTAACATAAGCACATATTTATAGGAAAATACTAGAACGCCAAAGGAGACTAAATTAATAAAATATAATATTTCTTTTTCTTTCTTCACGCATGCCAACCTTTGAAATCAGTAGCCAGCCACCATTGAACCAAAAATAGCAGCCCATGTGTATTCAACACAAGTGGGTACCACCCATAAATTAATAAAAAATATTTTATTTTTTGAAAATTCAACAATTCATAGAAAATAGCCCGGTTATTAGAAAAATACGAATTTTATGTCCATTCTGACTGAAATCGAATTCTCTACAACTCTGTAACTTTGAGTTTTTCCAAATTCCAGACCGAAAATATCCGAAATCCACAAACGGATGATTTTAAACATCGTTTCAACACCTTTTAAAATTCATAACAAATCATGCGTTAATTTTTAACGGTTCAAAATTTTTGGACATATACTCAACTCATATATGTATAACATATCCAAAAATTACAACGATCCAACGGTCAGATCAAAATTATAACTCACGCAATAGAGTTTTAAGAACACCGATTTGATCTTTTAATACCTCCAATCCGACAAAATACTGATAAAATACCACAACATTAATTCCTTCATTTTTATCCACATAAAAATAAATATATCCATCATTTATATCCACATCAAATAAATATTTTCTTATCATATAAATCAATAATTAATTATTCATAAATAATATTACAGAATCACAATTATGACAACCAGGCCGTTCCCAGAAAAGAGGGGACTTTCCAATAAGGATTTCTCCTTACTGGCGCGCAATTAGGTGACCAAACCTCTCCTTGATAGAACTTTCTAGACATTGCTAATAATGCTATCTAATAATATTATTCAAAGAATATGAATTATTGATCTGATAATGGAGATACTGTGCAGTGACAATTATTGAAACAACAATAATATAAAATATCAACGCAGCAATTATTGAATCAATAAAATAAAATATTAAACAGTAATTACTGTGACAATTTTTCAGTAGTGCCTTCTTACGTAAAAATCAATAATTTCAAAAATAGTGTGCAATACCGTGTGCTACTGTGCAATAACGCGTATTACTATATTTTAACCACTGGGTATTCCAACAGTGTTAACGGTAACGATTACGCTGTTATTTATAAAAAAAACTCAAATTTGTCATTTTCTTCATCCGACAGTTATCTATTATGGGTCCACAAATGGCTGCACCGTCGTACGAATATTCCCCGACAGAAAGAATATTCCATGACCAAACGAATATTCCCCGACAACAATGATTATTTTATAGCCACTTGCTTATTTTGAAAAATTTTCACATTTCACCCATAACTTTAAACTTTTATCAATTTAACCATTTACTGAATAGTAATTATAAGAAAAATTGAATACATTTATTTCATAAAATTCGGGGTCTTACAGTCCGAGACTGTGGAAGTTTCTCAATACATTATAAAACTGCATGACATGCAATATATAATTGTATTAAGGACCTAAGATAGGTATGCCGTATATTATATGTCACTTAATAATTGATTTTGGTGAACAACAATAGGGTGATGAGAACCCAACTTTGAAAATGTCAAAAATGCACTGCATTAAAATGAGGAGGACATAAATCTTCTTGTGTCCCTTTGAAGACTTAAAATATTTGCTGCTGTACTTTATATGGCATTGTAATAATTTGAGTATGAATATTGTAGTATTATATTCGTAATAATATTTGTATTGAAACTCACAGTAAATATGTTCTCGTATTTTGTACGACAGTTGTATAAATGAAGTTGTCAGTAGTGTTATTTCTGGCGACCCAAGATGGGTTGTGTGGACCTATTTTGGGAGCGTCACAACTTACATAATATGGAGTATGAAAGAAAATAATATTTCTTATGAGTATTGAAATAAAATAATATCTTTTACCTTAGTAGAAACTAGATCTGACTTGGAATATCGAAAATTATCCTGAAAAAATCTTGCACTAAAAGCTACACTCAAAGTATTCTTATACTCAAAATAAATACTCACAGTATTGCAGTAGGAACGCTTGTGATTTTTTGGTGTGTTTAGGAAGGTGGGTTACCCCCCTTCTATAGTGCAACACGGAGAAAGAAAACAATTTAATATGCCTAACTTTTTTTTTCTTCTCTGCCTAACCTTTTCTTTCTTTTCTGCCTAAACTTTTTTTTCTTTCAATGCCTAACTTCCTCACTTCTTATTGGTTGAGGCCCACACCTTTAGAAAACAAATGAATGCAGAAGAAATTCTCAACCAATCAACTTAGGGGAAAAAAGGACAAGGCATTCAAATACCATTTGCTCACCTCCGTCCCTTTAATCACATGCTTATATATATATATATATATATATATATATATTTAAATAATTATAATATATTATAATAATATATTTGAATGAATATTTTACCAGAGGAGATAATTATAATTTTATAGAAAAATGTGTTAAACTTTCAACAAATGTTTCATGCTAAATTCCTTCATTTATATCAAAATTGAACCAATATCCACCACATAATAATTATTCACAATTAATATTATAAGCTCATAATATTGGCAACCAAATCATTCTCAAGAAAGAGAGGGCTTTTCGATAAGGATTTATCCTTATTGGCGCGCAATTATATAACCTAACCCCTTTCCTTGACAGAACTTTCTAGACATTACCAATAATGCTAACTAATAATACTATTCAAATAATATAAAATATTGTGCAGATGTTACTGTAACAATTATTGAATCAATGATATGAGATACTATACAATAACTATTGTGACAATTATTGAATACTGAGTGACTTCTTACGTAAGAATCAATAATCAGAGATATTATGCAATACCGTGTGCTGCTATGCAACCACACGTATTACTGTACTTTTATCACCGGGTATTTCAACAGTTAACGGTAAAAGTTTTGCCATTATTTTTTTATAAAAAGTTTATTTATGTCGCTTTCTATATCAAACAGTTATTCTGTTATGTGGTCAACCAATGATTGCGCCGTCGTACGAAAATTCCCCGACCAAACAAATATTTTATGACAACTTGCTTACTTTGCAAAATTTGCACATATCACCCATAACTATAGCATTATATCAAATCAACATCTTATTATTCAAAATAATATTTAGAGAAAATAAAATCTTTATTCATAAAAAGTTAGGGTCCTATAGTAATTAGGGCATACTCTCAAAGTTTTCGCTCCGTATATATATGGGTAGACACATAAAGGATCCAGCGGAGATTATAAGGCCCATTGAAGTTTTTCCGAATTTGATATAGCATATGGGGGACATAAGTGATGTTTACGCAAACTTTCATAAGGAAATAAGTCTTAAGTTAGGGATCGAATTTTTAAATTATTAAATAAAAAAATTACAATTTAGTAGCTATAATTAGGTACTCTATATAATCCAAGTTCTAATTTGTTACTCTTATAAATAATTATGCAGCAAGTTCATGTTCATAACAAAGTAGAAATTGCAGAATCATTGTTTATTCAGGTCGAAAACCGCATCAAAAACCCCATTTACGGCTCTACTGGAATAATCACTATGTTAAATCAAGAATTAAGTTATAAAAATTTTGAATTAGTACGAGTTCAGACTGAGCTTGCTGCCTACAAAGCTTAAAATTATTATTCTTAGTTAACAAGGCATGCTGAGATTTATTCCTACAATGCTCAGGTCCATTCGCAGTTCAAAGTTGGTCCATTTGACCATAAACATCAACAACAACTTGGGCCTGAGGTTCATTGACATGAATAAAATTTAGTAGTTGGCATATTTCAACAGCAACAACAACAACAATTTGGGCTAGATGCTCATACACAGTTTGGAGTTAGCCTATTTCACCATCAGTAACAACTTAGGCATGTTCCAAACTTTGTTAACACAGACTCATTTCATTAGCAGCAACAATAATTTGGACCAGTCCAACAACAATCTTAGTTCAGTAGTGCATTTTTGCAAGCCCATAACGGGGGGTTTGGCTCAACAAGTTCTAATAATTGATACTATTAGGAAACCATTGATGTTATAAAGAAAAATAAAGGGGAACACTATTTTTACATGTTTTTTTTGATATTTCGACATTGTTCCTTCTCACATGAAGGTGGGTGATACCCACTGTATGCTCATCTAAGAGAAGACTATGTGAAAATATTTAAAATACATGTAAAAATATCAATTCCCAAAATAAGTACCGAATGAAGGTTTTTTTAGTTTAAGTTAGTTTCACTACAAGAAAAAGTCACAATTTCGACATAATCTTCCGTCAGAAATAGTCTTATTCCTTCGGAATTGGACTATTTCTAACAAAACATTTCGTCGGCATTTCAGTCGGATATAAAGGCGTTATAATTAAGTTCAGTGAAAATTTGGTCGAAAATAACTAAATTTGACAAAATATTCTCGACTAATTTTCTATCGAATATAGGATATCTTCGACGAAACTTTTCATCGAAAATATTTCTTCGATTGTAAGATGGATTAACGCTAACGGAATTTTCCCTCGGAAAAATCCATTTTTTCGTCGAAAAAAGTATTTTTTTAAAAAACTATTAAATTATAATATTGGCGGAATTTTCGTCGAAAATACCTTATTTCGTCGAGATTACCTGATTTTTTAAAAAAATAAATTTTTTTAAAATTGTAGTTTCCAAGTTTTTAAACCTCATTTTTGTACCTGTAACTTGCTTTATCCCAACAACACAAACAATAATATATTTTACATACAACATAACTATAAAAACCTGTTTTATCTCATTAAACGTAAACTAACAAGTGTCAATATGAAGTAACTAATCAAAAATAACAAATATACGCTAATGTTCAATAAATTATACAATATGATTTACAAAACTCGTACAGACTCAACTAACTACAATTTTTTACAATATATATAAATGATCTACAATTTAATGAATAAAATCTATACAAATGAACTATAAACTAGTATAAGGATCATCGGCGGGGTTGGATGACAGTGTTGCTCTAGTGTATGAAAATCAGCGTCGTTGTTCCCCCCCCCCTCCCACTCACCATCGCCACCATGCTCTGCATCACCAGCCCGCTCATCATCGCCACCTTGTTGATAGGATTAAAAATATAATCATTAGTCTGATCCGTATATATGTGAGAATTAAAGAGACTTCTACATGAAAATAAAATAACTTGTAGAATAACTGAGTAGGCGGGGGTTGACCTAAAGCCTCCAATAGTTGGGTAACCACCATCCGGAGCACGCCGCCATTTAACGAGACGAACTACTCCTGTGGTAATCTTGTACTCTCGACGGTAGCCCCTGATGCAATATCCTAAGCTAGCTGGTGAAGGGGAGCACGACTAGGCAACTATTGACGACAGAAAATTGGATCCGTATGAAACCTATCCGACACTGCTACTATGACCCTCTGGAATAGCCCGTCGTCCAAGCCAGCACCCGTATGAGATGGTCCAATAGTTACTCTCGGACGCTAGCACTGGCTAGAGCCTGCGAAAATAAATAGAACATTACGTAGTACATATTAATATATATTATTGTTATAAATTAAGATATAACGAGAAACATAAGAAATATATATTATTACCTCTAGGTAGGGTATACACGGGGATCTGTGGCAGACCCAACATGCAATACCTGCCGGTACTACTAGTAAGGGGATCTTGAGACACAACCCGTAGTCTCAGCTCCTCATCACGAGATAATACAATCTCGGGCGGGGGGTGGTGGAATCTAACGGCTCTGAATCCTCCTTAACAATCTCCAACTCAGCTATACGTTGGTCCTGAAGCTTCTAAAATTGGTCCTGTAATTTAACAAAATGTAATCTACATTTTTAATTTAATTCAGGGCAAAATTGTATGTAATGCTTCTAAATATCTTCCAAAATGTAACAACAATAGCAACCATACGGACTGATCCCCAATTTTAGCATCAACTTAAAGCAACCATACAGACTAAAATTAAAGTTGCACTAACCTTTCTAGGTAACAAAGTAACTTAAAGAGGAGAAGAAGGAGGAGATGTCGCCGGATTTGAACTGCTCACAAGATGGCGGATGTGGGGATCGTCGCAAGCACCTGAGGTGCTGCAACATCGGAGGTACGGAGGCACGGTTGTGGTATGACTGAGGGTATAGAGATGTGAGACTAGAGAGAGATATGAGATAGAGAGAGAAGAGGAGAAAACAGATATAAGACGGCTGGGGGAACTGATAAGTTTTTAGGTTTTAAAGTATATTTTCGACAGAATCTCCGTCACACTTAAATCCCTTAAACTTATGTTATCTTCGACGGATATTCCGTCGAAGATAAGTTGCATTCCGTTAAAAAAATGGTGGCACTGGTGGGAACATTGACTTCAAAATGCTGCTTACATTTTCGACGAAATTTCGTCAAAATTACATTATGGTTGACAGAATTAATAGCGACGAAAAATTCCATCGAAATTAAATTATGTTCGACGAAATATATTCTGTCAGATTTAGCTGATTTTCTTGTAGTGTTTGTATCGGGTTACTTGAAAATATTATTATTGCAATAGTCTTTTCTTTCTTTTAATTCTGTATATTTTAAGTGGAAATGAATCACTAAAAGAAGTTCAAAAATCAAATGTCAAAACTCAACTCAACTATGCATTTAATACTAAACTAGTTAGAATAAGCTTAAAATGAATCACATATGTGAGCTTACAAGTATAAAAGTGAGAAGAAAACTAAAAAGAACAAATACAAAAAATGATAAAATAAAAAACAAAATAATAATAGAAACAAATGGAGATAAGTACAATAAAAACACTCATATGTATAGAATAAATGTAGCACCAAAAGTAAAGAGTAAAAAATATTTCTAACACATACAGTTAAACTTTCAGTATATAACATCATCAAACAAACTCTTAAAAGGATCCATTTTGTAAATAAAAATTACAAGTAAAAAACTAAAAAGATATAACAAATACAAAAAAACATGATAAATAAAAAATAAAATAAGAGAAATGAATGGAGATAAGTAAAATAAAAACACAACAAAGAAAATTCTAGCACCAAAAATAAGAGTACAAATAGTGCAAAATTATATGAATATAAACATGCTCTCACTGTAGAGCATCTTCGAGCAAACCCTTAAAAGGATCCATTTTGTACATAAATATTACAACAATTCTGACATCCACTTAACAAAGAATACGGAGCCGGTATTGGTATATTAATCAGTAAATACTCATCATACATTTTGCATTTATTAAGTTTCAAACTATCTATACATCAAGACTAAGTTTGTTTGCAATGATTATACTTTGGATATGGCTATTAATCCCAAGTGTCTTATTTTTTTTCAAATTTAGATTTAGAACTATTAGTTTAGAGATTATAAAATAATTTAATAGTCTTGGGATTATAATTATAATCCTTGGATTATAATCCTATGATTAATAGTCTTGGGATTATAATTCTTGTAAACAAACATAACCCAAGAGTTTTAACCTTAGCCTCCTCTTATTGGAGGAATGATAGACAATTCATCTCGATCTTTAACAATTGCATAATCGATTGTGTATTCCTCATTCAATGCCAACACTATGCACCCAAGGATCTCAAATTTAGCTTAGGTCTTTTTGAATGTTTAGTTAATTAATTTGTAGTGTTAGAAATTAATGTGCAAGACAGTAAAAATTCAATCACACAATGCACATAGATTTGTCTATTTCACAACATACATCACAGTTATGTTGTTACGTCCAAGATCTAGCCCCTCTTCAGAACTTGAGATCTTAATCTTCCAACAATAAATACCCTTTCAACAGGCGGAGAAACTTTTAGGGATTATAAAATGATTTAGACTTAGAACTATTAGTTTATGGATTATAAAAATAATTTAATAGTCTTTGAATTATAATTGCAATCTCGGAATTACAATTCTATGATTAATAGTCTTGGGATTATAATCTCATAGATTATAATCTCGAGATTATAATCCTTGCAAACAAACATAACCCAAGATTTTTAGCCTTAGCCTCCTCTTATTAGAGAGATGATAGCCAACTCATCTCTATCTTTAACAATTGCAGACTCGGTTGTGTATTCCTCATTCAGCGCCAGCACCATGCACCCAAAGATCTTACATTTATCTTAGGCGTTTTTGAATTTTTAGTTAATTAATTTGCAGTATTAGAAATAAATGGCAAGACAGTATAAATTTAATCACACAATGCACAGAGATTTGTCTGATTTCCAACATACATCCCAAGTATGTTGCTACGTCCAGTCTCAAGCTTCTCTCCAGAGCTTGAGATCTTAATTTCCCAATAACAAATAATCCTTCAACAGGCGGTGAAGCCTTTATAAAGTATTAAAGACAAACCTCTAATTATACCCAACTAACTATCTTAGATAGCAAACTCCCAGCTCCATCCTCAAGGTTAGTTGCACATTTTCTTTTATTTCAGTTCTACTTTATGATCTAGTCTTGAAACAATAGTCTCTTCCTCATCTCACAAGTACATTAGAGACCCAACTCCAAGCTCACTTCTCTAAGAATTACTTGTCTTTCTCATAAGTACATAAAATAAACTAACTCTACCCTTTTCCCATTATATAAGAAGTTTGATAGAAATATGCTTCTAAAATAAGCAGATAAAATTCAGTTCAGGTATATAAAAGTTCAAATAACTTTTATATTTTACGTTTCTCAAATACGCAGATAACAATTAAAGATTAGATATAAAAGGTCAAAGACTTTTATGCTTGTGTGAATATGTTTCTGTGTAAGAAAATGTTAAATTATGCTCAGATCAAAGAATGTTTTTGCATAAGCAAATATATGAACTTATGCACATTTATAAAAAGTTTATATAACTTTTATATTTGTGTGAAAATGATTCTGAGTAATCATATATATAAAGTTAAGCTTAAATCAAATGTGTTTCTGTATAAGCAAATATATAATTTAGTTCAGATTTATAAAGATTTACTTTTTCTTTATAAATAAAGAATGTCTTTCTATATTTGTGATAACCTAGATTTTTGAGAAATATTAAAATAAGAATTAAATAAAGAAAATTCTTATTAAATAATATGTTGCGTGATATTATATTGCATAAGTGGGTATTAACTATGTAATATGTGATTTTTGTGCATAATAGATATATTATTATATATTTATTATACGTAAATAAATTGTAGGGGCAATTTATTTAAAGAAAATATGAGATGAGTTACCAATGTAAATGAATGTTGATAACAAGAGTAATAAATTAAATTAATATTTAATTTATGATGAAATGTATAAATTAAATAAATTGTCTTAGAACCATTTATGGGAAGAAAGAGCAATTTTAATTAGTTCAATTATACAATATTAATTATATAAATTGAATTATATATGGGAATGGAAAATATAGTATATATATAATGCATAATATGCTTTATATATATATATATATACTGAAGAGGTTTAAATATGTTTGTATTATATGTATTAAATATTATATGTTGGTAGTTAAGCCAAGCCATTTGTTGAGAATTACAAGATATGCAATATACTGAGATAATAGACAAGTAGGAGTAGGGGTGAGCATGGTGCGGTTTACTGCGGTTTGAAGTCCAAATCGCATCCGAAACTGCTTAGGTGCGGTTTGAAAAATTCAAACCCGCACACGAAACTGCTTGTGATTGGTGCGGTGCGGCTTTAAAGTGTATGGTGCGGTTTTAATTGGTGCGATTTCGGTTCCAAAATCAATTAAAACAATAAAAATGTCTAGGTCTTCAATAAAATTTAACATAGAACTTACATCGAGCAATTAACTTAGTGACAGAGTCGGCAATGAGAATTATATCAAGTATAGAACCAAAGTTCCTTTTGCCAAACATGTCATTTTCACCATCAAACAGTGAGACACGTAAAATAATTTTAGTTTGTAATAAAGGAATGATGCTTTAAAACTAAAACATGCGCTATATAAAACAACGAAGACCATATATTCGATAACAAGCAAGAAGGTTTATCTAGTTCTCCAAAAATTAAAATTATATACTGGAGATAGAATGAAATTCTATTTTATATATTGCATGGAGGACTTATAGAATATAATCTTAACTATACCTAATTTGAAAAATAATATATTAGACTATTACTATTATAGGCATCAAGTGCTCAAACCAACGAATTTGGCCCCTCAGCTATAAGCCCCTCCAATAACGCATCAAACAAATTCGAAATTCCAAAACCCAATTGCTTATTTTTTGACTCTATAACCTCTAACCATATTCTTTCAATTGGTGAAAAAATGATAATGCAAGACTGAAGTTTTCTCTGAGCGTGTTCAAGTGAAAAATAACTTTAGAATTTAGTAGAGATAATACATACATACACACACATGGTGCGGTTTCGGTTTTATGCGTGCGGTTTTGGCTAGTAACCAAACTGGAACCGTAAATTTAGTTATTCAACCTACCTAAAATCGTCACATACGCCGGAACCGTTGGTGCAATTTTAATTGGTGTGGTTTGTGCGATTTTTGGTTCAGTTTCGGTTCCAATTTGATTAGTTGTTCAGCCCTAAATAGGAGGTGGCAATTGATGAGGCCTTGTCATGACACTAAGTAAAACATAAAGCATGAGCTGGAGTACTCATCCCCTGATTTAAAAAAAAACAGCCCTTAACTCATCCGTTCCAAAAGAGAGAAAGGGGGAACAGCCCTTGCACTGCTACATGTTTCAAAATACCCAAAGTCTCATCAAATTACTTCAATTTGACTAAAACCAACAAGCTCGGCAGAGAAATAAATTAGTGAGCTCAATTGGGGAAGGGAATTTGAGCAGCAACAATAAAGGGAGGTTATTAATTGATTGCCAAAGATAAATTTTAGCAACTCACAGTTGGTGTACGGTAAGAGTGATATTACCTTTTTTTTTGAGGAAATTGAATAATTAGTGTTTGTGTTTTATTGTCGCTATGATTGGAATTAGTAAGAAGGAGATTAGTGGTTGATGTGCGGAGAAATAAGGATGGATGATTTCTACGAGAAATTCCAGTTAAGCCACAAACAAATTGTTATGAGAATCTGAGAATTGAATAATGCACGTAACATGTTCGATATAATGCCCAAACGAAATTCAAAGCTTACAAACGAATAATTTCCCAAAGTTTGGAACTAGGTAACATTTATACATATATTATGAGGTTTCCTAAGTACATTAGAGGAACCAAAACAACTTTGAAAGCAAGAAGAAATGGAAGTTAATCAAATGAAAATTTATTAAAACAGTGGTGAACACCGACTTTTGGGCTATATATTAGATGCTTAATGAGGTTGTTAGAGACCAATAAATGATGGAAATCCTACCTTGTAGCAAGGAATTGAGGTAGGATCAACTATCAAGTCAATTAGACTTGTGTAGCAAAAGTTACGCTAACCGTTAGGAGGATTGAAGAAACAAAATCCGAATAGTTAGTGGACTGCTGATCATAGAAGAAAAATTCGGGGATAGCTAGATTGTTCAGAAAATTCTGGACTTTTGGGAAAGTATAGTACACTGAATAAGCTTTCCATAGACTCCAGAACGGACTAATTCTGACTTCGGAGCGAGGAGTTACATTTCAAAGTAGTCGCGTCGAATCTGCCAAAAATCTGGAAAACAAATTCGAAGCATCCCCTTACACGAATTTTCTAGAATTCTGTGTTTAGAATTTGAAAATGGTCAAAGAATAAAAGTTGTAGTCCTGGAAGTTAGCTTCGCGTGGGCTCAAGAATCGCTCAAAAATGTTTTGAAACAAAAAAGTTATGACTGTTTTTAGCGCAACAGGGTCAGGCTGGGAAAAAAAATTTAAAAACTGTTACGAGTGGACATTTTTGGGGGCTGTTTTAGGGTGCTTATGAGGTCCGAAATGGGTGGTTTGTATTTTTTAAAAATAGTTTACTATGATATTTATATAATATCAAAAATTGGTTGCAATCCGAACTACGAGCGAAAAGTTAAAAATGCGCAAACTAGGCATTTCGTTATGGGGGCAGCAGCCCAGCTAGGCATGCGCTGCACCAGCCGCGCTCGCACGCCGTCCGGCGCTATGTTGTGCAATTCGCCCATTTGGTTTTGGCTCGTGGTTCTGGCAATTTGGGTTTCTTGTAATGCTTGGTTTATAATTAGATGGATATACTACCTAAAACATATCCAAAATTCAAAACATATGAACGAGTGGTTTAAAAGATATAACATCACGAAACGAGTGTCAAAGCAAGGGGACTGACCAGCCAACGCTAAGCCCGGTTGAGCCACGCGAGGCCCAACTGCTAGCAGCGTTGGGCTATTTGGCCAGTTGGTTCCGTGATGCGATATTTTGTTAGCTTTAATGATTTGACATGTAGCAAGACACTGGAATGGGAAGTAAAATGTAATATAACAATTTTATGCCATGAAAACTCATCTTGAGCGTAAGGAAAACAATAAACATGTAATGTAAACATAAGTTTACATGTTTACACAAACGTAAGCCGAGAAATAATATGCAAAACGGGTATAAAGCTAAATGAAATGCACGAACCCGTTTAAAATTTTATTGGACATAAAAGTGTTAAAACGAAGGTGTTCGGAGTTCAAAATGGAGATTTTGAACACAAATATACTCACACACATATATTTCATCTATTAATATCAATAGAAAGTCAGTTTTAGATACCGAGATTTGGAGATATTCCTTACATAAAAAATATCATCCAAACGGTGATTCTTTTGAAATTAGTTAACTAGTTTAGACCTGTTTTTCTTTTGAAAAATATGGGTTCAAATTTTAATCAACTCAGAGAATTTAAAGTAATTAACAACCCAAGTGATTCTAGTTAATATAGGTTGACCTATCAATTTGTAAACCAAATTACCAAGTCTACTGAAACCATACATACAATTAACAATAATAATTGTTACAATCAATGACTTGAAACTAAAGACCCCTAAATAATTTTTTTCATAAAAAACATCGTACACAATATTAATCTATTATTATTACATTAATATATTAATATTGTATAATACAAAAAAATATAAATACCATAATTTTATAGCAAAGCACATGTTTTGCACGGTATCATGGACTAGTTAACCATAATAATTGATGATAGGTGCAAAATGTTTGATGATAGGTGCAAAATGTTTGATGACTTTGATTCCTTTATGTTTAGTTTTATTGCATGTTTTCTATTTATATGAACTTGTTAAGGTGTATATGGATTTCAAAAAGAATTTAATATGATTATGCAAATATGGAGTTTAATGCCCAATTTTTATTTGTTTTGCAGGAGTACTCTACGATCGTGGGGTGAACACTCTACGTTCGTAGTGTAGAAGATCTACGACTGGAAGTATGGCACTCTACGATCGCAGGAAGGTTTGGGCGGAGTCACTCGACAATTTCTAGTTGCACTCTATGATTGTTGTGATTCGCTTTACGACTTGATTTTCTGTTCGACGATTTGCGAACTTTGCGACATACCACTCTACGACCGACGAAGGTACTCTACGATTGACCAGTGCACGGTTCACTCTATGATTCTTGTGAGGGCCCCGAATCCAGGTCCCAAATCACCTCGGATCCGGTTCGATCATTTTATACAACTATTACTATTTGCGGAAGATATAAACATAGATTGTTTATACAATACATATACTCAGTATTCCCCAAGGTCGAGTAACCTTAACTTAATACACATTTCATAACTTTTCTAACATATAACAACATTATTATCATACAACACTATTACAAAACTAATCGCATACTTATTCTAAAGCTTGAACTGTCTTTGACCGTTTCTTGAATCCGACGCGTTCGTCTTAATCTGCAATGTTTTATCATAATATAGCAAGGGTGAGCATAAGGATTGCCCAGCAAGTTTAAATTCAACAATATAACGATATATCATGATTGAAGAGTTTGAATAATAAGCTGGCTATAATTCAACAATATAATTGTGAACTAGCAGGAACAAGTTTATGACTGAACAAGTATATAACATGAACAAATATTTCTGAACCGAAGGGTAATGAAGGTGATCAGCCTTTCATACCTGACTTATACATGCAATATGTACAGAGTACAATTATACATGGCAATCAGCAATGATTAACCATAAGCTTATCCGAACAAAACACTCTTAGCAGAGTTAAATAAATACAAACTTGCCTGAACCGTTGATTACCGCAACGTAATTTATAACGCTTTATCTGAAGACCTAATATTAGTAATATAGATCTCCAATATTAGAATAATATCATCACAGTATAATACTACTATATATATAAACATAGAATAACCTAAACACATAACTCTATCAGTCTATAACACACATAAGACTCGGTATCAAGTCAAACTATTATAGTCTATCTTGATTCTGATAAAATTCTAACGTCCCGACGGTCTAGTCGGACTTTTATCGAGTCTAAGTTTAATTAAACTCTGCCTAACACTTAACAATTATCTCAGATAATTTTATTTTCAGTCAAAATATTTTTTGTAAGCTCGCAATAATTTTTAAATAATTATTACTATTTATCGTAAATTTTTAATCATTAAAATCGTATTTATATAATATAAATACCACATAATTCTATTATCATTAATATTTATTTATTATCAAATATTAATGAAATACATGTCATAATATTATAATATATTTATAATATATCAAAGTATTTTTAATATTAAAATATTAAAATATTAATATTTTCAACACTTAAATGCATTACCCGATAATTGCAATTAATATTAAAATAATAATATTTTCATGACAAAATATCAAAAGTTATATTTTATAATTAAAATATTTTTATAATACTTAAATCATTTTTATATGATTTATAAAGCATTAAATCCATTTTTCCTTAATTTATTTAATATATTCATTAAATAAACTAATTACCATTAATAATAATTAATTAATAAAATTCATCACAAAATATCAAAAGTCGTTGAAAATAACTTAAAATATTTTCTTTACCATAATATAATTTTTCATGATTTTTCATGTATTTAAATTATTTTTAAATAATTTATTTAATATTATAATTAAATAAATTAAATACCATTTATATTTCAAAAATATTAAATATTTATGAAATGCACTCAAAATAATTAAAAACTATTTTTCGGACTTTAAAATAATTTTTCAGAATTTATTATGTATTTTTAATAATTAAAAACCATTTATTTCTATTTATTTATTAAAATAACCTATTTTACGAAAATAAGTGTCACTATAGAGGCTTTAGGCGACACATCCGTCGCTGAATGTGTTCTTCAGCTGTTCTTGAGCTTCAAGGTCAGTTTTCAGGTTAGCTAGTTTGACCGGATTTTAATCTATGTTCCTGTAAATTTTCGGGTTTATAAAAGTGTTAATGTTGTAGTACTAATGTAGTACTACAACTCTACACCAATTCCATGTCCATTACACAACAATTGAGAGAGATCTAAGGTCCAGAAAGTCATGTCAGACACTGTTCTTCATTTCTGGGTTTTCCAAAAATGAAGAACAGTACGAGTATGCTACTTTAATTCTTCATAGCTTGCATCCTGGACTCATATAATACGAACTAAAGGTCCTTGATTGTAGTACTCATGTCAGGGTACAACACCCCATCATCAGATCAACAAATAATCATCAAACGTAAAAGATCATGACCGGTCAAAGTGGGGGTCAGAAGTTGTTCTTGAACTTTCTGGGTTTTCCAGAAAAGTTCATCCGGCTGATGGTCAACAGTGGTTTGACCACTCATATCTTGGATTCTGTTATGGATCTAGTTGATCTAAAGCCTTGGATACGTAGCTTACACAACATACTACAAGAATCAAACAAAAACATGGACTAAACACCAATACACAGCAAGATCATAAAGCTAGAATTTCTTGTCAGACCGTTTCTGGAATTCTGGGATGCCCAGAATTCTCTTTTTTGTGAACGGTCAACGACCTTTGACCACTCATAACTTGTGATCTAGACATGATTTGACCCTGTTTCCAGTTCTAGATCATAAACAACATGGCATACTACAGATCTATAACATTAAACACACTTAACATCTAACATGATAAGATCTAGAGGCCCTGACATATGACTGTCAGGCCACTTTTTCCAACTTTTCCAGATTTGATAAATCTTTAGATTCGAGCATCTAGATGATATGGATCTGAGTTTTGACAACCCAGATCACTTATAGACACCCTATTACACATATCTAACCAATCAATTACAACATCAAACATAAAATCAAGAGATTTCAAAAATTAGGGTTCTTACCATTTCTAGCTTGATTTTTGATTTCTGATCTTTGATCTTGTTCTTGGCTTGCTAATACTTGATCATGGCTCAACATTTAACTATCTCTCACTCTAGATTTCGAAAGTTTAGAGAGAGAAGGGACTTGGGAGAAATGAAAATGTAAGTAGCCATTTTTCTTTCTTTTAATCTATAAAATTCTTGTAAGTAATGTATGTGGCTGATATGATTGGGCTGAGTTGTTGATATTAGTCAACAGCTAGGGCTTAGGGTTGGTGAACTACCAACTTAGGTTTAGATTTGCAAGAAACCTTCCATTATGCAATAAGGGTACAAATGTCTTTTAGCTTACTAAATTAATGGCATTTGTGTAAATGGTCCAAACCCTTAGGGTTTAGGGTTTGAGTTAGGGTTTAGGGTTTAAAACATTTAGGGCTTAAGGTTTAACCTTTAACTTTGCAAATTTAATTTCTAACATTTCCGAATTTCGGTTTTAGAAATAGAAAATTTATATTTCTAAATTATAATTAGAATTTTCTAATTATATTAAAATTTCTTAATCACTAATTATATCTTGCTAATTAGGATTAACATTTCCTAATTACAATCGCAAATTAAGCAATTAGGGTCAAAATCATATATTAGGGTTTATAACCAAAAATTAGGATTTCTAATAGAAAAATAATTTTCTAATTTAGAAATTAAATTCCGTAATTAGATTAGGGTTTTCTAATTACTATAACTTGAAAATTAAGATTAATAAATCCTAATTAACATTAAAACTATTTAATTAACACATAGGTTTTTCCCTATTTACAAAATTAGGGTTTTTAATACCGAAAATAGAGTTTTCCAAATGTGACATTAGGGTTTGCTAATTAATTAAGCGTTACCCTAATTAATATTATAATTATTTACACTTACGCCACTAAGTTCCCGATTTAGGGTTTCATGCATCGAATTAGGGTTTCAAATTCCCAGAACTGAAATTAGGGTTTCCAGAACCGGTTTTAGGGTTTCTTATTAAACGCTAGGGTTTTCTAACCGAACGCTAACGCTCTTAATATATACATAGGGTTTGTTACAGATATCGTTTATCTGGTCAACCCTTGACCCTTAACCACATATTGTACACATATACACAGAACATAATCACGTTTTCCTTAATCTTGAATAATTCACCTAAATCCTTCACAGAATTTTGAAATCTTCAAAATTTCATCTTAAAAATATCAAACGCATACACTAATTTTCTTTCTAGGTTCTAATTTTGAACCTTAAATCAATAAATAAAAATTTTAAAAATATTCTAAATTCTCGGGTTGTCACAATTCTGATAGAAGTTCCACTCTACGAGTTGAAGTTATACTCTACGTTTGTAAGTTGACTTCTAGATTCATAGTCAGGTTAAGATCTAAGATGCTGGAGCATAAGAATTTAATTCCGACCATGATTTGGAGATGAAATTACAATTCAAAAAGGAATTAAGCTGAAGCTGATTAAAGGAAGTAGAACCTGATATAGAATCTAAATCGGAGTTAGATAAGGAAACTTAGTATAAGCTGAATCCGAATTGGGAAAGGAAACTAAAGAAGACTTTGCTATGGAAAGTAAACTCTAATCCAGTAAGGAAGTTGTGATAACCTAGATTTTCAAAAACTATTAAAATAAATAAAAATTCTTATTGTGAGATGTAATAATCTTGAATGTATAAATATATGTGTTATATATATTTATGTGATTTATATGATTGAATTTAATATATATATTTATAAGTATGAAATATATACATACATTTGGAGTGAGAAAGATAATAGTTAATTAAACTATTAAATTAGTTAGCTTGAGATTAATTACGGAATGAAATATGAAGGTGAATGAAATTAATCAATTAATATTAATGAATTGAGATTAAATTTAAATTATATTTTGAAAATATAATTTGACTTTTAAGCTTTGAATGACAATGGATTTATTATGAATTAAATTTCATAAGGTGATTAATTGATCGCTTAATAAAATTAGTGGATTAATATGTGAACTTGGTGTGAATGTGAATACTGAAGTTAATTAAACTCATTATTTGAATATGTTACAAATAAGTGTAATATATTTATGTATTGGCTTAATATATTATATCATGCCAAATGAATATAAATTAAATATGAAATGAAGATAATTAATTCATTTATTTGAAAATTAATGAATTAATGTATTCGTTTTGATTAATTTTATAAAGAAAGTTATTTTGTTTTAATTAGTTAACAATGAGAATTATGTTACTATAGATGTAACATATAAAGATATAATATGTAATATTATACTAATTGGATGTGAATGAAAAATATGAGATGACGTACCAATGTAAATGAATATTGATGCCAATAGTAATAAATTAAATTAATATTTAATTTATAATAAAATGTATAGATTAAATAAATTGTCTTGAAACAATTTGTGGGAGGAAGGAACAAATTTATTTATACAATATTAATTGTATAAATAAAACAAGTTATTAATTAAAGTAACGTTCGTTACACAAAAAGTGTTAAATTAATTCCATAATTAGAAGGATGATTTTTATACATAATTATAAATGTATAATTATTTAAGTTTGATTAATTGGAATGCATGTAATTAGAAGATATGAATTGCATTATATATGAGTATAGAGACATGTATAATTTAGTAATATATTAAGTGGGAGTGTAATAAGGCAATATATATATGTACCATGTATACTGGAAAAAAAATGGAAGAAAAACAAACTGGAGACAATCTAGTCTACTTAATTTGTTAGTCAGTGAACAAAAGGCAGCCACGTTATAACCCAAACCAAACCACCTGTACCACTTTCCTTGATACGTGTTGAATTTCATGCAATAAGCTCCCTCCCGAGCTTTTTATACCGAATTCCCTTGTTCTTTCAGCTTAACAATTCCCTGAAAATAAATTCCCCTATTTTTAATAAGAATTTGAAGAAACAAATACCACTTTGCTTGTGGTTCTCAAAACTTGTGCTCGGCTTCAAGCCGTAGAAAAGGGAAAGAAAATACATAACGATATTTGTAATATGGACTTGACAGATGGTGTTCGGATTCATACTGGCCTGGTTGATATTTTTTTTATTACATATTTGGGCTGTTTGAAATGCCAGTACGTGTTTAGTGAAATGACTAAGAGAGATGTCGGCTTGTTCCCAACTTGATAAATTGGAACTGTTTAAATAGGTTGATTTATATATTAACCAGAGAGCATTTGATATATGTAGAGCTTATGTTGATGCAGCTCTCTTGTGGACATGAATGCAAAGTAGACAGTGGTTATATCATCAATAATGTTCAATTTCTAGTTTGAATGAGGTTATACGTGACAATCCGAATTTTTGAAAATTATTAAAATAAATATTTAATAAAATAAAATAAAATTTTTATTATGTGATATATTGTGTGAATTGTACAACATAAATGAATAAATATTGCGCAATATGATAATTAATAAAATAATAATATTTATTATTATTGTTGAAAATTATTTATAAGAAGAAAGGAAATGAGCAAATATATATATATATATATATATATATATATATATATATATATATATATATTTTTTTTTGATAAAAAAAAATTAAGTTGTGAGTGGCAGTTTATTTGGATATATTATTATATATGTATCATTTAAAATAAATTGTGGAAATTAATTTATGGTAAAATTTAATGGTGCAAAATTAATGTAACCATAAGCAAGCATAATAAATAATTTGTAATATTAAACTATTTTAATAGGGTGAATTTATTTCTTTAAGAATATTATTTTATTGGAAAGATTATATAATATTACATTAATATATACAAAAAAAAAATTGGTATGCGTTAAATAAAGTGTATTAAAATAATTTATGACATTAAATTATTTTAATAAAATAAATTCATATCATTAAATAAATTATTTTTATTTAATGTATGATTTCCATTTTTATGGAAAATATTTTTAGTATGTAAGACATTATAATAAATAATGTGATGTATTATATTGTGTATGTAATATTAGTACATTATTGGGAGTATTGCCAAGTCTTGTAAATTGGGAAGCATGAGTTGGGATTATAGCATGAGATGGCATAGCTTAGTTGTATGAAGGAGAAAGAGCTGTATTAATGTAATAAACATAGGTTTAAATAGTCAACATACCTATTTCGTAAGGAGCAAGACTGATTTTCTCTATAAAACCCAAACTCCATTCTTTAGTTTTGGTTTTTCAAAAGTAATCATTTCATGTGTCGTACTGAATTTTCTACCCAAAGCTTAAGAACTCTGTAATTAATGAAGTTGGGATATCACTCTGTTGATTGAAGAAGATTATAATTGAAGTACAGAATAGAGGAAGAATTGAAGAAAGTAATCTAAGAGGTAATATATTACCTCTCTTATATTATTTGGTTAAGTTCATGAATGATTGAGGATATTGTATATCTGTGATTGGGTTGTGCTGATTTTGTCGGGGTTAAATATGCCTAACTCACCATGGATTTGGATTTCTAAATGTTATGTCTCTTTGTTATTTGTTATAATATTCCAAAGAGAAATTGTTTTATAAAGTATAGAAATATAGAACATGTAAATGGTAGAAGTAATGTTTGGAAATAGGAAATGAATATAATTCATGTTATAAGAGGTTTGAAATCAGTATCTAGCAACTATAATGCACAATAGTAAGTTTATGTATGAAAATTTCAAGCTCTGCAGATAGTAGAGCACTTTCTGGGTCTGAAGTCTAAGTGGGGCAGCCGTCCCACTTCCCAAGTCAAGACTAGCGCGACCGCGTTGGTCCCCAAAAAAGCCAAGATGCGTTTTACATAATCTGGGCTTCTGGGCAGGTGTAGTTAGGTTCTTTATGTTTAAAAAGGTATCCTATGTGGTGTCCAATATAACTAAGCATGAAATGGAATATTTTAGCATGATTTAATATAAGTTTTCATAAGAAAAGGCTATGTTATTTTAAAGAAATGACTTAGAGGTTAAGCATGTAAAATAAAACTTATCTATGAAGATCAAATATAATCAGGGCCATTCCTTGTAAAACAAACTAGTAAAGCCTGTTTTTAAAGAAATTTCAAATGAAATGTTAAAGTTACACAATGTATGGACTTAAATTAGTTTTCCAAAAATCTATGTTTGTAATTAGGATTGTTGTCAAAGTAACCCAACAATATTAAAATCGAACAAAGTTAGAAACAACTCAGTTCTGAACTTGAAAGGGAGTAGTGCGACCGCGCCACTCCCAGGCTTAAATGCAGTGTAGTCGCGTCGTGCTGCAGAGTTGCCAAGATGGGTTTAATGTTTGACTGAACCTGTGCATGAGGGTATGGATGACTAATAGCTTTAAAGCATGAAGCACAAAGTGTTTAGACTAACTAAACATAAATTGGCTATGACAGTCAAATCTAGGTAAGAGATTATCAAAACAAAATCAAATATTATAAAAGATCAAGATATAGTCAATGTAATCTAATTGATTTCATGTGACTGATGTATGTATATGTGTGATTACATGACTATGTAGGATTCGTGTAACGCAGGTAGCTGTAGTTGGTAATCAACGAAACAGACCAATCTTTCAGTTCCTATTTGTTATATGAACTTGATATTGATTGTATGTCATCTAAACTTCAAGGTGAATGCATTTATATGAGAATATTGAACTACATATGATGTGATATGAATTGAGAAAGTCAATTTATGATTGAGTTGATTGAGTTATGGAACTCAATCTTTATATGATATGTGAAACGCAACATGTATGATATACATAGAAGAATGTTTATGATATATGAAATGAGTATGAAAATTCTATGTTACGTGAAGCATGAAAACTGTTAGATTTGCTGAGCTGTCGAGCTCAATCTTGTAAAAATAAACTTTTGCAAGTTAAAGTCATAGTTTGACACCCCCCAAATCTAGGTACTTCATTACCACAAGATTTGGTGTTCATTTAAATAAAACATTCATATCTAGCTACCCAATCATAATAAAATTGAATAATAAACCGTCCCATTAAAGGATTACATGAATAAAAATCTCCCAGGTTATCTAACCTTTAAATACAATCATTCAAATGCGAAAATTAAATAAACTTCATTAATTACATAATTCAAATAAAGTCTGACTATAAAAATGTAAACATAATTATTACAAGACTTCAATACTTGTTCATCTTTCCCTTTCCTTTACTGGTGCTAGGTACGTCGACCTTCTCAACTTTAGCTGTAATAGTTATATAAGCAAGAGTGAGCAAACAAAGCTCACTTGAAACGATAATGAATAAAACATTTACAACATTTGCCAAATAATAGGCTCAATAGAACTGAACAATATGTTCTATCAACATTCTGAAATATATTACTGAGGTCATATGACCACGAACCATGTCCACAGTTGTAAGTAATCTTTCAACTTAAACTTTAACAGTCATAAGACTATAAGGACTCCACGTACTTAGGGGGATCAGCCCTTCGTACAATGTATTACGCACAAACATTTTAACGCTAAGCGTAAACCCCTAATAATAGGGTTGTTCATCACAGTATTTAGAGTACAAGTCCGCCCCAAAGTAAGTTTGGTTTGGATACGTTCCAAGGTAATTTAGAATTCAACGATCATCAACTAAGAATTAGTTGAATAAAAGGTAATAACACTATGTTACGGAATAAACCATAACTGAATCAACATTGTAAATTAAGCTCATGCATTAGGAATAATCTAATAGCACAATTATTGAATAATATCACATACCTTGCTTTGAATAACATTAAGCTAAGGTTAAAATCTTAGACTTGAATGTTAAGCATGCATAATAAGTAGTAAATTGAACGATAAAACTTGTTCAACATAATTATATGAGAATATAAAAACTTTATGCTAAATAAACAAGTTAAAGAAACAAGAATAACTTGCTCAATATAATCAA